>OU744449.1:6868979-7468979 GCA_916610825.1 Haliclystus octoradiatus | reverse complement strand
ACACCAATATTTACAATAAATTTTACACAAGATCAAATTATGGATGTTCACATTATTATTTAAATTAATGTTGAGTTGCAGTTACTTTAAAGTTTGAATTTCTTTTAATTTGTTCCCAGTGATTTTTTAAATGCCTATGTCGTTTGCGTACGAAAATTACCTCACTTCATATATTTAATTGTAATATTTGTAGACAAAAAAAATTGTTCCATCAGTATTGTTATAATCTAAACCAGAGCTGTGTACTGCTACATCCCAGATGGATTAGACTTGTGGCTTTTGCGAAACATTGAAGCGTATTTGCTGTGTCCATCTGATCTTGATATGATTAATTACAAGCTTATTTTTCACATTTCCAAACAAATAACAAATAAACCTTTCGAAGTTGCTCATCCACGCAATGAATTTCAGATAAATGTTTTTATTACTGACGAGAAAATTTCTAGGGATACATCAAAATTGTTAAAAATATTTGACACAGAATTTCCAGAAATGACTGAGGAAATAAACTCATTCATAGTAACTTTTGAGAACACCAGATTCATTTGGCCATGATCATACTTTCATCTTTATCGATGGACAATTTAAATCAGTGTGTTTTGATTGTGTGTGAAGGGTTACCGACAAAGTTAAACCACTTTTAGATGTGCAAATCCATCACCAATATTTAATAGCACAACTTAAACCTTTCTGTAGGCGCACTCTCCTAAACTTTCATCGATTGAGTTCGCCATTTTCTTCATCGCCTTCCACGTCTAAGAAATTCAAAGTACTGAGACCACTGCTATTTAATTGGCCATTCACATTAAAATAATCAAATAATCAAGTGAACTTATGCTATAACCTTCTTGAAGATATGAACAATGATGAAATGAGTAGAACACTCGACCGCGTTATTGAAATGACACTTGAGAAACTTTCTCACAAAATATTCTGTGTCGGATGTAGAACACGAGTTTCCGGAAATCTCTTGCAAAAAACATATTTCGTGCCCAGATCTTAGTTTTCAATCGTTATATTCTATAATCGATGCATTTACCGAGGCTGAAAAGGCACATGGATAGGTGAATTTTATTGGAAGAATACCAAGAACAATTATAAGTTTAAATTTCAATAAATTTTATAATTATTGTGAGTATTATAATACCATCTGATTTGCAACAATGAAATTAAATATGATTTAATATGAATTCCTAAATGTTCTGCATGTGTTTTTCTCAGAAAGATATATACGTCGAATGTTAGCAATAGTTAAAATGTTAACCCTTTTTGGTTTTGGTAGATAGGCAATATTTAATCAGTTCGTGTAAATTTTCCCAGAATTCGGAGCAGTGTAATTCGAAAATGTAGTGCATTGAAAGTCTTCACCACTTCACTCGAGTGGGTTTATCTGCATTGTAAAGTATTATAAGTATTTATCATACAGATATATTTGTTCGTTGAATTGTAATATATTTTAATTGATAACTTGTAACATTTACTATTGTTAATTTAGAAAAACAGGTCAGATATTTACAATTTGATATTAAGAAAACACATGTTTGAAAATACAAGAAATTGGTATTTTAACTTCGATGATCTCGCCAATGAACTATGCAACCAATCAGTGTAACAGAGTTTACACTTGAAAATATTTATAAAAACATGTATAAATGAAACATCCTTTCCAAAAAGCTGGTCTCAGATAGTTGCGTTGTTCCCCTGTCACGAGCCGCAACAGAACAACAATATTGAAAACATCGTAAGATTAAACATAATCACAAAATAAAAGCTTGAGAAACGAAATGTTATCAAAATGCTGAAAAACAATGAAGATTTCTTGAAGGACTCTACTGTGACTGTTTCTAACAAATCAACCAATGTTCAGGTAAACAATGACAAGTTTTCTAGCCTAAAAACATCATTTACAAAGTCAAAAGTCAAATTTGAGAAAATTTCAAAGCTAGATCCATGCATCAAAATATTGATAGTCTTCATTGGATTGATAAGGACATTCTTTTGGACTCTTTGTTCAACGATAATCCATTAATTTCTCTGTCGAAAATGACTTCCGTAATTAATAATGTTTTCCCTACCAGAAAAAAATCCTGCTACAAAACTGCATTATGCAGTATATCATCTGAAGCAAACTCATTAAATATACAACCTGCTCTGCCAATGACCAATTTTTATCAAAGGCAAACACCTATCACATCCACTATCAACTGAAGCGTTGAACGATTACTTCGATTGTCTGAATAGGGTAATTGAATTGGTGTCGAAATCTAGATTGGAAATAGTTTTCAATTAGACCTCATGAAGAACCCAAAAACAGCATCTGGACAAACATATAGCTCGAATTCAAATAGACAACCTCGTTATCACAAATTTTATCAATTACACCAAAAAGACCGTCCTCAGGAATGTTGCTTGTAACCCATGAAAGGCACTTCTTCGCAGCTATTATCGTCGTTGCAATTTGTGCATGAGACCAAAACATATGCTGCGCAAATTACAAAACCAAACTACATAAGGTCTAACCTGAGGTGATAAAATACAGACAACAAAAGAAAAATGAAACTGACTTCAAATGCCTGAACCTCACGAAATTTATTGGAAACGAAACTACAGAAATGACAGACAAGGACTACTACAAGTATGTTGTCTGTAAAAAATGGTTTACTACAGATTATGCAGTTTTAAAAAAACACTCGCCAATCAAAACAAAATTGATGAAAGCCCAAAGATTACCGTGGATCACAGCAGTCATCGATGAAACCCATATGACTACTGGACAGAATTTCATATCAAAACATTTTTAATTTGTGACACTGTTGCAAATCTAAATTAACTGTTACCAACCTGATGGTGCGTGTGTGTTTTTTTTATTTTGATTCGTTACCAAAATGAGCATTTTCAGCTCATTCAACATTCTTGATACGGTTGAGTGATATTATAATACTAATATAACGTTACCAATTTTGGGTATAGTACTTGTCACGAATAACTGTGTTTCTTTTTTATTGCTGATCTACATGATAAAGTATAAGCAAAGTATTCCATGGTTTAGAGATTTATCTAAATAGTAGCCACCTAAGAATTAATGCACGCTTACATGCGGTAATTATGATGTAACTGCAATTCATATGATTCAGTATAATATATTGTAAGTTATGTTGTAATAAACATCAGTTCTATTCAGAACAAATGCAAGCGTGTTCTCTGTCTAAAAGGACACCACAATCTATCTCATTATGATATCTTGATCCTACATATCTACCTACCTATACTCATTCACCTACATTACACATAGAGGCATAAAATAGTATCATTACGCAGTCCTTGTCTTTTTTAACTTAATAGAACAAGCTCTAGCTCCAAGTCCTGCCATTGTTTGAAATCGCACATGGGTTTTATAATAATTTGTAAGATAATTCTGTTTGTAATCTATAGAGGATTTTCAGTACCTCCCAATTTGGGCTAGAAAACATCAGTTGAGCAATTGTGAGGATACTCATGCGAAATCATAGGTACAGAAGGTCAAAGTAAGAATCAATGTTGTTCTACATTGTTCGAAGCTATAATAGTCTACCCTTACTATGCTGAATATCTTATTATTTTACTCTATATAGTAATCTTCATTTTTAAGAAGCGATTGACACTTTGCCGTCTGGGTGGCATCACTCAAACTGATAATCCTCTATTTACACCATAGCATATATAGAAAACTTGAATTGAGACTGATTTATTCGTGTTTCAAACATTAGAAATAAGGTTGTGATTATTGTATCACATATATTATCATTACAGGAGCTTTGCTATACAACGAAGCAGTACCATCGTTGCTTTCATTCGAAAACTTTAACTTTTTTAAGAGTGGCTGAGCTCAATATTGAGGACTGGCAATAGGTTTTCTCTACTATAGGGAAATGTTTGTAAAAAAACTTTGTAAAATACTTGTAGATAGAAGCACAAAACGTATTCCCTGCCGAGGGATCTGGGTATCCTGACCGAGAATATGTACTACCTAGCCTCCCTCTGCTGCCTCTGTCAATACTTGCACGTTCAATTGGGTCACTGTTATACTTTTCAAACATATTCATTCTTGCAATCTGAGCCCTAGATAATATATGCCATATTGAATCTTTTGACAGGAGAGTCGTATTATTGTCAACGATGGATTCAGTGGAAACAGAACAAAGTGATCCTCGAATATTTGAAGATTTGTACGACATTGTTGGAGGAAAAAATGTTTTGCTCAACTTTAGAGATTGTTTTTGCTTAATCGGATGCAAAAGTTGTGGAGAAAAGTTCAAATATGTCCAAAACTACAAAGCTGGCGCTCAAACTCCTTGCATCTGTTCCCTTCGTGCTGAATTCGTCGTTGAGTGAAGACCTAAAAGCTTTATCAGACATAATCCAAAACCATTTTGAAAGATAACTTTCCTTATAGAAGTTTAATGTTATGTAATTATTATAATGCGAAGACTGTTGATGAGTTATATACAATATGCGACATAATTGGATAAAATACTTTCAATCAAGAACAAATAAAATACTATCAAAGCACTTGCGGACATTTGCGATCATATGCTACGTTTCATTACTTTATTTATTAATTCTTATTGTAATATTTCACGAAACACCATAGCACACAGCATATTTCAAACTAACATTCTGCTGATTTTGTGTTTTCTATGTCTTTTATTAATAATGGCGATATGAAATAGTTATTCATGATTCAAACGGTTTGTGTTAGTTATAATTCATCGATTTCACTTATAAAAGATTCGAGAAACTTCTATGCGGACAAGAAAGGATGTGCTTTGGTGCGTGGTTTCTGTTTGAAATTCGCCGATCTTGATGGATTCGGAAGTGAAAATGATGAAAATGAGGCAGCAAAATGAAAGCGGGACTTGAGCCAGTCAAGAAATAAACTGAAATTCTTGAAACAATTCTCTTTCTCCTGCGGTTGTTTTGTTATTGCGCTTTTTGCCGAAAGAGATGAATATATAGCATAATAGCATTGTTGAAAATTATATCTAATCGATGTGGAAATTGATTGTATGCACACAAACGCCTTATACACTTGGAGTTAGTAGCAATAACAATATGTTGTACTTTTACTGTGCTCCGTTTACACTGTTTAATTTACTTTATTGCAACTGGGCAGTTGAAATTTATTTTGACTGATCCATTAACATATATTTTTTTCAATTTGAAGAATGATATGTTCTTATATGTTGATACACAAACCAATATTTACAGCAATATTGCTAATTTATGCTCAAAAAAAAAAAAATATGCTCATGATTCTATGGTAAATTTTTATAACTTCCAGAATATCTAGAAAAAACTGCTCAATTTGATCACTAATTGCTAATGTCATTAGCAGTCTGATCTTGATTTGAGATTACATTAATTCTATTAGCGAAATTTCAAGAGAAAAATGCTCAATTTGATCAATAAATACAACTATTATTAGCATTCCTGTCTTGATTTGAGAATACATTACTAAACAAATAGTTCATACTTTCCGTGAACTATGCTCTGATAGCACCACGAGAGGCACGTAAGGAGAAAACGAGAAGGCATCAGAAAATTACGAGCCGCCTCGGCGAGTAATTTTCGCCTTCGAGTTTTCTCCTGAAGTGACTCGAGTGGTGCTATGAGAGCATAGTTCACGGAAAGTATGAACTATTTGGTTTAGAACATAGCCAACCCCGATTTGTGAATGTTTTGTACGTTTTTTAGAGCATTTTCTGATCTTTACAATCCATGATCAAGTATGCAATTCTCCTATTTTCGTGACGTCACCGGAAGAAGGCTGAGTCGAGAGCTTTACACTTGTCTTTTTTAAATCAACTAAAAGCTGCGAGGAAAAATTGATATCGGGAAATTATATTTCTCTTCTTGAAATTAAAAGAATGGATGTGTAACATCGTTTTCTTACATAGTCATGGATTCTTATCTTTAAACAATATTTTGTATGTTCTTATGTGTGTTATTCATTATGGAAAACTGACTGGAAAAACTTGAAAAGGAAAGAAAATGTTTCTTACCTATAATTTGAAGAATTTCGTAAAAAGCCGTCAACGTGAAGAAAGAAATGAAACTAAGAAAGATTTATTGACTAAATGTTTGCTAATTGCCTATTTAAAAGAGCAGATTATTGAATTTTTGATAACTTTTTAGCTAACTGATTATCTAATGTTGCTAACTTTCATTTGGAGAAATGGTTTAATTTATATTTGAAATTTTAGCGGTTGAATTTGTTTGGTTTTGATAGCTTATCGAAAGCTTTTCTTTCTATGCCAGTTAGTGCTTATACTTATATCTAGGAACTTGAAAAAACTGGCCATAAAAGGACGAGGGAATGTTATGTTTTTACAATTATCAATACTGTAAAAGTTAGGCAAATTGTTTTTGAATTGTTAATTTGTGCAAAATATTTCTATACATTTTAAACATGTTTGTTTACTAGCTTACATATTTCACCCAGAGCCATTTGATTCATTTTGAACAACTGAGGCACTGCATGAAACAGTAACTCAATGAAATTGTATATGACTCTACAAATATTCACTGTATTTGCTTTTTACTTTTTATTACTTGCCAGTTTATAATGCCATATTTAAATAATTATCGGTTGTTTGGTAATTTCATAAATTTCTTGAAATCGACGGGGTCAAGCTCGGCTATGGTGAAATGGCGTTATTGGCGTTAACCAATCAAATTGCAAGAATAAATCGTAGCAGATCCTCGATATGTTCTAATTGCATTTGTGAAGTATCCAGGAAATAATGCTCAATTTGATCAATAATTACTAGTAATGATGCTTAGTTTGATTTATAATTGCAAATTCCTTGTCTTGATTTGAGAAAATATCAATCATTATTTCGTTCTTGTTTTGAGTTTTTTTAAGGTAGGTCTTAAAACCTAGTAAAAAAAGTGCCGGATGCTGAACATTGAATAAATACTTATTTCAAGTACTTCAGTACTTAAATTAAGCAAATGTTTACTCAAATTAAGAACTATGAGTTTCCTGTGTAGGAACTTTCATCAAAATGTATTCCATTCCACTATCTGTTCGCATGCAACGTGGCTTGTTACCCTTAACTTCTATTTCAGAAGAGTTTTCAAACAAGTGAAATTAAGAACAAGGTGTAAATTAAATTATGATGATTACGAAATTATGCGGATAAGATCAAGTGCAAATTATAATTCAACATCTAGTGAGCTCATTCAGTCCCGATTTGGTTTGAACTGAAATCAGGAGAGAAGAAGATCGAGTCAACAACGGTTTTGTTGATAGAGACCCGTCTGTCTGTCTGTGTGTGTTTTTTTTTTTCAATTTTGGGTCCACGCTGCAACAGTTGCACTGGTTTGGTCTCAAAACACTAAAGCGAATCGCCCGTTTGGACTTTGGAAAGAGAATGGCATTGTTTTGCACGCTGTTGGTGTGTGTGAGAGAAAATCATTTAGCTAGCATGATTATCGATACCACCTTGTGGATAATTTTTCTCCAATAATTTTAAATTTGTAAGTTTTACCATCCGTGCTCCACCATATTAACGTATGTGAGCTTGAATGCTTAATAAATCCCTAAATATAGGAATAGATGTCTTGAAGGTTCTTACATGTTACTAGCCTGGACACTGTCGAAAACCTAGGCAAAATTTTCTTCAAAAATGCTGAAAATAGGCCTACAAATCATTGTAAACTTTAAAAATAATTACTTTCGTAAAGAAAAACGAAGTTTCCATTTTGATATAAAGGTTAATCAATAGTCTGTTCAACTTTGCGAATTTTGCATTGACAAATGGCTGTCAGCACCAGAACGAACACAATGGGACTGACAGCAATTGTTCGATCTACACAATGGAACTCCCAAGGGGAGTTAGTAGAGTTCAATGCAAGAAGACGAAAATTTTATTCCCTTTATACACGAAAATTCTGAATAACTCGTGCGTCATATTGAATGACTTTTTATTTTGAATAACGATGTTCCCACCATCCACAGTTGTTTCCTTCAAGACGACAGTACCGTATCTCATTTGCATAAAGTATTAAACAAATAGTTCATACTTTCCGTGAACTATGCTCTGATAGCACCACGAGAGGCACGTAAGGAGAAAACGAGAAGGCATCAGAAAATTACGAGCCGCCTCGGCGAGTAATTTTCGCCTTCGATTTTTCTCCTGGAATGACTCGAGTGGTGCTATCAGAGCATAGTTCACGGAAAGTATGAACTATTTGGTTTAGAACATAGCCAACCCCGATTTGTGAATGTTTTGTACGTTTTTTCAGAGCATTTTCTGATCTTTACAATCCATGATCAAGTATGCAATTCTCCTATTGTCGTGACGTCACCGGAAGAAGGCTGAGTCGAGAGCTTTACACTTGTCTTTTTTAAATCAACTAAAAGCTGCGAGGAAAAATTGATATCGGGAAATTTATATTTCTCTTTTTGAAATTAAAAGAGTGGATGTGTAACATCGTTTTCTTACATAGTCATGGATTCTTATCTTTAAATAATATTTTGTATGTTCTTATGTGTGTTATTCATTATGGAAAACTGACTGGAAAAACTTGAAAAGGAAAGAAAATGTTTCTTACCTATAATTTGAAGAATTTCGTAAAAAGCCATCAACGTGAAGAAAGAAATGAAACTAAGAAAGATTTATTGACTAAATGTTTGCTAATTGCCTATTTAAAAGAGCAGATTATTGAATTTTTGATAACTTTTTAGCTAACTGATTATCTAATGTTGCTAACTTTCATTTGGAGAAAAGGTTTAACTATTTGAAATTTTAGCGGTTGAATTTGTTTGGTTTTGATAGCTTATCGAAAGCTTTCCTTTCTATGCCAGTTAGTGCTTATACTTCTATCTAGGAACTTAAAAAAACTGGCCATAAAAGGACGAGGGAATGTGTTAATTAAATGAAGTTATGTTATGTTTTTACAATTATCAATACTGTAAAAGTTAGGCAAATTGTTTTTGAATTGTTAATTTGTGCAAAATATTTCTATACATTTTAAACATGTTTGTTTACTAGCTTACATATTTCACCCAGAGCCATTTGATTCAATTTGAACAACTGAGGCACTGCATGAAACAGTAACTCAATGAAATTGTATATGACTCTACAAATATTCACTGTATTTGCTTTTTACTTTTTATTACTTGCCAGTTTATAATGCCATATTTAAATAATTATCGGTTGTTTGGTAATTTCATAAATTTCTTGAAATCGACGGGGTCAAGCTCGGCTATGGTGAAATGGCGTTATTGGCGTTAACCAATCAAATTGCAAGAATAAATCGTAGCAGATCCTCGATATGTTCTAATATGCAATGTATAATACAAGCTCACATTTATTCACTTATGACACCTGCAAGACTTGTAGGAATTCGGATATGCTATACACCTCTTATCAGAGCAGCTAAATTTGAAATAAGTAAAAAGGAGCATCTGGTCTTGCATACATTTAGAATAGCGACAATAATCCGTCTTGGAAACCAAAAATGATAGAACTGTATCTGTTAATTCGCTACTGCGCATCTTAGTGCGCATTTTGAACATGCGAATGAGATCGATCAATTATTGATTAATGTTATCATATTTCATATCAAGTAGACTTCTTTCAGTTCATCATTTGCAAATCTATACAGTTATCTCTTAAAGCTTTATTCTTACTCCATCAAGAATATACATAGAAAACATTGAAACTGAAAACCATTGTTGGATCTCCTTATACAACATCATCATGTTCTACCAACGAATTGTTAGAGGACGACTGCAAGGAACCACAATCATAAGATATATGCATTTCATCAGATTCAGTCTGGCCTGGATAATATTTCACATCTTCACTATTATTGCTGTTAATACTGAAACCTTACCAATAATGAGAGACATCAAGTACTTTCGAATTTCATCAGTATTGAACGCCCCTCTGCAGAGTTATTCAGCAATTTTGAAAGAGACTTCCGTTGGGTCTACAACCGAGTGTTTACAATTTTGCCTGGTTATGACAGAATGCTTTATCGTTGGTATTGCAATCATTAATACGTTCTCTGTTAATTGTTTGATGATGAGAAATCCAAATGGTCCTGGTAATATGGCTGGACTTGGACAAACATCCATGATATATTACAGAAAATATGAACGTAAGCATTACAACGAAACATATAATACTTCAATTTAACTTCATTATGTTGATCAGAGATAAAGAACACAATATTTTGCTACTTATTCTAAAATCATCTCCCTTCATCATCTACATCTGTATTTTTTTTTGCCTATTAATTATTTAATCGCACTAATAATTTTTTTATTTTCGACGCGCCGACTTTCACAAAAAGTCAATATCAATTCTAAATAATGATAATAAAAGTTAACTTTATATTTATACAAATTACTAGTTGCTAGAAATTATATTTCTATCAATATAAAAAAAAGTAAATAGAAATAAAAATTAGGGATTAGGATAAGGAAGGAGTTTTGAAATGCTCTAAAGCTGAAAAAAGTTCATGCAGATAATTGTCCTCTTGCTCCCATGTTGATATTTCCTAACATGCAAGTCTAAGACTTTTGATTTGTACTCGGCACTCTGTCTTTGTTGATGACGACAAATGTACCCGGCATATCTTGCTTTACACACGTCTCATTGAAATTTATAAACAACGCGATGTTGGCTAAAAAGAGGCCGTTTCTCATTCCATAATGTCATGCATCGTTTTGCAGCTTAAAGCTTTTTGACAAACTGATTCAAAGTATACGGTATTTGATTTACAGAGATCCTTTAAAGAAAATACAATTCAAACTATATTATCATCATATTTATTATTACAAATACAATCAAATACTTTTGGCTATAAAAATATTAACTAATTGGTACTTTATAAAATGGAAATTAAATGATAGTCAGGGTATAAAATAAGTTTTTTCAAAAATCATTTAATATGCTTCAAGGCTAGAAAAATTATTCTCGTGTTTTTGATAAACATGCTTCTATTACCAGGGGCGGATTCAGACTGGTGACAATCAAACGCTTGCACCAGTCAAAACTTTTAAGCTCTGATGGCGTCGGTGTTCTTCTAATAACTTTCCTTCTTGAAAACAATGCTGCTCGTGACAAAGTTCTGTCTAGTTTACATCAAAGTTGTTCGTAATAAGTTGAAAGTAGCATTGATATTGTTTTCATCACCGTGTGATTGGCCTGCTTATGTACAGTGCGTTCTTACATTTCTACCAATCGGTAGTCATAAGTTTTGATTGCTCGTCCAATTTATTATTTTAAATATTATTTTTAACTGTTTTCGTGGTGAAAAAGCCCCAAACCATAATAAGAAGAATGAAAGGATTGAAGTTAGTTTTCCAGTTGAGATAATTAAGGACCTTTTTGAAAAGGAAATGTTATTCATAACGATTTAGAAATATGTTACTTCTCAAAATTGCAATTTCCATTATCAGTGCGTGCACGTTCAGCTAATCATGCCACGGTCTGAGAGGCCTATACTGGGCTATACTGGATTGATTTTGATTTACGCATGTATATAATTATATCTGCTCTCTTTTTCTATATTTATTTTTGTTTACGTTTACCCTACGTTTATTTTCGATTTTGCAATGCTTTAGTAAATTAATGATTTAAAGGCACAAGTGCACGTGATATCTTTCTTGACGTCCATCTCACGTTTGCCGTTGTAGGCAGGTAGTTTAGACAGTCACATTATAGGAATATCTCTTTAACCTAACATATTTGCTAAACATTTTCTGAAAAAGAAACTTGTAAGACAATTCACCATACAAAACATTACGAAAAGATACAACTCCACCATAGCCCCGTCGAAACATGTCATTAGGTTACAATTGAATGATATTTCATTCAGCAGTTCTTGGGCATGGGTCTTTGATCTCTCAATGTGACCTAAAAAAAGGACATCTGACGTTTGGGAGCAATAGCAGAGGCATAAGGGGCAAGTCTTCTAAATTTAGAAGTTGACAGTAAGTTGAATCAATGTATTCCCAAAGCCCCGCCCAAAGTTCTACGAGACTTGGCGTCGTAATCTTAGTCCGATCGATTCAATAGTGTGGTTGAGAGAATCAACGTTTCAGATGCATGTAATACAACAGGTTTTATCGTGTGTCTGAGCAGTCATAACTCAAAGTCAGTGGTAACATGGGATGCCCAGATTTTTTAGAACTCTAATGGCTGCCCAAGCCTGGTCTATACGTTGAGAGATGGTAAAAGGTGTGAAGAAGATGGAAGTATCGAGCTAGTATATGTACTAGTATATCTACACGCTCTATGTCACCAGTTAATGTAGACTATACAATTGGTTCATTGTAAACGGCTATAATAATTATTTTATTAATAAAACATGCATACAGGCCCTTATAGGGCTTGTGTTCTGTTACACTTTTCTCTTGTCCCCCTAAGAAATTTTCGTGTAATATTTCCATAAAGATATCTAGCCTGTCTTATAATTGTAAAGAACAATTAAGGCCGGATCCCTCTATCTTGGCATAGATAGAGGGGGTACTACGTCAGTACGTATTTTATAGCTTTTACTTTCAATTATGTTTTAGCATGAATGAAATGTACACTTTTCATGGTATTATTTTACTTTTAGGAGAACTAACAATCTCAGTGATTGTGGAATCCTATTCATTTGATCCTGCTGGTATACCTCCTTCTGTGTTTTCTGTAAATGGAAAAAGAATTGAAATGAACGAACCAGGGTTGAATGTCGTTCACTTTGATATCAAAGGTACATCGCATGTCAGTATAACTTCTGTGAATTAGAATTAATCTTGTATGACAGATTCTAAATCACAGATGCATTATTTGTATATAATTATATATATATATTAGAATACCACTTACACGCAATGCGTGTTGTTGAGGCTACATGCATGTTAGTTTGCATGGGGGACAATAACGACAATCAATACACTATTCAAAGAAAATGTTTTGATGTATGAGGACCTATGCTTAAACTGGTAAAATCTATATACATTTACGCTTATGCTATAGGTCTACAAAATTCGAATAAGAAACACAAATCTCAAAAAACTGATTAATAGTAGATAATATGAGATACATTATTTACACATTTAAGTGGTAAAATTATTTCTTTTTATATTTTTTCTTGTTCATTAACTGTGAAACTTGTTACTGGCAATTTATAGATTTACTGAATGGATACCCGTGGATAACCCTTGAGCATGCTACATATAACTGACCATGAGTGCTAAAACAGGATATCATAATATCTTTGATATACTTGCAATTTCTTCTGTTCATTATTGTCACGAAATAATTTCATAGCGGTCCAAGATGAATCGAATAATGATAGGCGAATCAGATTCAACATATTTGAATCGGATTCTCTAAGTAGTTGAATTTATAATAACATCCTTGTAGAATTATCATCATCAAATTATTCGCGTATTCGGTCAATTAAGTTTAATAGCGCAAATGTGTTTTCGAAGTTGTAATAAAGAAGCGAAGCATTTCTAAATGCTACTTATAAGTAATCTGAATCTGAAAAGGATATCAAGTGAGATTCTCTTGGCCTCTTTTCTCTTTAACTAATTCAATCAGATCACAATTAATTGATGATCAGTTAACCACTGGGTGCCACCGGTACTAGTGATTTGTAACCTGAATGCAATCTGAAAATAATTTCATTTATATCTTGAACAATAGCTCCGCTACGCTCGGACTCATGGTGAATAATATAATAATCAAAATAAACCAATTGAAATCAAATTCAATAGAATATCAAATCAATCAAATCATCATGCAAAGAAAATTCAAATCAAATCAAATTCAAAAAAGTAAATCAATCCAATCGAATCATATAAAAATCAAATCAAATAAAAAAATCAACTTCAGTCAAATAAAATGAAATAAATTATAACAATATCCAAATAATATAATAATATAAAGAAAAATATATCCAAATAATAAATCAAAGTAAAAAGAAAAAAAAAACGTTAGGCAGACCGATGGGATTGAACCAAAGACCCCGCGCGTCTGATGCAGACGCTTAACCACTAGACCTTACCAAGAAACAATAGAAGACGTGATTTTCACTACTTATAATACAGGTGTGAGTTGTAAATGACGTGCGAAATTGTCTTTTTTTAAGCTATGTCGCAGCAGAATTAAAACATTTTAAAGGGGCAAAATTGACCGGCGACCGCTGCGAGATCAATTTGAATTTATGCTTAGCGTAATTCAACCGTCTCGCTTTGAAACTATTGTTATACGCAAGCCTAATTTGTAATAAGTTCATGTCAACAATGAACATTGTGTTATAAACAATAAACATGCACGTGATCCCAAGTGCGTAGCGCCTGCCGGTCATTTTTGCTCCTTTAATAAACCAATTAAAGGGTCAAACCAGACCGGGAAACCTTGCGCGCGCACACTTCAAATAGTGCACGTAAAATTCAAACACTCGTTTCCAAACATGGCTTTGCCTCGTCTAGAATGCGTTTGTCGTAAAATATTTTTGAACCATTCTTGAACAAGAGCTTTACTTACTAGCGTATTCTTTATTTCTAATCGTCGATAATTTTAATAACACGAATGCCAAGTTTCCTGAAGAACCAGAACATGGTGGTAAAAGGGAAGGAGCAGGTAGAAGGCTACCGAAAACTCAAGAGCTTTCACTTATACATCAGGATATCTGTTCATATGCTGTGGCGATAAACCATAACATAATTTTACCTAAATTTCGTGATTTGCAAAGACTGGTATAAGGAATTTTGTCTAAAGGAACACCTGAGTGAAGATTTGACAATGTTTTCCTGTTTACAAACCAATCAATGCGAGATCCCTTCAAAGAACAAAAAGCGAAGCTCCATTTTCACAACCTCAAATCAACAGCTTATTTTGTATTTCTATTTTCAAATTTCAATCACACTTGATATTTATGGAACTTCGATCGAGATGAAATAAACATCATATGTAGTTTCTGGACCCATGAAATCTATGAATTTCTACAGCAAAATTAATTAAAATAGTATTTTATTGTTGATCAGTTTTGCCATTCCTTTGTGTATTTCTCTTTGTGGTTTGAGTATGTTTTGATAAAAATTTCAGACTGTTCCGCATGGTTTGATGTTAAGGCCCCAATTACACTATACCGGATAGAAATCTCCCGGATAAGTATTGCGCAATCAGAGTCAAAATCATACCGGATAGGTGAGTGATTACACTCAGACTGTAATCGCTCTGGTGAGTAATAAATCCACGCCATAATCGCAGTTTACCAATCATGGCGGCTTCTCAAGGATCTTTGTCTGATATTGAAAATTTATTTTGGACTGATGAGGAGGTCGAGTTATTGCTAATTGCAACAAAGGCTTCCATTTCAAAATGTGAAATTGATGCTGTCGACTGGGATGGTTTAAGATCAAAATATATAAAAATCAGGGACATATTTGAAGAGAGGTACCCTACTGATCAGCCAATATCGTTCGCAGAATTTGAAGATTTAAACGTTTTTACAAGGGAAAGGATAGGATCCAAATAGTCCGAATAGTTTGAAACCGAGGCGCTGGTGGACAGAGCTATCGGATTTTATCGATTACACTACACTGATCGGCTCCGATTTCATACCCGAGCGCTTTTCATATCACCTACGATGTGGGGTCATTTTGACTCGGCAAAAGCAAGCGAAGCGTACCGGATAGAAAGCGTGTAGTGTAAGTGAGAGGCCTAAACGGGTGGAAATGACTACGCTCGGTTATCTATCCGGTAAAGTGTAATCGGGGCCTATATGTTTCACGGTCGTACATAATTACCATAGTTTTCATTATCCTTATTCAATTCGCATTATTTCGCTCCTATTTTCATGTTTTTTTCAGAAATATCCATACAAAATTATAAGGTTGCTACGGCTCAAATGAAATTATGAGGAATGCTATGACGTTGAAAAAATGGCTGCGAGACTCCATTTTGAAAAAAGTTGAATGCAAAGGCTGCCGGTCTGGTTTGACCCTTTAAAACGATGACGACCGGCTACTGGCTTAGCAATTTGATGTAATACATAACTTCAGAAAACAATAAAAACAATAAATATATAATACTGTCTTGTCTAAGCCCCCAAACAAATGATGAATTGTCGGTTTGAAAGTTCTCATGGTCAAAACACAACAACAATTATCTTCGAAGTTTCACCTCAAATAGTGATGTTACAGAACGATTAAAACCTTTCATTAACCATTTCAAATGATGAGAAGAAGAAAACAATCATGTGTTCTACCAATGAAGAGATAGTCACGATGTAAACTAATCCTGAAGTATTAGAAAACATTTCATTTAATAATGCAATTGTAATCTCGCTTAGCTGCGAGTCGGCCATCATGGCGGGCAATGGAAAAATATTTATGTCAAAAAAATTTTGCTAAAAATTTAGAATAATCACACAACTTGCCCATTGTATTTTTAACAATAAAATGGTGTTTCTTGCCCAATCGTTTTTTGTTCGACCTTTGTTAGCACGCAAAGCAGTGTATTGAACGTTATTTCAAAAGAACAATAGATTTAGTCAAAAATGAAATGAAATGAAATGAAATGAAATGAAATGAAATGAAATGAAATGAAATGAAATGAAATGAAATGAAATGAAATGAAATGAAATGAAATGAAATGAAATGAAATGAAATGAAATGAAATGAAATGAAATGAAATGAAATGAAATGAAATGAAATGAAATGAAATAAAATGAAATGAAATGAAATGAAATGAAATGAAATGAAATGAAATGAAATGAAATGAAATGAAATGAAATGAAATGAAATGAAATGAAATGAAATGAAATGAAATGAAATGAAATGAAAACGTTTCCACCATGACAGCATAGACTCAAGGTCACTTACGTAACCATGAGTCAAAAATGATAATATCATCATGATTAACATTTATAATGAATGTGTGTATTCTACTACCGTCATTAAAAGCTAAAATTTGTCACATTTCATGTGTTAGTAAATGCGTGCACTTCCGCTCCATTTGCAGATATAAATAGTCTAGATAAATCATTGAAATTTGACACTGAGAAGTAGATAAACGACTGCTTGTCAATCGTAAATTCTTCACAAAGTCAAGTTAGATTGAAAAACTTAGATTCAGCGGATAAATTCCTGAAATAAGTCCCCTGTATCTATGCAATTTCTCAACATTTAATTAACATTTTATTATTTCCAAGGGCCTTTATATAAATAATCCCTTGTCATTCTAAATTTGTTTACATTTAAACAATACAGCAGCGGCGCCGTTCATCCTAGCACCATGACAACACAGAAAGGAAAACGTTCTTGACAAAAAGTACGATACTGGCGCTGTAAATTTCATATTTTTTGTAGATAATCGTTAGTATCTCTCGATGCAATAATATGTGACAAATTAGTAGCGCAGCACGCTGTTTGTACTATTACCAACATTTTTGAGCTATAACTTGTTGCATTTCATGGGGTAATAAATAAATGCTTGAAGAGAACACGATCATACACACAGGCACGACGCATGTATCTCCATTTGTATATAGATAATATAGTACAGTCATTATAAAAAATGAACTCACAAAATTGCAACAGAAGCATTTTTCATCTATTCTAGGGTCACATTTTATGCTTAACAAAATATCTAAATGTTCTGATATTGGAGTAGACAAAATGTCTTAATATCGCAATTTGATATGGCATTCTCAGTAGAATCGTGAAATCGAGGCTGTCAATTTTCAGTGCAATCATGTGATTTAAAGGGGCAAGATTGACCGGCGACCGCTGCGAGCACAAGTTGAATTTATGCTTAGCGTAATTCAACCGTCTCTCTTTGAAACTATTGTTATACACAGGCCTAATCTGTTATAAATTCATGTCAACAATGTACATTGTGTTATGAATAATAAACACGCACGTGATCCTAAGTGCGAAGCGCCTGCCGGTCATTTTTGCTCCTTTAATTTGAGGGAATACCATCATACATAATGGCCCTGCATCATTTAGCTCATATAATTTTACTTAGGGTTAAATTTACGTGATATTCACTACTTATAATACAGGTGTGAGTTGTGAATGACGTGCGAAATTGTCTTTTTTAAGCTGATGTCGCAGCAGAATTAAAACATTTTAATAAACCAAATAAAACGATGACGACCGGCTACTGGCTTAGCAATTTGATGTAATACATAACTTCAGAAAACAATAAAAACAATAAATATATAATACTGTCTTGTCTAAGCCCCCAAACAAATGATGAATTGTCGGTTTGAAAGTTCTCATGGTCAAAACACAACAACAATTATCTTCGAAGTTTCACTATGTACGAAGATACTTAAATCGACATAGAAAAACAAGGAAAACATACACGCAGTAAGTAAAAGATTTTAATCATTATGTTTTAACGTTCCACTAGCAGTATAGATCAATCATGTAAATGCTTTAGTTATCTTATTTAGGATATACAACTAGGTATATACATTAATTACAATATACTCAATGAACAATTTTAGGCAAATGCCTAGGAATGTTTATGGTCGCAATCATTTTTGACAGAAATTGGTTGTTACGATTTGATAATATGCCTGTAGAAAAACAGCAGAAAAGATATCCATTAAAAATGTTAAGTAGAATCAAACTAAAGAACCAATAACTTAATTACTCCTTTGTATGGCATAGACTACAGTTACCCAGTCGTCCATCTCACA
This sequence comes from Haliclystus octoradiatus, assembly GCA_916610825.1. Classification (NCBI taxonomy): domain Eukaryota; kingdom Metazoa; phylum Cnidaria; class Staurozoa; order Stauromedusae; family Haliclystidae; genus Haliclystus; species Haliclystus octoradiatus. The sequence goes on along the minus strand of OU744449.1, from coordinate 7,450,265 downwards.
AATTTAACCATAGAATGTTAATAGAAACTTCACCTAAAGGTTATGTGCAAAATGTAACGTTATGCCCAAACCGTGAACATTTCATGAATACTCAAATGTTAATAAACAGTTTATAAATAATCAAATGTCAATAAACAGTTTATAAATAATCAAATGTTAAATAACAGTTCATGAATAATCAAATGTTAATGAATGGCTCATGAGGTTTGCGAGAAGCTCATGATTCATAAACAGTTCACGAACTGTTCATTAACATTTGAATATTCATGAACTGTTTATTAACATTTGAGTATTCATGAAATGTTCATTGACAAATTATAAATAATTCAGCAGTTCATGAACTGCTTATAAATTATTCATGAAACTTAGGCCACTTAACTTTTATGAACTATTTTCCCAAGGTTTATTATTATATAACAGATCTTATACGTCCCCTGCGTAAAACAGTTCATGAGTTCATGAACAGTTTATGAACTATTCATAAACAGTTCATGAACCTTCACAGACAGTTCATGAACACTTCATGAAAACTTGGGGCCATTTAACGAACATGAGATGTTCATTGACTGTTCATGAACCCTTGATCTGTTTTCACAGAGTTGTTATGAAGAGCTGCCAAACACATATTGCATGAACCTTTAGGCGAAGTTTTTATTAACATTCTATGGATAAATTTGTAAGATGGACGACTGGTAACTGTAGTCTATGCCATACAAAGGAGTAATTAGGTTATTGGTTCTTTAGTTTGGTTCTACTGAACATTTTTAATGGATATCTTTTTCTGCAGGCATATTATCAAATCGTAACAACCAATTTCTGTCGAAAATGATTGCGACCATAAACATTCCTAAGCATTTGCCTAAGATTGTTCATTGAGTATATTGTAATTAATGTATACACCTAGTTGTACTTCCTAAATAAGATAAATAAAGCTTTTACATGATTGATCTATACTGCTAGTGGAACGTTAAAACATAATGATTAAATTTTTTTACTTACTGCGTATATGTTTTTCTCGTTTTTCTACGTCGATTTGTTTAAACTTTATATATACCTTCGTTTTGGTAATTTGATACAGAGTCATAATAAAAAATTTTTATGCACATTATATGAGCTAAATGATATACAATGTCTACAAGGCTACAATGTCTGATTGTACTCCCTCAAATCAAATCACATGATTGCATTGAAACTTGACAGCCTCGATTTCATGATTCTACTGGGAATGCCATTAATCAAATTGCGAAATCAAGGCATTTTGCCTACTCCGATTTCAGAACATTTTGGATAAATTTTGTGCTAGAATTGATGAAAAATGCTTCTGTTGCAATTTGTGTGAGAATGAGACTTATAATGGCCCAAAATGACTGTACTAATAATACTGTTATTCTAAAAGGGCATACGCAGGTTATGCAAATACATCCATATTTTATTTCAAATTGAGTACATTAAAATAACAGCAGCTACGCCTCGATCATCAGATCACTATGGCAACAAAGAAAAGGACACCAACGTGATAAAAAGAACGATACTGGCGTTGTCAATATCATATCTTTTTTGTAGATAATCGTTGATATCTCCCCATGTAATTACAGCAGAATGAACTTTTTGCTCTACATTATATGAATGTAATTTCTAAAGGCAGCATGAATTTCATTATAATAATACTGTTATTGTAAAAGGGCACATGAAGGTTATGTAAATACATCCGTATTTTATTTCAAATTGCGTACATTAAAATAGCAGCAGCTACGCCCCGATCATCGAAACACCATGGCACCACAGAAGGAGCACCTACTTGATAAAAAGAACGACACTGGAGTTGTAAATATCCTTTTTTTGTAGATAATCGTTGCTATCTCTTCATGCAATAAAAATCTAGGATAAATTATTAGCGTAGCTCGCTGTTTGGACTACGACGATACTTTTAATCTATAGTTTGTCACATTTCATAGATTAATAAATGTTAAATGTATGAGAAAAAAAACATACATACATACACACAGTCACTACGCACGGATCTCTATTTGTATATAGATATATACTAGAGTATATATGTATAAGAAACTGTAGACTTTCTGAAAAATCTCATAAAAGTACAGATACAAAGAATCGCAGGTTCCGGATACAACATGATTTGAGTATAATATACAAACGACAGAGAAACGAACATTGTCAATCAGAAACAAAGTTTTCTTATATGCAGTCATGTATGTAGTTATTGTAGTGTATTCCAAGTAGCTTATGAAGAAAACTGTTCAATAGGAAAAAGGAATATAAAAAATTCGTAGACGGGAATCGAAGCCGCATCCTTGCACTTCAGACTCCAGCATCATACTATTAGAGCATCGAACGACCTCGTGCAATGAATGCATATGTTATCAGCTAAGCAAACATAAATTATCATATAATCCGTTTTGCAAAGCAAATATTAATCATCTCTGGAACGCCATGTTATGTGGTTCTTCAGCTTCGACGAAACTTACCGTATTTTCCTTATTCTTTTTTTCAGAAAATCCACATTATTTGATGGATACTTTTTTCATAAGACATCAAACCACCAGCATTATAAATAATACATTTTCGTATTTTGATGCAATTCCAACTGGGTATGTATATATGCACTATAAAACGTAAGCTTCATTGTATGGAATATTAACTAGAAAAGTTATTGCAACCACGATCCATGAAAATAATTATTTCTGGGACGGTCAAGATCATTATTATTAGTCCATGCCAATCTTAGTTTCAAGATTAAATTTTAATCAATTTATTCTAGATATGTTTCATTGTGAGTATATACCATCAATAATTTACTACAGCTAAGATTTTTACACATAATGAGAAATTGATATAATCATGCAACAAATTACTTGCTCTAGAAAATTCTGATATAACATGACAATATATATATATAGCGTTGAATGAGAAATTCCACCATCCATTATTATTATTTGAATAACGATAAGCAATAAAAAGGAAATGACAATTTTTAATCTCCGGGCGACAGCGAAATTACTTCTTACAGTTTTCCCTTTCATCCTTGAAAATTTGAATTGCTCCTGTATTTTAAGATGTCCAAATAATTTAACTATATTTCGTTATAGCTATGTGTATTGTTGAACTTTGAGTTAATAATTCCATTCATCATTTCTTCAAACATGCAGGTATATACATGATATACTGGAAGTTAATTCAATAACTGCAGTTCGGGGGTCATTTGCTGATGTTCCCTCAGGTTGACCATGAATTTCATGATTGTCCAGCAGGCGATGAAAATGAAAGTGCCGATTTGAGAAGCCAACATAACTACAAGCCAGTAGTCATACAAAATATCTTCAACTGAAGGCATGAAAACAATTCAATATTTCGCTTAAAACTTTTCAAGTCCACAGTGATATCAAGTTCCTGAATTTCTTTGTCCATTTCTAGTAGAACATTTAATACCTATACAAAACCAAATTAAAAATAACAAAACATTGACTAAATACAGACAATCCAGAAATACAGAACTAAAGATAATTAATGTGCAATCAGATTTCCAATTTCATTTACTTTGTTTAGCAAGGCGTTGATAATGATAGAGCCGACGTCAGTGGTCGATGTCACATCTATCGAGCTGACTGCATCATTCACTTCCTCCGATGTTGCCTATATTGGTCTTAAAAGTTTGATCACAGCCTGATCAAGCTTGTGAGTTATGTTATACTTTTTGATCAACTTCGATCAGCGAGTTATAAACGATTTAGAGAAATATGGCTGGCTCAACACCGAAAATCCGAATGACATAAAATAACATACCGAATTCGATATCAAAAGTTTGATCACGCCCTGATCATTACTGATCAAAACTTTATTTTTGTTGATCATAATTATTAAGTAGAAATTGGCAATCTAGTTTCTGGTGCGGCAAATTGTATGAATGAATAAATGTATCTATATTTCAATTGTATAAAGGTGATAGAAAAATGCAAAAATACAAGGCTGGGTCACTCCTTAAGCAAGAGTGCTTGTTTATTAGGAGGTCATCATGGATTGATTTTATTGTATTAAATGATCACGGCGTGATTAAACTTTTGATAGCAAAATCGTAGAGTTCGGATGATTAAAAGTTTATAAAATTCTTATTCAAAATTTAGGAGTTGATTTGGCTGCACCAAATTGCCGATAACACGCTTCATAATTATATTGAACGAAGCTGAGGTGTTGATCAGTAATGATTAGGGTCTGATCAAACTTTTACCCATAATCATTTTTGAAAACCCGATCCGACGCTCACCTATAAATCAAACCTATATATAAATAATTTCTGCTGTATATATTCAATCCTGACAGGAGAATCGTATTATTGTCTGTGTGGGGTACAGTGGAATTAATCGGAAATGACCCTCAAATATATAAAGAATTGTACGACATTGTTGGAGGCAAAAATGTTTTGCTCGGCTACAGAGATTGCTTTTGCTTAATCGGGTGTAAATCTTGTGGTGAAAACTTCCATCATGTCCAAGAATTTAAAACTCAGTCTCAAAGTCCTTGTACCTGTTCTCTTCACACTCAATTGGCCAGCCAGTGAAAACGAATAACGTAGTAAAAGCACGTCTTCCTTCACGCTATAGAAGCTACTATACTGTATAAAAGAAGCACCGTGTACAAATTTGATTCAGCAAAATAAAGTAAAAGTTTTTTTTTATTCGACATACTTAAGTAAAATACTTTCAGTCAAGCAAGAATGCACTAAGTATACTATTCGATAATACATTTATTGTATTTCATTTAATTAATGTATAATAAAGAGTCGTACACGAAACAATAGCAAATGTAAGTGTCTTTCCTTTCTGACTTATTATTTTGAAGATATTTACAACTAGTAAAGCCAACGAAAAATAGTCATCGATGTAGAATTTGTTTTAATGTTGAAATTGTTGTTTCATCTTCACCATATAATCTTTTGCAGTATTTAGTATAGAGTTAATATGGCTACACAAGGATAAGACGAGTCACTAAAAGGAAGACGGCTCATTTGGTAAACATCAGGTTCATCGTTAGTGTTCTCTTTCTAAAGGAAACGGTGATATATTGCATCTGCCGACTTCAAACGAACTTTGGAAACATTGCTTCGATGTCAAACTCTCTGAAACCAATTACGATCTTAGCAAGATTATTCTGTAAAAATGGACTAGTCAACTAGTCATCATTCAGACACTTCCCTTCATGCTTTTCTGCAGGATTGAAAACAGCACGTAGTTTCCTTTTTGAATCGGATTTCTCATAGACTCCTGGTGTGGCAAAATCTTTACCATTTCGTATCGTTGTTATTTATTCTTTAATCCTTTTTTCCAAGGTAAAGCAGCTTCATATCCTTTATCAAACTTTTGTAGTTCTCTGTTGATGTGATAAGTCTTGTTATTAAGAGCCCTTTAAAAGCACTTCTTGTTTTTTTTTTTTTTTCTTACTTCATCATCTTCATCTTTACTTTCTTGATTGTTCATGCTGATTTAATCTCTGGTTCGACGGACCAAATTTATCGTCAATAATAGAGAACTGTTAGAGACTTTACTAAACAATTGCATCAAACCTGACCAGCAAGGTGTAGGAAAGTCAAAAAGAGAAGATGATGCTTGAAAAATGATCTCTAGCTTGGGAAAAGGCTCTGAAATAAAAATAGGTTTGTATGGACCTTAAAAGAAAGACAATGCCCCATCGGAAATTGAAAGAGGGAGACCCAAACTTTGAACCCTACCAACAGAAAACAGATCATTCTCATATTTAAAAATGCTACCCCAAAGTTCCAGCAGATTGATTGATTTTAGGTAAATACACGAAAATGATGCAAAACGTTTTCAAAAATTCTTGATAAAGTCAAAAGTAAGATACCCAAAAGTTCCAAAATTTGAAATCTCATACCCAATAAATTTTTTCTCAGCTGGAATATGGACCCAAAATAAGTAACACCTCCCCGTAAAGCCATCATATGGGAGTTAACCCCGGGAGTTTCCCTTCAGCATTATTTCAAAATCCTGTACTGCTTCGTCCATCAAACAAGTCTGTCTTTATGGTCACATCTGGAAAAAAGTAATTTCTCCATCATTTGCTCCTCTTTCAATGCCAGATGTTTCTTCTGTACAATATGTGCTAGACGAAGGCTCACTTCTTTATCGCATTCCATGGCCAAGTGGTCCTGGAACTTATGAGGATATTTTAAAGTTTATTCTGATTTTTTTCAAACGTAAGTATGTTACTCCTATTGATGTATTTGATAGATACGAATCTGCGTCGACAAAAGATAACACCCATTAATTGCTGTTGGAATATGTTTTATTATGTTTGGCGGGTGGTTTGATTTCGTGTTAATGTATGAAGGTTGATCTCCTGGTTTTCTGTAAGGGTAGTAAGTTGAGTTTGGTAGATTAAAGGTTACGTCTAGAAAATTAGTAGATTTTAGATTAGTGTCGATCGTTCAAGCCAAGTTCTTTAAAGGTTCTGATTATTCTATTCATGGTTGCGGTCCTGACTTTCTTTCTAGGACAGCTAGTCCATCGTCTCTGTACAGGCCAATGCTGTTCATCCCGCGTATCTTTTCGAGTTTGCTTAATACGAATAGGCCTACCAGCTCACAAATCTTGGCACCGTCAAAACTTCCCATCGTGACGTCAAAAAGACTGCCGCTATTTCTTTTTGTCCATGCTTCATTGTTGTCGAATAAAACAGATTTAGTCCTTGCATGAATTATAATATGATATTCTTCTTCCGTGATCGGTGTAAATGTTCTGTCAAATGATATGGCATTTTCTAACAGTTGTTCGTTTATTGATGGATAGAAATTTTCTATGTCGAATACGACGAAAGATGATTTAAACCAGTTTATAACGGAAGAAGTATTTTTCTATTGATTGAAGTTGACTTTTGATTTTATTTTGTTGTTAATGTTTTCTACGATGTTCAACATAAAAATACACTAACTCAACGGAATTATCAAAACACATTTGGGCACTAAAAAACGACAAAAAAGATTACATGATAAATTGGTCCATATTATCATCTGCCACGGCATACAACAGCAAATCAAAGAAATGTGACCTTTGCCTTACTGAAAAATACCATATCATTTGTTCAGATAAAAAACTTTTAAATAAAAATCAGAAATGATCAGCAAATGCCGACAACAAAATAAGCTCTATTTATCAAACTTTAAATCTTAACAATAAACAGGAACCATTATCTAAAGAACAATGTAATTACCAAATATAAACAATAGAAAACTTAACAATAAAATTAGCTGCTTATATATATACCATAGAATGTATCACATATTTTTTACAGATTAAATTGCCTGATGATCGCCTTGGCGTGAAACTAATAGTAGCAAATATAAATGTCTGATTTTTTCGTTTATTAATTATTAAACAGCTCTGCATTTATGGCATCGAGCACTATTGAAACAGCAAAGACAACACAAGTACCTTGATATTACTATGTATAATTTTAAAAATTGAATTTGGTTGATATGTTTATTATACTGCATTGTATAAAGTTTTTGTATGCTTCTGTGGCGTATGATCAATAATTACAGTCATGTGCAATAGCGTTTTTTCACAAATTGCGTTATTGTTGTAAAGTAGTATATCGTATGCAAATTCAGATTACAAGAAGTTTAATTAGTTATAGCTGAATACTGGAAATATATCCTTGGCAAAATATTGTTTGTACATTCGATTAATAATTAATTACATGTATGAAATTTGGATCAAAATCTCATTTAATGCTCAACCATGTCTCATTTATGATTCCGACAAGCCGCGTTTTCATTTATGTCATTAATTTGTCAAAATGAAAGCAATTATTTGTCATTTGCAGCATTAGAATCGAACAGTATATTTTAAACAAATCAAAATGGCCAATTTACATCAAAATGTGTCATTTATGGATGTAAACTTGTGCAACCTCTCCTGCATGTCATACAAATAGTAAAGATTTTTGTCTGATGATTGCGTAAGCATGAAACTATTAGTAACAATTATGAATGTGTAGTCCTTGACTCCTTTTATAATATTTAGCAATGTCAATGACATCGAGCACTATTTTTTGCTATTAGATAAGGGATAATTTCATATTTTATAGTTATTTTTATTGTTACTGATTTCAACTGTTTCATATGTAAATTTTACAAAGGTTTGTTCAGAATAGTAAAATATTTTAATAAAATTTTTCAAAATGCACTAGCTCGTAACATATTAGAATTATGTTCCCCTCTATTGTCACCTTCAAAGGCGTCATACATCAATGGCCTAGAAATGTCCAAAGGAGGTTTACAAGAAGCTTGATCGGAATTCGTGGTATAGACCGGCCTAACTACTGGGAAAAGTCTACAAAAGTTAAACATCTACAGCTTCTGAGACGGAGAAACCGTTTTTGTGTAATTTATGTTTGGAAATGCATCCATGGATACACTACAAACACCCAGGTTTCAAGTACTTAATTAGCCCTTAATTATTGAGGGTATCTTTTGATGTTTTATTTAGGTATTCTCTTTCAGAATTTTCAAATTATTCGAGGTATTATTTTTCAATGAGCAAAAAGTTTTGATGGAAACTAATGGAAATGTAATTAATTTTCAAATATTCGTCGATAAAAAATATTTGGCTTGAATAAAATATTTGAGGCATCAATTTTAGAAAAACAAAATTTTGGGAGGCAAATTTCTTAACTCAAATTGGCACATCTTCCCCGTCCCTGAAATCCCCTTAAGTGATATCCGGGATAGTCTACAGCCCATTCCTTTGGCACTGGGGTAATATAGGTGTAGGTACCACAGCGTATCGTGGCCGCGTCATACACACCGAAATGTATGTTACCTAAAACTTCGACCTCGGTCTGAATATTTCTCAATATTACGCGCAGCCTTATTCAATAATTTCTTAATATTGACAGGCAAACCTTGTTACAAAAACTACAAAGAAGAAGAGAACAGCGAGCAATTTAGAATATTAAATCAACTTCTATATAATATATAAATGATAGTAGCAGTGTACTAATTACATCTAACTATTTACAATTTTGAGCAAAAAGCAAAGTCGAAATGAAATTATAATAATTATGATACATTGAGTTATTCGTTAATTAAACAACAGGTTGATAATGATCGATTCTTTCGATAAGTTTTTCTGAATAGCCAGGTGAATAATATCTATCAAATAAAAATAAAATGATTCCTTTTATAGTTAAAAATGAGGGTCACAACGACGTGTGGCTGCTGCTAGGAGCCTACAAATAGTTTAATTGTAGATTTTCACAATTCACTATTTGTTGAGCATTGTTTAGTTACACATTTGTTAAGTCTGAGCACTTTTTGCTGTGAAACTTATGGCTTCGTTTTCGTCTTGGTTGAGGCAATTAGAGCACAGTTTTCTATGAGCTATATTTTTTTGTATTATAATACAAATGATTCGATCAATCTGATTGATTTAGAGTTTGACGCCAAATCACCATAGTAAAACTTGGTTCGAAAACATAATCGATCTTACAATTCGAACTTGATATCACGAGTGAGAATTTCAAATTTGATCAGGAATTTTTAAAACATTTTGAAGTCGTGTAATTGCTTGTAAAAGTTGTGCTAATTATAATATGAAGCAATTGGCGCACAGTTTCCCATGAGCTATTGATATTTTTGGCGCACTCGAGTCACTTCAGGAGAAAACTCAGAGGCGAAAATTACTCGCCGAGGCAGCTCGTAATTTTCTGATGCCTTCTCGTTTTCTCCTTGCGTGTCTCTCGTGCGCCAAATATCAATAGCTCATGGGAAACTGTGCACCAATTGCTTAATGATGCACGAGATGGCACACAAGGAGAAAACGAGAAGGAATTTTACGAGCCATCAAAAAAGTAAAGTAATTGAGACGGTATGTATCGCCCTACTGAAGGCGCTTGTGCCGGTCTTCTATTTCCAGAGGAGTGGCATTTTTTGCCAAGAGCAGTGATAATAAATACTCCAACTTCAACAAACTTCATGGCTGATGGGTCTGGGTTGTCACTGCGAAATGATGCGCCGCAGCTTCTCACAATGTAATTCCCTCTGGACCATTCCATCCGCCATCACAAGATAGTACTCATTTTATGTTTTAGATAAAGTAAATGCTAAGTTGACCAGATATGATCAGATCTGACGTTTGGTTGGTCTGCTATCTGAGCCAACCCCGCTACAAGCCATTGAAGCTAGTGATTTTATAAACATGAGTTTCTTACACATAAGTCAATGATTTCCAAAATTACTGATCAAATTGGTCGAACTCGCTGTTTGTTTTCATACAAATCAGTCTGATCCAATAAATGTAGATCAGATATAACCATACATGACCAATTCATCAAACATAGGTTGAACAACAACGGAAATTTCGGGATATAGAGGAACATAAAATGTTGTTCTTGAGCAGCATAGACTTATTTATAGCTTATTACACAAACTACCTTCTAATTATATAATATGAACATTCATGAACAATCGATTAGAAGTTTATAAAATATATGGCAATTTAAAATATCATTAATTTAACATAGCTTGTAATTCAGCTCATTAAAAATTCACCACTTATGGGACGTAGCTACATATGCTATGCATATTATCAACTTTCACAAAGGTGCTCGGGGATGCAACCACTTCAAAAGTTCATGAACTTCATAACTCCATTACTCAACTCCACGGTTTGTAATCGCTAATCTTTTGATCACAATGTAACCCGCATAAGTGCAATTAGAACAATGGAAATTCCCATTTATCTGCAACTCTGGTCTTGAAACTTCATTAATGAATCATTACGTACATCTTTATGGTCGGTTCCATATTAAAGTAATTTTGGGTAAGTTGCAAATTCGAATAAATGCAATGAAAATCGTTCGTAATTTCAATTTGCACTTAAGCGGGTTACATGTACTGTACGCAAGCTCTATACGCAATATAAAAACAAATGAACAGCATTATTAATATCTTCTTACCTAACAATTTCTTCTGGGTAGCAATTATTAATGGAATTAATTGATTCGTACAAAACAGTGCCAGGGTCAGTTTTGATTTCTTGAATTTTCTTTAATCCACCACTCGTTACAAATAGTTTTCTAGCTTTGGAATCATCTGGTAATACTTTGGCAAATTGACTAACAACGTGTTTCAGAATGTTTGGCGGGGCATCATGAAGAAGAGGCTCTAATGCAGGCAAATCAATACATTTCTGTAAGACATTCTTTAATGCCCTCTTTGACTAAATGGAAAAAAAACATAAATGCATCTACTTACCCTCATCATTAAAATACAATTAGGATGTATAAGGTAATAAGGGATCTAGAAGGGTTGATAAAATATTTATTTGCGTTCTCGGATCTTGATGAAATAGACTTGTTTGTAATAAAACAACGTTATTTATTGATGAGTAAACATAAGACATTTAGCCAACATGGCGGACATTAAAAGTAAAAGTATAAAGCTAAAAAGACAAGAGCACATGTCATGAACACTACTGAGCATGTGCAATAAACTAATTGTCACCACTATAACTATAACACGCAATTATACAATAGGTGTTTCATCACTCCTTCTTAATTGTTTGTTTTTGTTAAGCCATATTGTTCACGTAAGATCTCGAACTGCTGTGCAGGAATTGGTTTTGTAAGGTTATCAGCAATCATGTCTTTCGTGTTGCAATACACTATATCAATTTCTCCTTTTTCTTGCTTTTCTCTCGTGAAATGATACTTGGTAGCAACATGTTTGATTTTGGGATGGTTAACCGGATCACTTGATATTTTGATAGTTGATTGATTGTCTTCGAATACTACTGTGGCTTTATTCTGTTTTTCATGCAAATCTTCTAGCAAACGACGAAGCCACACACACTCCTGAACAGTAAAATAAACAGCCATGTACTCTGCTTCTGCGGTAGACTGTGCAACGCAGGTTTGCTTTTTGCTTTTCCATGAGATAGCACCACCGTTCTTCAGCAAAACATACCCGGAGGTTGATTTCCTGTCATCCAAATCTCCTGCGAAATCAGCATCAGAGTATGCAATTAAATTTGAGTTTCCTTCCAACTTGTAAAGTATGCCTAGTTGCTTTGTACCTTGGATGTAACGAAAAATGCGCTTTACCATTGTCCAATGACCAGTTGTAGGATTAGAGGAATATTGTGCCAGCTTATGTACACTTTGTGATAAATTGGGTCTTGTTCCAGCAGCAAGATACATCAAACTCCCGATGGCTGACTGGTACGTTTTGACATCAAATTTTTTATCATCCTCTGTTGCTTTCTTTGGTTTAGCCGTTGTCTCCATAGGGGTAGCTACTGGATGACAATTTTACATTTTGAATCTTTCAAGAACATTGTTGGCGTATTTTTCTTGTCCAATCCATACAGCATCACTAGATTGGTGAACTTTGACACCTAAGAAGTAATGAAGGTGTCCCATATCTTTTACTGTGAATTTCTTTTTTAATAAATCCTTGGCTTTGATTATTACTGATGATTTCTTTGATGCAATGATGATATCATCAACATAAACAGCGAGAAATACCAAATCACCATTAACTTTTCCAATGTAGATACACGGATCTGCTGAAGACTGAACAAATTGCATGTTTGTAAGTTGGTTATGTAGAACTTCGTTCCAACATCGAGGTGATTGCTTTTAGCCATAGAGCGATCGCTTCAACTTGCACACAAGGTTTTCTTCTCCAGGTTTAACAAAGCCATCTGGTTGCTTCATGAATATTTCTTGATCAATTTGGCCATTTAAAAAGGCTGTTTCCACATCCATTTGGTGAAGTTCCATGTCGTACTGTACTGCCATACTGATCAGAGTGCGAATTGATTCCCAACGAACAACAGGAGCAAACACTTGGAAGTAATCTTCTCCAAATACTTGATTGTAGCCTTGTGCAACCAGACGTGCTTTATATCTTTCAATGTTTCCCACTTCATCATGCTTGACTTTGAACACCCATCGACTCCCTATCACATTTTTGTCTTTTGGCGGTAACACTAACTCCCAAGTTTGATGCTCCAATAGTGAATTATACTCCTTTTGTGCGGCTGCCTGCCAGTACTCTTTTGACCCAGAATTGATAGCTTGCTTCCAAGTCTTAGGTTCATCGACCTGGATGTCAGTTAATGTACTTGATGCATTTACCCATTCACCATATCTATCAGGACTAACACCTTGAGTCGTGCGGTCTGAACGTCGTTGAACTGGTTCCTCGATGACATCATTGTTCGGTAAGTTCCCCTCGCTGTGGTCTTCAACGGGTAACTGTTCTTCTTCATCTTCTTCCTCGTCAGCAGTGACATGCAGTGTCTCAGCACTTGTCTGATCTTCCTCTGATGCTCTTTGACCAGGAAAGGTAAATTCATTAAAGATAACATCTCTTCTGACGATCAGCATCCGACGATCCAAACTCCAGAGGCGATATGCTTTTGAGCAAGTACTATACCCAAAAAATATACATTTTTCAGTCTTCTTGTCTAATTTCTTTCGTTGTTTTTTTGGAATATGAGCATAACAAATACAACCAAATACTCCCAAGTGTTTTACAGAAGGCTTTGTTCCCCACCAGGCTTCATATGGTGTTTGATTATCAAGAGATATGGTAGGACTTCTGTTTTTTAGGTATGTTGCGTTTGCAATAGCTTCTGCCCACCATTTCTTTGCCAATCCAGAATTTCCAAGAATGACACGCACCTTTTCTACCAAGGTTCGATTTAACTTTTCTGCGACTCCGTTTTGTGGACTTCCATCTGCCGTTGATAGTTGATGTTGGATTCCCTGTTTCTGAAGGAAATCCTTAAATTCCTTGGAGAGATATTCACCACCTCTGTCAGATCGAATACTAATCACTTGTAAACCTGTTGCACGCTCTATTTTCAATCCAGTTGACCTTTCTAACATTTTAACCAGCTCCTTAAACTTGTTAAACACCTCTGATTTATGTTGCAGGAATCTAACCCAGGAAAAACGAGTGAAATCATCTGTGAAGGTTACAAAGTACTTATGGCCACCATTTGATTGAGGGGTGATAGGACCACACACATCAGTGTGAATTAGTTCTAGTTGACGTGATGCGCGTGTATCTGAACGTAAAGGATAAGGCAGTTGATGAGATTTACCCTCAACACAAGGTTCACAGAATGTCCATGCCGCTAACCATATCTTTTGCTTTCAATTTTTTAAGATTTTGCTCTCCTAAATGCCCAAAGCGTTGGTGCCACAAGTCAATAGATGTGAGAGCAGTACTTGATACCTTTTTAATTGTCTCCGTGTTTTTATTAAAATCACAATTTAACGTGTAAACTCCTGCATCAGCCGATCCAGTTGCAAGTATATTGCCATCATTGTCATTGACCCACGCTCTGTCCTGTCCAAGTGTGATTGTTTTCATACCATCTGCTGTGGCTGCTCGAACCGAGAATAATGTATATTTCATCTTCGGAACATACAAACAGTTGCTCATGGTAGCAGGACGCTGGTGCCCTTCATTATCAATAAGCTGTAATGATATTGTTCCTATAGCAGTACCAAGTAGTATTGAGCCATCACCTAAAATAACGTTCTCAGGTACATCAATATTTTGAATTTTGCTAAAAAGCTCCTTCTGCCCTGACATGTGTCTAGAGGCTCCAGAATCCATGACAACTATCGGCTTTACAGTCTTTATAGAAGATGAAATAAAGCTCACATTTGATTTAGCCTGACTGACATAATTGGAATAAGAAGCACCTCCAGTTTGATCTTCTTTCTTCTTGTTCAGGTAAGTAGGACATTCCCTCTTCACATGACCCTCTCCACCACATCCATAACATCTTAAAGTCTGCTCTTTACTTTTCCGTCCTTGGAAACCAGTCTTCTTTGAACCACTTGAAAAATAGGCTGCCTCTTGTTCTTCTTCCTCTTTTAGGGCACTGCGTTTAAAATTTTCAACAAAATCTACAAGTTGCTTCATTGATAGTGTCCCTGCTGCAAGCTGTGTAGTTAAAGAAGTATATAACGGCTTGTATGAGTCTGGTAGCAATGCAAGTGTTGTCATACATTGTTGTTTTTCAGGAATAGCCTCTCCGATAACAGATAGTTGTTCATATAAACTCAAGCGCTTTCTCAACCAAACTCCAGGCTCTTGCTTTTCGGACAGAGTTAGTTTTACAAGCTGTTGCTGAATATTAAAAATGTTAAATGCTGATTTTGACTCAAAATGTTCAATCAGACTTTTCCACACAACGTGAGGATCACTTGGGCGACTTGGTATCAGATGATTAAGTTTTTCTGAAATTGCAGGAACAAGCAATCCAATAGCTTTTGCATGCTTCTTTTTAAAAATAACCTTCTCTTTCTGATAATTTGCAACTGCAGCTTCAGTTGCATCATCTGGAGCAGCATCTGGTAAAACTTCAGAACCATCCACAACTCCCCACAGATCATCTTTAAGTAAAATAGCAAAGATAACTTTGTTCCAATATGCCCAATTACTGTCTATTAAAAGAGGAACAGCTGTTCTACTACTATGTTCAGCCATGATGTATAGGCCTAACCACAAATCCAGTTCACTATAATTGATCAAACTTTCTGATCACTGCAATATTCGGAAATGTAAAACTAAAATGTTACACTACTTTAAAACCTTTAAACATTCTTCTTAAAAACCAATAAATAAACCAAGAATAGCATTAACATGTTCTGGGCCCATAACCTGATGAAATAGACTTGTTTGTAATAAAACAACGTTATTTATTGATGAGTAAACATAAGACATTTAGCCAACATGGCGGACATTAAAAGTAAAAGTATAAAGCTAAAAAGACAAGAGCACATGTCATGAACACTACTGAGCATGTGCAATAAACTAATTGTCACCACTATAACTATAACACGCAATTATACAATAGGTGTTTCATCAGATCTGCCCCTATGAAAGACATTAATGTGTTCACGAGCAGTTTATGAACTATTGGTAATGTGTTATTGTTCTAATGTTCGTGAAAACGTGTTCGTGAAAGTCTTGGAATTTTCTTCTTGGTTCATGAAGAGTTCATGAACATTTCCTTCTTAATTTATGAAAAGTTCATGAACATTTCCTTTTTTGTTTATGAACAGTTCATGAACATTTCCTTCTTGGTTTATGAACAGTTCACGAACATTTCCTTCTTGGTTTATGAACAGTTTATGAATATTTCCTTTTTGGTTTATGAACAGTTCATGAACATTTCTTTCTTGGTTTATGAACAGTTCATGAACATTTCCTTTTTGGACATTACCTTCTTGGTTTATGAACATTTTCTTCTTGGTTTATGAACAGTTCATGAACATTTCCTTTTTGGTTTATGATTAGTTCATGAAAATTTCCTTCTTGGTTTATGAACAGTTCATGAACATTTCCTTTTTGGACATTACCTTCTTGGTTTATGAACATTTCCTTCTTGGTTTATGAACAGTTCACGAACATTTCCTTTTTGGTTTATGAACAGTGCATAGACATTTCCTTCTTGAACATTACCTTCTTGGTTTATGAACATTTTCTGTTCATGAACATTTCCTTCTTGATTTATGAACATTTCATCAACATTTCCTTCTTGGTTTATGAACAGTTCATGAACATATGTACAGTCACTTAATACCAAGCAAACTTATGTGCTATGTAAAAATGCATAGAAGTGTGAATGTCGAGACAAAAAGGAATTGAACAGTTTACAGCACGTGAGAATTGGAAACCCTAAAGTTTTAAAAATTACAGAAAAACACTTCGAAATGTCAGTTTTTTAGACTAGGATAAAGGCAAAGTTAAGAAATTTCAATGATGTTCTAAATTGATGTAAAATAATTTTACAAGAATCAGAAAATCTGAAATGCACCTATTAACAATGGTAATTATACACAATGTATGGAATTCCCCTGTGGGAATCATTCTAAAATTACCTTTGCTTGAAGATCTTCAGATGAATCAGCTTTTAGGAAGCAATGTAATAATTTTGGAAAAACATTAGCGACAGCTATAGCTCTGGCATGTTCTGGGGTATGCCGACCAATTTGACCCAATGACCAGACAGTTGCAGCCTAAAATAAACAGTCCATGAGATGTATGTATGAATTGAACACCTTGTAAGCAGTAAATGAGCTATAAATGGCCTTTTTCCAATAACATAATCAGGTTCAACATAAGGTTCAGCCATTAGCCTTCTGAAATTCTAGAGGCATTTCAACATTTTCTTCTGCATTTTTGTTGTTGACGTCTGACCAATAAATCATTAAAAGTATCAATTTTCTTCCGAATTTTCTCTAACCTTCCTGGAATATAGGATTCCAGGATCTACACTTTTGTCGGACCCTGAACATAATCATGAACCTTCTCATGAATTTTTCATGAAAACTATTTCTCATATAAATGATCTGAAAAGTCAACTGGTAAAGTTTGAAGTCGATCCTATGTGAAATGACGGAGATATCGATGTTTTAATGGGTTTCTTCTGCTGCACGTTTATTTTCTTGACGTAGAAATTTTAATCTTTTTATGAACAATATTATTTTAAATTACTTCGAAAAAATTTTTGAATATTGCCAAACTTTACAAATCAACTATTTTCTCTTGATATGCATCAGAATCAATCATTTATCCAAAAAATATTTTATCAGTAGAATCTTCTTTACATAAGTACCTGAATATGATCCTCTTCTTCCTCAGAAAGAACCAATGCTAATTGCACAACACCCTATCAAAAATGAAGAAAACCC
Organism: Haliclystus octoradiatus; assembly: GCA_916610825.1. Lineage (NCBI taxonomy): Eukaryota > Metazoa > Cnidaria > Staurozoa > Stauromedusae > Haliclystidae > Haliclystus > Haliclystus octoradiatus. The sequence goes on along the minus strand of OU744449.1, from coordinate 7,432,508 downwards.
CGTACTAAACCAATGAAAAGAAAAACGGAGAACGCGGAGGAAAGAATATATATATTTGGTCATCGAATAACAGGTCAATACAAAAATCAAGCAATTTGATAGCAATTTTAAACTGTATTGACCGCTCCATGTTTTCTAACTGTTATGGCGAAACACGCAACGGATAATTGCGGTTTTGATGCATGAAATTACCTTTAAATTCATGTTATGATTATACAGTCAAACTCGTCATAGGGACCACTCCTATAGATGGACACACTTTGTAAGCGATTAAGCTTTGTTCGCCGTTGAATGAAACAATAGAAAAGTGTTGTATTTAGCGACCACTCTTCAGACGGGACCAGCCACTGAATGTTTCAAAATTAACCGTTTGATCCCAGGCTGGGTAAATATTGGCATTATATGTCAGCATCAGCTGATATTCACCTTTTTCTGTCCGATCAATAACTGTTTATTGGGAATAAAAAACAATTGGATCACTTGTGAAAAACAGTACATGAGTTCATGAACCTTCAGTAACAAATCACCAGCAAAAAATCTGTGGGGTTCATAAACTCTAGGAAAATTCATGAACAGTTCATGGTCTGTTTATTATTGACTTTTCATGCACAGTTTGTGAAAATAGGCTATTTAACATTCATGAACTGTTTTCACAGGGGATGTCAAAGAATGTTGTTGAAAAATCCAATTAAGATGCAAATAATTTTGTATTCATGAACTTTTGATGAAGTGGTTCATAAGCTGTTCACAAACGTTAATGTTTATGAACAACGTAATTTAACCTCAAGGTATAGCTTTACTTGTTTCTATATGCCCTATTAGCCTTATAATCAATATTTCATTACAAGTGGAAAGCGTTCAAATTCAAATTCAAACTCAAGCAAATTCAGATTTTTCAAAATTTTTTCCTTGTTAAACAAATTCAGATAGATTCAAATCAAAATACTGATCACTGGTAACTTTAATTTGTTCTTCCGACTGTTGCATCATATTATAGATGTTATTAAGCCAATAAATTTTTGTTTACCTTTGATAATATGACGGCCATGGCAAGCGTCTCTGAATGCGCTCCAACGTAACCTAGTGTCATTATTGCTGGTAGTCTCAAATTGCCTCTGGTTTCACCAATGTAATCAACTACAGCTGCAACTCCACCACAGTTTACAATCAACTGGGATAGCTGTCAGGAAAAATCATAAAAATTGTTTTAGGGTTCTTGTAATAAAATATGATAAAAACTGCACATTTCTACTTCTCTGTTCAATAAAAAGAAAACAATTTGTTTTCTTCTGATTAAAAAAACTTGAACACAACCATTTCTTCCAATTCCTTCTGAACTTGTGCCAGCATTCCAAGGATCACAATCCCAGAATCCTCCATTTTATTTTATCCATTTTATTCTTTCAATGTCAGATTAAACATTATAAGAGGGAATTTCGCTCAATAATTATACGCTTATATGGGTTAAACTGTGGTATGACTTGTCACAATTTGGATAAAATGAAGTAATCATTCAGCAGAACCTTTGTGAAGAACAGTTCATGAACAGTCCACGAATGTTAAATGGCCCAATTTTCCTGAATAGTTTATGAACAGTTCATGAAAAAGTTATTTAAATCATGTTAATGAACTCAACAAATTTTGTTCAAAGGGGAAAAGTCTGCATTTGTCCACATAATTTGAGAACCAAATGAACAACAAAAAATGGAGCAATAAAAAGAAGTTTTAAAGTTCAAAGGGGCAAAATTCTATCCTTGCAACATTACACATTTGTTTGGATTAGCATGTCATGCCCCTCCAAAGTCAGTTCAGGAGTTCATGAACAGTTAACGAATGTTAAATGGCCCAAATATTCCTGAACTGTTTTTCGCAGAGGTGCTTGGCTATAGAAATAATCCAATATGAAGTTTTCGCTATATCTAACACTGCGTTCATCTTCAAATGAGCAAAGAAACATTCAAGCATAGTGCAGTAATATAATAAGAATTTTTTTTTGTAGTTGGAAGGAAAATGGAGGCTTCTACGAGAGCAATTTATGAATGTTAAGTTCATGAAAAACAGGTCTCTATCATCCATTGAACTGTTCACAAACTGTTCATGAACCGTTCACAAATTGTATATATAAGATCTTTACAAACTGTTATTGAACTTGGTGAATTTTTTTGCATGGTATCTAAGGTTCTACTAACAACACCAAAACGATGAAAATCCCATAAAGATGCCATGAAGATGAAATGAAAACATTTTGAGAATGTAAAAAAGTGAAAACCACACATTTTGTAAGCCACGAAAAAGTTTGAAATGAAGACCATCATAAAAAACATCCATATTCACGATAGACATTAGATGAGAAAATGCCATGAAAACGTCATGAAATTTCACACTTTTTCATGATTTTGGTGACTACTAGGTTCCACAGAGCATAAACTGACCTCTGGTGTATGTTTGGCTACTTCTCTGATCAACGTAGACACATTCTTTTTGACATATTCATCAGGATCTAAAAAAATATAATTGGAATGAGGGAATAATAATCTGAGTCGTATTCGTAGAACCACTCAGCATCCATGAAAAGAGGTGCTCACGTCACTGAAAAACGCAAGTGGTGAAAATCATGAATGATTGAAAGGCTGCAAGACCTGATGCTCTTGACCTTTGAGATTTCATTAAACGTACATAAAAGCAATTTTCTGTTATTGGAAATTTTTTATTTTTCTATCAATTTTCATGAGGCAGTGTTTGAGAACCTAAGGCCACCTAATAATAATAAACTGTGTTGAACAGGGGCTATATAACACATAATAAGTAATGTGGACGGTGTCGCCCTACCGAAGGCACCCGTACCACTCATCTATTTCTAGAAGAGTGGCTCTTTTCGCTAAGAGCAATGATGTTAAACGCTCCTTAGATCTCAGCCGCGACACTGCAGATCAATTTCAACAGATTTCATGGCAGATAGGCCTTGATTGTCAATGCGCAACGATGCGCCGCAGCTACTCACAATGCAATTCCTTCTGAACCATTCCGTCCGCCATCCTTAGATGGTACTCATTTGATGTTTCAGATAAAGTCAAGGCTGAGTTGACCTGAGGGGGATTTGAACCACAGTCGATGAGATATGATACGATGTGAAGTTCGGTTGCTCTGCCAACTGAGCTAATCACCCCTTTTTTTAACACATATAACACATAAGGGGGCTATACAACAGACTCAAGACAATGAGCAGCCTGCTCCAAGAGTGCACAATCCTTGAAGTCAGTACACAACACATATTTTTAATTTAAACAATGAACTTGCTGTGAGAGTGTTTTACTTTTGTTTTCGTAAGCCTTTCTTCATTTTTAGCTCACAGTTTACAAACAATTTAAAATTGACAGTGTAAGCAATATAATATCAGCAAACGAAATTCAATGTTATACTAAAAAAGTACTCAATTGAAATAAGAGGACTTGAAAACATGAAAACTGTTCATGAACGTTTAATGAATCAATTTTCATGAACTGTTCATGAAATGGTCATAAATGTTTCATGAACTTTCCAAGTCCATGCAAATTGGGCCATTCAACTTTCATCAACATTTCATGAAATTTTGTAAAGTTCATGAACTGTTCATGAACTCAACAACTCTTCTTGAATGGGATACTCTGGAATGTAATGATGTCAGAAACTCCAAAAGCACCACATTCCAAAAGACTTCTATTGAAAATTTCAGAATGCTACACTTCAGTAGAAAGATAATGTAGCATTCTATAAAGCTTGTGTCACACATGCACCCGGGTACTAATATTATAGTGGTCAATGTACTTCAATTGACTTTGTTTTTACCTTTCAAGCATGTCAGAACAGCTGGAAAGATTTCGGATTCAACAACCATTTCTGCAAGCTCAACTGAATGCTTCGCAATTTGACTCAAAGCTGAGAATACTTGTCTCTAAAACAGATACATTATTTATAATAAATGGTGTAGTCGTATAATATAAGTAAATTCAATATTTTAAAAATGATTTTAATAGTTGATAAGGACCCTTTAAAACAGTTTATGAGCCTTGAATAGGCAAATTTTCGTGAAATTTCATGAACAAATCATTAAAAAAAGTTTCTGAAAATTGGACCACTTAATGCTCATGAAGTTTCCATGAACAGTTTATAAGGCGATTCTGAACAGTTCATGAAAGTTTGGAAAGATCATGAACAGTTTATGAATTTAACAATTGCTTTTGCAGGGAGAACTCGGCAAAGACAGATTGTTAATTGTGTAAAAGAGTAATTTGGACGGTGACGCTCTACCGAAGGCACCTGCATCACTCCTCTTTTTCTAGAGGAGTGGCTTTTTTTGCTAAGAGCAATGATATTAAACGCTCCTTAGATCTCACCTGCGACACTGCAGATCAATTTCAACAGATTTCATGGCAGATAGGCCTTGAATGTCATTCCTCAGCGATGCGCCGCAGCTACTCACAATGAAATTCCCTCTGGACCATTCCATTGCTATCCTTAGAGGGTACTCATTTGATGTATTAGATAAAGTCAAGGCTGAGTTGACCTCAGGGGGATTTGAACCACAGTCGATCAGATTTGATCCGATCTGAAGTTCGGTTGCAACTGAGCTAATCACCAATTAATTGTGGACCATTATTAATTTCCACAGTTGTTATATGGAGAACAAACAAATAAATTGGTAAAGCCGCCATCAAAAAACAAATCATTCATTATTTACATTATCAAAAACGTTACACAGTCAAGGCTGTCTAAGCTTCCTCACCTTGAGTTTTTCATCTGGGTTTAATATGAGGTGAGATAGGTGGATAATTGCACCCGAATCAACAACAGTCTGTGCAAGCTGAAGGAGAACAATTATAAATAATATTAAACTTAATTAGAAAAACGATCAACAAGTTAAATATAACAGATTCAATTCCCTTGATGTGTATGTGTGTGTTTGCTTCTGTGGGCCTAAGTGCATCAATCAGTGAAGTGTTAGTTTACTGTTCAACAGTTAGGTTATGACGAACTCGTTAAACATACTTCTTGATGTTTGTGAAAAATTCATGAATATGAGATTGCTCTATGTTTGCACAAGCGGCAGTACATCAATTTGGACAATTTCATTTTTGTGAACTGAATTATCAATTGTTCATGAACTAATCAACTTTTTTTACAGGCGATAACCCAACCTTAGTTTTTGGGGATTTTCAAAGTTTTCAAAGACAGTATAAACCATGTTTAATCCATAGTTATGATTTCCCAAATTCATATCAGCATTTTTGACTCATGGTTACGTAAGTGACCTTGAGTCTATGCTGTCATGGTGGAAACGTTTTCATTTCATTTCATTTCATTTCATTTCATTTCATTTCATTTCATTTTATTTTTGACTAAATCTATTGTTCTTTTGAAATAACGTTCAACACACTGCTTTGCGTGCTAACTAAGGTCGAACAAAAAATGATTGCGCAAGAAACACCATTTTATTGTTAAAAATATAATGGGCATGCTGTGTGATTATTCCAAATTTTTAGCCAAATTTTTTTGACAAAATTTTTTTTCCATTGCCCGCCATGATGGCCGACTCGAAGCTTAGCGAGATTACAATTGCATTATTAAATGAAATGTTTTCTAATACTCCTGGATTAGTTTACATCGTGATTATCTCTTCATTGGTAGAACACATGATTGTTATCTTCTTCTCGTCATTTGAAATGGTTAATGAAAGATTTTAATCGTTCTGTAACACCACTATTTGAGGTGAAACTTCGAAGATAATTGTTGTTGTGTTTTGACCATGAGAACTTTAGAACCGACAATTCATCATTTGGTTGAGGGCTTAGACAAGACAGTATTATATATTTATTGTTTTTATTGTTTTCTGAAGTTATGTATTACATCAAACTGCTAAGCTAGTCGTCATCGTTTTATTTGGTTTCTTAAAATGTTTTAATTCTGCTGCGACATCACCTTAAGAAGAGACAATTTCGCACGTCATTTACAACTCACACCTATATTGTAAGTATTGAAAATCACTTCATTTGTTGATATCTTGGTATGGTCTAGTGGTGAAGCGTTCGCATTAGGCGTGCGGGGTCTGTGGTTCAATCCCATCGGTCTGCCTAACGTTTTTTTTTTCTTTTTACTTTGATTTATTATTTGGATATATTTTTCTTTATATTATTATATTATTTGGATATTGTTATAATTTATTTCATTTTATTTGACTGAAGTTGATTTTTTTATTTGATCTGATTTTTATACGATTCGATTGGATTGATTTACTTTTTTGAATTTGATTTGATTTGATTTTTCTTTGCATGATGATTTGATTGATTTGATATTCTATTGAATTTGATTTCCATTGGTTTATTTTGATTATTAAATTATTCACCATGAGTCCGAGCGTAGCGGAGCTATTTTTATTAAAAGTAAGAAGTTATATAAAATTATTCAAAAGTGTGTTACTATTGACATTTTTAATGTGGATAGATTTTTTAGTTTTATCAATTTTCATTTTTATATAAGTAATCAATCATATAATGTTTTATTCGTCATGCATTCCCCTTTTCTATATCTCGACAACAATCAAACAGGCGTGGATATCATATTCAGATCCCTTATGGAATGTTTTACGTTACACTGCAAACACAAAACGAAAGTGGCAATGTAAAAAATAGCCATGAAGTGAGAAACCATCTGAGTTTTCCTACCTCTGGTGAATGCTTGCAGATATCACTCAATGCAGATGCTGCGATACGCTTCAGCGATAGTTCTGGTTCTTGAATACATAATACTAATAATGGTACTGCTCCTGCATCAACGACTGCTTGTGCCAACTCTAAAAGTATTCAAAATAAGTGTGATGTTATCACAATTATATCAAAGTACACATTAATATGAAGTCAACTGACCTCAATTGACTAGTAAACGTAAATGAAGATTCAAGGAAATTCTAACAATAAAGATTAGACAGAGTATTACATAATAAGGGGCCATCCATTAAGTACAGACTCAGTTGAGGAGAGGGGGGTCAAAGCAAAAGCGCACAGCTGCATACATAGACTGATGGGATAGGATGATGTCAACAATCAAAGTATGTACACATTTCGACTGTCTCTGTAGCAATTTTTAAAAGATTTTTGAAAGATTTTAATTATCAGTTTATTGATTATTAAATCGATTTTTATTCCAGAAAATTTTTTCAAAAAAGATTGCAGTCGTATTCTTTCGGAAACAACAGAGACAAAATTTGTAAAAATGTATCTAAAAGACAAGCTCAAATTCCCTGGAAAAAAGTACATGAACATTAAATGGCCTAATTTCTGTGAAATTTTCATGGAAAAGTTTATGAAAATTGGTCCATTTAACACTCATTTTTGTGGCTTAGTTTGCAATGTATTGCAATGCAATGGATCAAAGTTTTTACTGTTCATGAAAACATCCATCAACATTTGGCAACTTAACGCTCATGAACTTAGTTGAGAAATTGTTAATAAGGTGCTCAAGAACAGTTCATGAACTCAACATTTTTTGTGCAGGAGAAGTTGGTGGTTTCTTATCTTGTACTTAAACTTCTTACCTCCGTTGTGCCTTGCAATGTATCCAAGTGCCCATCCTGCTGCTTCCTTTACACTCGGATCAAATTCTTCTAAGCAAATAACCAATGCCTCCAGTGCGCCACTATCTACAACAGCCTAAAAGATACCCATGTAGTTATTCAATAAATTATCAAGACTTTGTATTCATTAATACAGTACTCTTGATGGAAAGTTTGTGAAAAGATAATGAATATGCGATCAAATGTTCTTTTGTGACAACATATTCCATAAATATTTCAAGAATTGTTCATAAAAAGAGGGCAAATTACACCTCATGAAATCATGAACAGTATGATCCGTAATTTATTGCCCCTGTGAAAGCAGTTCATGAAGATGCGATCTCCCAATTTTCATGAACTGTTCATGAAAAAGTTTATGAAATTTCGGTCATTTAACGGGCATGAACTCAACTTTTAATTGCAGGGGTAACATTTCACAGATTATGCGTGTCATCTGTTTTTGTATCACAAACAGTAAGCCATGCTGTTCTGCGAATTGAAATTTTCAATACAAGCTGATTGATTTCTTTTCTACTTGGAAGATCGCCAATGAAAATTAATTAAGAGTTCATGAAAAATTCAGAGAAGTTTCTTGGAAAAGAAAGGCATATTGTATTGCCATTAAAAAACTAATATTTAACGAATTTAATCAAACAAAAAATAATTCTGACAGGGTCTATATTCTTAATTGCATATTTGGATAGCTGATGCTGAATGAAAAATTATGTTGAAAAGGAGTTTTTAATTTGAACACTACTTAAGCGGTGATATTCAATGTTCACGATAAGTCTGTCTTGAGCATTTCACTTTTCATAACTGGGAATGAAAGCTGGAATAATAAGGGTGTTTACTATGGAAAAAGTAATTTCATTGTAGAAAATTGCATTTTCTTTGACGCAAAACAAATACAAGTAGTTTTTCTGAAAAAAGGATTAGAAATGTTTACACCTTTGGGACACTCTTTTTGTTTACATCAATAAATTTATCACGAAATACATGATGATGGTTCCAAGTAGTTAGGTCTGGAATACTCCCTTGATGTTTTGCGTTCACATCATCTACATTAGGGACATTTATGACTGAAGAAAACTATTCTGAAAAACACCAAAAGCCCTTGTATATCTCTCAAGTCATATTTCTTAATACATTTCATTTGACATCAAAAGTAAGGTAAAAACTAGCATACTATGAGATGCCATAGTCTTGTGCACATGATGAAATTAATATAAATTGTCTACCTGGGCGTGTTTAGGCGAATGTTTGGCAATTGCTCTTAATACGAAGGCAGCTGACTTTTTATAAAACCTCTGCAGAAATAAAACATGAAAAATTAGCATACACAATCAACTGAAATGTACAGATCCTTTCCCCTGCAAAGAAAAGTTCATGAACAGCTCATGAACAATTTATGAACGTTAAACGGCCCAAATTTTCATGAACTGTTCATGAATTGCTCATGAATAGCTCACGAGCCTTCACAGACTGTTCATTAACAGTTGATGAACTGTTATTCGCAAGGGTTGTGACAGCATATATAAACACCCTATGCTAGTTCAAAAACTGTTAATGAACACAATTGAACAATTATTCCTTAAAAATTTATTGATTCATCGACTGGTTCAACTGGGGTGAATTGTAAGCTTTATTAATCAAGTATTATTTCGATATTGAGTATGCTCTTACATAAAATGTAATGTTTAAACAACATACAGAAGAATACTGGGATCAGTTTTTCTGTCAAACTATTTAAGGCTGAAAATCTTAAAGACGAAAAGTTTAAGACTGAAAGTTTAGCATCGAAAAGTTTACGACCGAAAATTTGCAATGAAACAGTTTAGTACCAAAAAGTTTAATTTGAACCTTGAACCTTTGAAAAGTTTAACATCGACAATGATTTTTGGCCTTAAATATTTTTGGCGTGAAACTGACAATCAAGAATACCCAATGAAAATTTGGGGCCATTTAACGTTCATGAACTGTTCATGAACTGTTCAGAACTGTTCATGAACTGTTCATGAACTGTTCATGAACTCCTGAACTGTTTTCGCAGGGGTTAGGCTGTTCATCACAGGGAAAACATTGGTTATTAATCGATGAACAGTTTTTCCATAGTCCATAAATCACGAACATTTTCACGAATTGTTTATAATTATAAGCTGCTTATTAATTGTGCGTCACAGAAAACTTACATTCTGTTCTGCTAATGAATACACTAATTGTGGTAAAATATCTCCTTGAACAACTGCTTCAGCCAAATCATCATTGTAATTTGCTAAACGGCCAAGTGCCAGTGCTGCTGTTTGTTGAATAGTCGGCACGACATCCAATAGCAATGGCCGCAGTAATGCCATAACACCTGTGAACATTTCAGAATAAAACTTACAACAGTGAATCATAAAAACCTCATGACTTATTATAATTGACTCTATGATTAATTTCGAGGTCATCAACTGAATTAGCAAAACAAAGTGCATGTATAAACTTTTGCAGGTTTATTTAAACATAATATTAAACATAATACTGAAAGTTGACAAGCATCCTATCAAATCATCAAATCAAACTCTGTGAATAGGCCTACAGTTTTCACCTTAAAAAGTAATTTAATTTTAGTTGTTCTTTCTTCAAATAGATAGATAGATAGATAGATAGATAGATAGATAGATAGATAGATAGATAGATAGATAGATAGATAGATAGATAGATAGATAGATAGATAGATAGATAGATAGACAGATAGATAGATAGATAATAGTTTATTTCAAAGGCATTTAAACAACTTGATACATTGATTGCGCTATATGCATTTAAAAACATTACAATTCATGGGATTAACTATTTAATGAGCAGTAGTTTCTTGATGCCTGTCTGTTGTTTTTCGGTATTTAATTACTAAATTATAGATTTCATTAACGTGTCTTTTACTTTTTCCCTGTATTATATTTACAGTGATGTTCGAATGTTTGATATTTGTTCATTAATTCGCCACCTCGAAAAGCAAAAGATCTTTTTTCACGGTCTGTGGAAACTCGTGGAAGAATGTACAAATGATTTTGAGTATCATACGTTGAATTTGATTTACAAAATAATGACTTCAAATACTCTCCATTTTCTCCTAGTGTTGAACTGTGTGCTGTGCATGCTGTACGTAATTCAAATCACCAAGAGTGCAAATACATATAAGTGACTGCGTGATTTTCTCTTGCAAATTTATCTTTCATGTTCAATAACTCACCTGCATTTTGCAAAGTCTCTATATTTTGTGGTCTTGAAGCCAGGTCAGCAATTGTCTGCACAAAAGTTGTCCTTGATTTTTGAAATTGTTCAAAAACTATGAAAAAACAAACATACTATTGTTTGAGGAGATTAAACGTTTTGGTCTACCACTATGAGGTCTAGCATCTAGCAGTTTATCATTCTCAAATACGGTAGTCAAATGCAGTTCCATTATTTTGTTATCTTCAATTGTAACCATTGTTAACATCTACAGTTTACCAGTTTTTAAAATATGCTTGACAGAGGCCCAGATTGCAGAGTTCCTAATTTGTGAGGCTTTTCCAAGTTATATTTCAAATCATATGTTAGTGCGACTAGAAGCACCGTTTTCTCCCTTTCCCCTATGCTATTGATTTGACTTAGTTGAAAATGAATAGAACATTTAAATACAAGACAAATGTGTGGTCAGAAAAGGCCGAGATCAATGTTGAAATTCTTCTTTTGCGGTTAAGATCTGAGGCTTCTTTAGCATTCTTAGCAACACACAAAAGTTGAAAAGACCTTGCCATTGAATGATATTTACACTAGTCTATAGTACACCAGCCAGCCCACTCTGTGAACAGATTGTCTTACATGAACTGATGAAATATAATAGCTAGACATCCAGACTGCAGAGTTTGCTGTTTGCGGCTAAGACCTTAGCCGCAGAACAAGAATTTCAATATTAATCTGGACATTTTCTGGCTTCACATTTTTTAATTCCTTTTAAAATTTTCTATACGTTTTCAACTAAATCAACACGCAGAACAGGAGTGTGCGTCCAGGCGGTCCAGGCTCCAACTGCACTACAATATAATTTGAAATATAACTTAGCCGGCCAAATTACAAACTCTGCAGTCTGGGTAGACATGGCCTTCCAGAGGGAGATAGTGAACCACCAGAGTCAAGCTGTAGGGAATTGACAGCAGCACCGGAATTCAGAACATCTGCATAAGAGTTAGTAAGCCTAGGCTGGTAGGCCTAATTCTGTAGTAGTCTACTATTTCTACTAAATTTCGTTACTCTGTTAGAAGTGTTAAAAACAAGTAAAATAAATCCATGAACATAATTCAGAATCTGAAATTCTTTGCAATTTCCCATTGGATTCCTTGCCAGTTTGGTAGTACAGATTTCTTCAATGTCAACCAAAAGAGGAGTATGATGGTTGAGCCAGCTCAAACAAATTTCAGTCAGCATGGTCAGTATGAGACAGCAAAGCCTCGTTCAGCGACTGCAGCGACTTTTGTGATTAAAACTAAGCAATACACATCTAATGTACACATAACACTGAATAGATGGCAGTTTATTACCTTGAAGTATTTGTTTTGTCCCCATGTTGAGTTTGAATATATAAAAATTGTCTAAAACGTGGACACTTTGAAGCACGCAGTCGAAGAACAAGCAGAAGTAACGAATTTCTTTGCGTTCTAAAATACAAGCGGTTGCTAGGCACCAAGCCTCGTTTGTATTATGGATCATTGAGTCTCTCTAGAAACTTGCAACTGAGGCGCAAACTTGAGAAACATGTTATTTGATAAGGTCTGAGTAAAAACGAACAAAATGTCCATACCGAATTAGACACTTTAGCAGCTGTGTTGTAATGGAGTGAAAATAATGAATTGTGGAGGTAAACGTATCAGATGTAAGTCTATAAAATCAATTACATCACACAGATTTGCTTTCCGTTCTTTTTCTGCTGTAACTGTAACTAATAACTATTAAGTAAGGGTCTTTATCTAATGCTAAATAATATCTGATGAGTCAGAAATCCAGAACAAGTTGAACAACAACTACGTTCTACGGCTCTAAACTAAACAAAATCCAGAAGAAAGCTGGAACACAATTGACTGAAACTTATGTCTGCGTTCTTACCTGAAGGCTGGAACTAAAATGTATCTGTGGACCAGTGACTCTTGCATTTGCAGTAATGCAGCAGTAGCCTACTAGCTTTCAAGTTTTGTGCGGCGGACGTATCTGGTAGACTGACAGTTCTTTGACTACTCACTTTCTGCACTATTAAGGACCTAAAGTAAGAAGCCGGGCCTAGTTCCACTTTCCATAAGACTTCTGCTTTAGGTCTACACCTGTAACTGGAATCCATTGAGTCAAAAACTGGCAGCATAAATCCGTTGACGAAGAGAATGCACCAGGCTGTAGAGTTTGCAATGCGTGCGGCTAAGTTATATTTCAAATCATGTAAGCCTATTTGTGGGACTGGAAGCATTGCTTTTGTTGCTTTTCTCCTATTCTACGGCTGAATTTAGTTGAAAACATATATAAATTGTAAAAATAAAACAATATGTGTGACCAGAAAAGGCCCATATCAATATCGCGGTGGATATTGTTCCGGCTGTCGAAAAGCTGTCCTCAAAAGATAATGTTCCGTGCGTCCTTTGCGCATGTGTATGTAGATAGTAAATATGGCTGTGTCGATCGATCGGAATTATATCTTGAAGAGTTTGTAAAATAATTCATAGCACCGTAGATTGGATTCAATTGACTGTGTGGAATAAATATAAGACAGAAACGATATTCAACATATCTATACATTATTCATTTTATTCTGTGTTTGATTTATCGAAGCTTTTCAGCGATTCGAGCCAGTGTTTTCAATATTTGAGTATCGTGACATTTATTTGACGCTCTTAAAAGTTTCAGGAAATATTTATGTAGCCGCCTAACAATATTTCAAAACATTTTTACTTTGGTGATTTGTAATAACATGGGATAATTACTTATTAGCCATTTCCTTATCCTGCGACTAATGTTATATGCCTACCAATTATGATTTTGTCGTATACCAAAAGTCAAAACCCTGAAACTAAAAACCGAAGCCGAGTCTTGTTCGCTTTTTCTACAAGTTTGGAACAACGTTTTGGTGTGGCATCCAGCGTTGTGAATGAGAATCCCTCATATAAAGTGTTTCATTTGCTAGCACTCGAAATTTAAATTATTTTATATTGTAATATTAAATCAATTGATGAACAGAATTGTTATTAACATGATCGAGGAACAGGACCGTCCGTCGCCATTGCATCTTGAACGAATGTGAGAGAAACGCAAAGAACGCATTACGCATGCGCAATAGACGCACGGAACATTACCTCTAGCACTCAGGATTCCGGCTGCCGCAACATTATCCACTTCGTATCAATATTGAAATGTTTGTTATCTGGCTAAGATCTTAGCCGCAGGCAGTAAACTCTACAATCTGGAGATTGCATACATGTTAAAGAACATTGGATTTTGCTAAAATAATGCTGTTTCCCGTGTCCCCCACCAAAACACCCAGGTTGCCAATATGCTAATTAATCTATAGAAATACTTCAAGACTTCAATCCAACAAAAGGTAGTGTCATGTAATTGGTTGGATTGAATGTACGCTATAACGTTGCCAAATCTTTTCAACGTTAAATTTTCGACTTGAATTTGGTGTTGTCAACTTGCTTGCTTGCGAGCCCCCTTGTTTTTTTTTCAAAATTTTATGTAAGTCAACCTGAAGTCTGTTTCTAGCAGCCGTTGTCAAGTCACTCGGTCGTGATTTCTGTTGTCTTCTCCTGGGTTCCTCCCTGTATTATCGTATCACACTTGTAAAATCAATGTAGTCTATTTATATCAATTGATATATAATAAAATAATGTTTATCCAATAGGCCTACAGATAAAGTAATGAAACAAAAATTGAAGTAGGGGATTTATAATGTGCAAACCTTCAGCTTATGGCCGATAAGAAGATAGCTCCGTAATCTACAGTACTTCCATAGCGAATATTTAAGTGATTATTCTGTGTAATGTTCCCTGATAGTGGAGCTACAATAACGCACCATTAAATTTCAAGTGAATATGCAAATTTGTAAGACATTAAATTTTTATGAAACAAAACGTGATAACACTAGTGATAATTTGTGACCTGTGAGAAATTGTGAATTGTCAAGAGTCAAATGTTAACCAATGATCAAGATGTAGCTGCATACTCCAAGGTTGTTTAGGCTGGAACCACCATGTAATTTTAATTTAATGCCCTTATATTTAATGATAGATAAGGGTATTCTGTCTCAAGATATTATATGTTTCAAACTCACGGTCAAGCTATCACAGCCGTGACCCGTGAGGAATAACTTTGAATGTAAGGTTCCAGTTGGATGATAAAGTGAAAAAAAATGATTATTAATTATTTCGTAAATCTAGTCGTTTGAGAAACACTTATTTTGCTGATACAGAAGCAGTCTGCTGTAAAAAATATTATTCCCATTAAGTATAGCCTAGAGATATCCTACAGAGCTCTAGCCGTGAAAGTAATTTAACATTCAAAATGTCGATTTAAGCCTAACAAAAAGTGTTCCGAGTTAGTTATACGTGGATCTAACCGAAGAATGAAGTTTTGAATCATTCACAACCGTAATGTCGGAGGAGTTCATGCACGGAATGAAGACATTCTGGAGCAATATTTGCTTACAGATAGGCCTACAATAATAGCGTTAAATATTATATTAAATATTTTTCATTGATTAAATAGACTTTGCATCTATCAAAAAAGATGATTACTTACTTTTTAAATATTATGAGCATGCACTTATAGCGTGGCGTGTACGTAAATCTTCTCAAATATCAAGAGTGTGTACCTATAACAGGGTTGTGTATAAACTTTTCAAATGTTAAGAGTGTTTAAGCCTACCTATAGCACGGTTGTGAACGTTCGTTAAATCACCCCATTAAATGAGTTCACAATGGTGTTGTAACATCTTCCCGACCTCTCAGCCTTAGTTCAACAAAAATTTGAACCCTGATTTGCATATATACTGAAAGGGAAATCAGAGACAGAGACATTTAAGATGAGTAATTGATATCATCTCCCCTATCTACATACGCAGCTGTACGCTTTCTTATAACAAAATAGTGTAAATTTGGTCTGTTTTATTTTCAGAGTGCAATGGCACAGTTTCTGTATTGCTATAAATCCTACAAATCCATCGTTATAATTTAATAATGATAATTTTAAATGCATGCGTCATGTCACTGCGAAAAACAGTTCAGGAAAAGTTCATGAACTTCAAAGTATGGCCCAATTTTCATGAACCGTTCATGAACCCTCACGGGCAGTTCATGAAAATTTAAGGCCATTAATGATTTAACATTCCTGAGCTTTTTTCGCAGGGTTGGCTAAAATTTGTTGTCCCCAAGATGCACCTAAGGCGTTTCACAAAGTTCTGCAATTCAGGAATAGGTAAAGGCCCACATTTAATCTAGCCTATATTTTGAATGAAAAGTACTAGACTTCTTAGCCTGGAATAATTCTGTCATTTGAAAATATTTTAGGCCTAATCTATTTTCACATTGCACAATGCACATATTTGATTTTTTTTCAGGATCCAACTGTTTTTTGATGACTCTATCATGATTGTTGACAATATCTGTATCTTGGAAGTATGAAAAGGATTTGGAAACAACTACTTGTATTTCTATCAGTTTTGATTGCTGGCCTGTATCTATTTCATCTGGATGCATATTTTCCATACAAAGGATTATATGTAGATGAATCTCTTTCATCAAATAAAGAATTAATTTTTCAAAATAATAATGACAATATCTTATCTAATGATATTTTAAAATCGAATAAAAGGTCATTACTTGGTGTTGACAATTCAAAGACATTTAACAATCCTTGTGAATCAAAGGTTGTTATTAAATCTGGCGGGAACAATATTTTTCCTAGCAATATAATTGAAAATCATTGCAATGATTCAACTTTCTGTTTAAAACATTGTAAACAACATTATTATACTTTGGATGGTGATCGGAAGATATTTGTTGGATATATTATAAATAATGGAACACGTACAGATTATTGGCAAAGAATAAAAGAAAGTATCCCGTTTAAATGTTCTTGTTCTGGGTTTTAGTTTGTCAAACTTGTGATTGGATATTTTTGTAGTCATAAATATATATTATTACATGGCACTTTTTATTACTCAATGTTGGGTAAAACGGAGCATTATATAATAAGAGACAAATATGAGGCAAACGGAAAAACACTTTGGCCTTATCTTTGTCTCTTATTACTTAGTGCTTTTAAAATTTAAATATGTGATATAGGGTATGGGATGATATGAATTCAAATATTACGCTCACACAAATTATTATTTTGAGCTATTATAGTTATATCCTATCATCTAGTGAGCATATGTTTGTAAATATCTAATTGGCCTATATTAGGTTTGCATACTGTAGTTTTTGTGTGTCTTGGCTGTATTTTAACTTAGTGATATTTTTTGATGCTTCCAAACACCAAGGACCGACAACACTAAGCAACATAGCAGCAAGGTACGACAAACTCCGGAAACCTAGGTTTGCGTAAGGCTAGGAAAATTCAGAAGGAATAGGCAAAATGTTGGATATAAATCAAAAAACATTAGAAAATATGAAAAATAATGTCATTACAATTACTCCTCCATTGATCTAAAACGTTGATTTTTGAGGAAGGTAGGCCTACACATTTTGTCTTCAGACCATGCAATGGCAGATAGGTTTTCTTGAAGGCTGGCCAAAATTCTGAAGAAGATTGATTCTTATTCTTACTTATCAATCAGTAACTTATATAATTATAATGTATATAGATAAATAATGAGATAAAGTTGTCCAAATTTGCATATAGGTATAGTGCTCAACTGGTAAATACCAGAGCTTTAATAAATGGAAAATACCTGATAACCGCCTATGGCATGATTCATGTTATAGATTTATACTGTACATAGATACAGTACATATAGATGTCTGATTTGATATGAAACCAGTAAGAGAATGTTAGAGAATCAGTATACTATGATATCAGGTGTGTAACAAACCATTTGATGCAGATCTTCTATTGGGTGTATTGGACGTGTCCGCTGATGGGGGTGTCACTGTTCCCTCGCATATAATTCTTACTTACCTTATATGTGCAGAATTAGATAGCGTACTCAACAAAAAGCGAAGATACATAAACTTTTTATCTAATCCTTTAATACAATATACGAAAATGAAAATAAATTTGTGAATGAATCAAATCCCTTTTTTAATCTACAAAATGAACAGCTGCTGAACTGAGTTATCATATTAAAATGTGAGAAGTGTTGACATTTTCTGTCGAAATTGTTCGGATAGATGATCATTGTTTGTAATTTGTATTTGTGTTTGACAGTCATCACTTCCAAATGTTACTTCGTGCTACTATTTATTTCATATCAATAAGCTGATTCGATCCTTTTTCGAATCCATTTTCTCATTGGCCGTAAGTCTTGCGGGTTCGCTGTTTCTTACGTCACAAAATTGAAGTAATTTTGTGAACGAGTTATCCAACAAATTTAGTAACTGTAAATGAAGCGACTAGAAGAACTTTTGTGACATTTAGAACCACATTTTGATTTAGGTTAGTAGTAATTGTTAGATATGCAATATCTTTATTGCCGCTTTTTATGCAGCGGGTCACGCGGACATTATGATTCGAAGATGAGCAACCGGAAACGGAAATCGATCTGTTCGTTTTCTGTCATTTTCGTCCTATGATTGGCTGAAGGCGACGTGTATTGTTGTTGACAAGAGAACCGACGACGGCAGAGCAGAAACAGAGACAGATATTTTCATGTTAGCAATCGGCAGCTCACAACACCGAGAAATTACACGCCAAACAAAAGGCGATCTCTGTGTGAGTTTTGAGCACACTGGACCACTGCTCTCGCATTTGCAATCATGAACGATGCGCCGCAACTCTGTTGATTTTCTTTGGAATGTACATCAGTTTAGACATTTAAATTGGAACGATCTCCGTTTTAAGCTATGGCTGAATTAAAGACGGAGCCCGTTGAAACTTATTATGATGTGAAAGAGGAATTAGGAAGGTAGGATTGATATTTTTGAATTGACGGGTTGACTGTTGTTAGCCGGTCAGTTAAATATTTTTGACGATGAAGACTAAAATGGCTGCATTTCCTTGTCAAGGTTACTTTAAACGAGTCGTTCCAGTTGTTATGATTGTTTACATAACTGCAATTTATGATAATTAATGTCGGCTATTAATTTACACTATTCAGGGGAAGATTTGCTGTTGTTAAAAAATGTATGGACAAGAAAAACAACAAGTTGTATGCAGCAAAGTTTGTTCGCAAGGCGCGTCAAGGACGAAGCTGTCGCGAGCAATTACTTTTGGAGATCGATATTTTACATACTTCATCACATCCAAAGATGGTTCGTTTGTTCGATGTATTTGAAACAAGGAAGGAGATGATAATTATCATTGAATAGTAAGCCACTTTTTCATTATTTACTTGACCTGCTGTTGTATGTTTCATGCTAGTTCATTATTCACTTCAAAACTAAATTGAACTTTATTTGGAATAAAAACAGTCCCAAAACAGCATTTTTATTACACGATGGAATCTCACTTTAGTTTTATTGATGTAAAATATTGAGCTGGTATTAATAAAACGGAAACAACGATGCTAAGACCTGTTGAGATGTTGAAGTTTGACGCAAACAGTTCACAAAGTAGCATAAAAGTTATCAAACCTTTCATCAATTCTAAAGCATAACTTTCTTTACCTAACCCTTGAATAAGGAACCGAATGTGGTGTTCAAGAATCTGTCCTTCAATTAAAAATTGGATAAACTCAACTGATATGTTAAGCACTGATTCTGCTGTAGGTAGTTGATCTTTTCGAAGGTATTACATCGATAAATATAATGACGTCCAGTTGTTTGATACCGAGCACAGTTCATCATGTGCTGTTAAACATTTCAACTTTTTAAAGCGTCACATAGATTTTTGTTGTGTATTTCTTACCCAAAAATCAAAGTGATATATTTATTGACAAAAGATTACCTTAAATAATGGCAACAATTTAAAATCTTAACACATGTGGATAAATAATATACCACAATTATTTGTATTAAAGACAATCGACATGTATACTCAATTCAATTTTGTTTGTGTCTTCAGTTTTATACACATCATTTGAAAACCTAATCGTTCTATTATTAACTCTATTCATTTGTGTATCACCGCATACAAACATGTTTCCAAATATTTTTTTTCTTTTTGAAATACATTTTTATTTCTATCAAAATATTGGCACTGTCGTTTTTACGCACTGTGCTCACATCTTTGTGACAATTACGAGAGCACGAATTATGTTTATCACCAAACATAATCTTCATAATATTATTTGAACAAATTATCCATGCTTATCGTAATTGTTGATTTCAGGCTTAGTTTTCAATAAAATTGAGCTCATTGTTAGCTTTGATAACAAATTGTGTTTGCATGTTTGTGTATTACTCCCAATTTTAATTCAATTGCTAATCAATTTGGGCCACTACTTCGAAGACGTCAAACATTTTCAAACCTACGAATGATTGTTTTCATGTCACTATTTGAGGTATTCTATGGATGGGTGCTTTTTAATAGGAAGTTTACCATTTTGAAATTGATGGCAAATTCAGATGTGAAAGATTTCAAATAATTATATAATTATACATTCAAATATTTTTCTTCATCTTTAATTTTGCTTGAATGGTATAATAATCCAATCAGGCTGATCAATTTGAATCTAATCTATGCTTTTGTCAATGTATTGCACCAAATGAATATGGTTTCGCTGTAAAAGTTACCGGTAAGGCCAAATACTTCATATTTCATCCAATTTGTGCATAACATTGTAACGCTTGTAATACTTGAATGTGCTGATGCAGAAATTGTTATTGTTAAAAAAAATTATTTCAAAAATTGAAAGATTGCGTGAATACTTCGACCAACTTCTTTCGATACTCGTCATTAGCCACTCCTGTTGATTTTTGTCTGGCGGCAGTGATTTGTCATATTGCGTTTGATGGCCATCAAAGAATTTCCAAAGGTTTTTTGATAAAGCACTTTCACGAAAGTTCTTCCCTATCATTCTGTAATATGTGAAACTACTGACAGCGTGCCATGGTTATCACATATTGCAATTGATAGCTTTATGAAGGGGGTATAATTTGGCTAGTTTTGTTGAAAAATGTCACATGTCATTCTTGTTGCCTTCTTGATGTTTCGGAACATGTTGTTTGAGTTTTTGGCTGATCCTGAAAATATGTTTACTTCTAGAAACTTGATGTGTAACAAATATCCACATGTACATATGTGATCGAAAAAAAAACATTTCCTAGTCAAGCAATTCAAACTAACCTTATTTATATATAGAGCAATTACTTTCATCCTTATGCACCTCTTATTCAGTTGCATTAAAGACCATAAAATGACCAGCAGCCTTTGCATATTTTTGTCTTTGAAATCTGGACCCAGATTTCAATCACTCGTTTTCATGATACACGGCCCGCCTTTGTGTCTCCTTTGCACACACACGCGGTTTTGCAAAACATTTCGTAAAATGAACATTGAAGCATTCTGCTAAGTTGTTTATCAACGAACTGGTTTGGAAAGTTGTAAGAGCAATAGATCAGGTGGACATCGTAAGGGCTTTCGACGCTTGAATAAATTTGTACCACCAAAATCAATTCACTTGCTACTAGGATCATACGAATTGAGGAAGGAAGACAGAGTTGAAAGCTACAACTGAACTCGACTGATTCAGAATTTCATGTTGGATTGTTGGTGCTTACTTGATACAAGAATATTAGGGATTGAAAGAACGGGAAGAGATTTGTTAAAAATTCAAAATCGAAATTTATCGCCGAAACAAAATGAAATTATAACCCCAGGTGAATTCGATTTTTAATACGGATACTTTGATCATTGACTCCAAATTATGTTTGTAAACACGTAGGCTTCGTCTAAAAATAGTTAATCACATACCTATGTATGTTTTATATTGCATTGTTTTTCTGCAGTATTTATGCACGTAAATTGTAAAATTTAGAATCATATGAATTTATTTAGTGTTGATTTGAAAGTACATTTTATCCAAGTTGTTTTGATTTGCGTCAAACTTTTCAGAACAGATAATCGGACTGTGACTCCCATTCTGCTATTTAATTTTGAGCCGTTTACATTTGTTGGCTATCTATAGCCATAGACTTTGCGTTTCGACAAGTAAGAATTGAGATTTATCCAAAACTGAAATTGATAACCGGACTATTTTCTCGAGCTTTCTTTCGTGTCTTTCCGTAGCAACAGCCACGAGGACAATCCTCTGACGTGAGCGCTGACGTCACTTTCCAGAGGATTAGCCTCGTTTCTTGTAATCAAGACAACAAAACAAAACAAAGACTGCTGGTCATTCGAAACTCTTTAATAAGCTTTATGAAATATTTATGAATCCAGAGTACATTTAAATTTTAGAAAAAGGTGCTGCAGAAATTCTGTTGTTTAATAATTGTGCCTGCAAACACCGACCCCAGTGGTTCCAACACTTTCAACCCCTGACTATACTATATGCATAACATCAATGCCAGTATTACTCACCTTGCCATTATTAGATACGTTAGCCATGAAGCCTGTTTCAGATTGTAATGTTTGTGTCTAGGCATTGATTTGTTCGCAATATGTTAAAATTCTTTTGAAATACCTAGGCATTAAAATAGACAATACCCTATCTTTTGACAAACATGTTGTGTCAATAAATAAGAAAATAAATAGAAGCTTGGGCATTTTGAAATATGTGAGATGATTCATACCGCAAGAAGTAGCTAAAACCAGAGCCATCTATTTACAAGAGTTGGGACACGCTTTCATGTGCCGCTATCGTCTCCAATTGGACAGATGCCAGTCACGTGATATTTGGATGCCATCTTTGTTCTTTTGGAAACAGGTTCTCAATCATTTCAAGTGAAACGCGCGAAAAAATACAATACAATATGGCTGAAAAAAACACACACCATTCTCCTGCACATGCGCACTGTTAAAAACGTGCTCGGGTCCAGGCAAAAAGATACAAAAATGGCAGAAGTGTCCCAACTCTTGTAAATAGATGGCTCTGGCTAAAACTATTTATAACACCATTGTTTTGCCACACTTTGACTACTGCGCTGTCGTATTGGGGAACTGTGAAACCAAACATCTAGATCACTTCCAGAGATTGCAAAACAGAGGAATGAGGACAGTGCTATGTTGTAACTATCGCACTCGGGTCTCTGATATCCAAAGTCAACTAGGTTGGCTTTCTGTTAGAGACAGAATAACATTGCATCAATTAATGTTCACTCTTAAAATTAAATTCAAACTAGCTCCTCCTTTGCTTTCCAACTTTTTCCAACTGCCGTATTCCTCCAGATCAAGATCTCACGCCTTCAATGACTTTTACATCAAGTAGAGCCATCGCCATTCATTTCAAGATGCTGGTGCTCATAAGTGAAGTGATCTACCATCTGCAATGAAGGAAGTCTAAAGCAGTCCTGCTTCCAAATGTCTTCTTGAGAAGCACTTAGGTTCTTAAGATAATTTATACTTACCACTCGTTCTTGCTAGTTAAACCCTTTATTACTTGATGTCTGTTTTCCTGTTAACTTAGCTATGTATGCAACATGTATCAGTCCTTTGAAAAGTTATGTATAACTTGAAGGTTTTTGAATAAATGATGATGATGATGATGATTCTATTTTCTGTTTTGAATAACAAAACAGTACAGTATGCAAACGAAGAAACAATTTATCTTCTCCCTCTATTTTTGATTGGAATAAAAGTCTTTAAAAACAATTAATCATGTAAGTTAACCTTGCATCCCTCAAGCAGACAAACAATACTGCTTAAGAGATGACGTCAACAATGTTTAGTAATTGCACTATGTAATGCTTAAATTGTTGAAATAAAACTATATCTATCTGATGTCGTTTTCACATTTTTATTATTTCTATTTTACCCATAGTGCACCTGGAGGTGATCTACATCGTCATTGTTTAGAACAAGTTGAAACAGTTCGCACAGAAAAAGAAATTTGCTATTTAATTCATCAGATAGTTGAAGCAGTTCAATATTTACACAATAACAAAGTGGTTCATTTAGATTTGAAGGTAAGTTAATTACTCAGCATGGCATCTATTAATGCACAGATTAACAAATCCAACGGAAAAACTATATTCGAGGATATACAATCAATGATACTGTAGTAATATTGTGTTCTACAAAGTGTTTGATGAAATAAAAAGAAATTCGAAATTTCGGTAATGAAAATCATTTCTATGAATATCTAATTGATTTGATAATAAAAATTTTCACATTAATGTAGCACCAGAGAGATTGGTAAATCTATTCTTAATTCTGGAACATTCTTGTTTGTGGGGACTTTAACTTGATCAAATTAAATCTTGACAACATTTTAATGCTGAAAAGCAGCTACTTGAGCAACTATGGGATTTATCCAAGTCCAGTTTATTAATTGAGAATTATCAGATGCAAATATGTTTGTGCTATAATTGGCACGATCAACTATTGTTTGTCAATGTTAGATCCAACTGTAGCTCCCGTTTTCTTGGCTGAACCTGATTATTTGTGCGTCGCATCAGAGTTCCTTGATTGGTGCTTTTTACCTCAAAAGTGCATTAACAACTCTATGTTTTCCACCGTTTTTCCAAACCACTGTATTTCCAACTGTAGGATGATACTGCTGTGTATTGGCTTCAAACATATTGAACAAAGATGGATATATGTATTTCTTTCATGCCCAACTGGTGATTTAGATATTTAACATCTCCTTCGTTTGCAGTAATTTCGATTTTGCAAGCTGCAAGATATCAAGAAAACCAAGGAAAGCATTGTCTATACTTGACATCTGTCTATGCTCCAATCTATACCAAGTTGACGATTTATGGAAAATGCTTTGTCAAAAACATAAACTTTAATGGCTTTTCATTGGTTTCATCGAAGAGCTATTTCGTCAAATGTGTTGTTTCTAACTCGGAGATATGATATATATTTTATATAGTTCATTTTCATATAGTTGTGCCCTTTTATATATACCGGTACTTAAGGTCCCAGTTCTGAGTGGCACTATCTGTCTTAATTAGTTCTTTTATAATATATTGATTGAAGGTTACAGGTAATAAGTTATAATTGAAAACATTAGCAAATGCTCATTATCAATTCATTAATCAATTGGAATTCAAATCCATTCATCTGAAAATTTTACTGTGTTTGTTAAAACAATTTAATAGACTTTTCAATTGACGTCGACAATGATTTTGTAACCTTCATATTCAACTAAACAAACTCCACGGTTGTGGAATTTCATTTGAAAACTCTGGAACTTGACCTACCGGTAATTAAATTGACAGTAATTGTATGCTTCTTTTGTTTTATAGCCAGAAAATATTTTGCTTTCATCTGAAGAACGATTTCCAGAGATTCGATTGATTGATTTTGGTCTATCACGAAGACTTGATGTACCATACAGTCAATTCGATATAGTTGGTACACCAGAATATGTCGGTAAGTGCAAAGAGTACTTATCATCAAGGTCCAACAAAAGTAGGAATCCTAGATTCAGGAAAGCTAGAGCAATTTCATAAATAATGGATATTTTATGATTTATATGTCAAAGTTTAACAAAAATTCAGAGGAAATGTTAAAACGTTCTTGGATTCCAGAAGGCTGAATCTTTTGTCAGAGTTGTCGGACAATGCAAATTATCATATGCCAGTCTCAGGGTCCGACAAATTGATCCGCCTTCTGGAGTTCTAGAGAGGCATTCCAACATTTTCTTCTGATTTTCTTTGTTGATGTTTGACCAATAAATCATAAAAATTTCAATTTTCTTCTGAATTCACTCTAACCTTCCAAATTCTATGATTCCAGGATCCCTACTTTCGTCGGACCCTAACCATTCTATAACAGTCTATATCTGGCTGCGACAAAGTTTTCCCTTTCACAGGGTGCCTAAAATTATTCAAGTTATAAACTTTAGAAGCTAAACAACCTTTCTAATTCTAAAGAAAATACAGTAACATTGTTTAGTACTGATTTACAGTATTCAACAGTCTTTTGTGCTGCAATTAATATAACTGTTCTAAAGAAATCTATAAGTTAAATCTGCTTGGTTCCAACTGTCCAACGTTTAGCGAGTACTTAAATGTCTGTCCTATTTTAATTTGTAACAGTTTTTAATAATTTTATTTTTCAAAACTGAAATGCTATAATGAAATTAAAAATGTTCAGACTCATGTTTTCAGAAATATTTGATATTTGATTGTTAAATGCTTCATCAGACTATTTTGTAGTTAATTCGATGTATTGTGTTATTTATGTAAACGAAAAGTATTTGACAAGTATTTATGTATGGCATTCCAATTAATGGAAGTCTAAAACTAGTAACCACTCCATTCATATCAGCCAACTTGTCGAATGTTTCAAAGCTGGATGCCATTCGGCCCTTTCCCGCCAATGGCTGATTAGATTCTGTTCCAGCTTGAATCTAGGCTCATTCATTCCAATATTCAAACATAACATTACTTTTGAATATGACCCCTAACATTATTTGTGACTTACCTAATTTCAAATTCAATTTTGTTTGTCCAGATTATCTCAACCTCCTAGATAACATTTCAGACTATTCTAACAATTGCAATTCTAACGGTGTCGAACCGATCAAACAATAGAATCACAGCAGGACAGCTTTTACAAGGGCAGTAATTTTACAGTCAAACCCTTCTTAGCTTAAATATATAAAATGGTCATAGAAACCGGAAAATGATTACAAAATTGCTATATGATGTTTGAATTTTATATATCACAATTCCATTCTCAAAATACGAATCGGACTTTCAGCGAAGTCTTGAATGGGATAAAAATGTGCTATATTTAGCAAAGGTTTATACTAGAAGTGTTTGGTGCTTCACCAAGACTTCCAGCTGTGTGTTGATATTGGTCACGTGACTGTGCCTTGTGAATTGCAGCAAAATAAATGCTTTAGCAGGGATTTTTATCAAAGGATTAATGCAAAGAATATAATTATATTACCTATAAGCAGGATCCAACAAGTGTTTTCTTCTGATTTTTTGTTGAAAAGTATTCCAAAAAGTTTTCATCTGATAGGGTCCTTATAATATTGTGATTTCTCTAATTTGAGGTGAAAATAGAAACAACATCAATTTTCTTATGAGTTTTGGCCTGCCTTCCGTAAGACTAGCTGCCAGGTTGCTGGGTGCTATGACTGATGTTAATACAAAAATTATTAGATATTTATTAGATATGTATTGTGAATACATTATTTGATTTGATGTATTTTCTTTGCAGCCCCAGAAGTATTGGCATTTGAGCCATTGGAATATGCATCAGATATGTGGTATGTAAACTTGGATTTAAGATCATTCATCCCTGAAGGCCGAACCAATGCAAGGTGTCATAAATCTTTCGCCCTTCGGGAATCATGTGGTTAGATTGAAAAGTCTCTTAGAAATAAATCTAGATGATGCTTCAAAATCTGAAAGAGATAATATCAATACTTTTGACAAAAATTGTCCAATTTTGGTTTAGTCAATATAAAATAAGAAAATATTTTGATTATTGAAGACCTTCTGACTTTTTGCTGGCCTTTCGGGAACATGGTTTCCAGTATCCCGCACTTTGTAACCTGTCTATAGATATTGTGTATTCCAAAGACACTTTTTAAATCTCACTGCAGCATCGTAGTATTTTTCAATGAGCTTTATTTTTTGTATTGGTAAAACCTGAAAAATTCTGTAAAATGATTGAAATGTTAGATTTTGGAGGGTGAAATCTTATAACTGACCAATGTTTAATATTTGTGAGACCTCGTATTCAATTTTGTATGTTGCTCCATATTTCCAATCGAATAATTCTTGAATGTAATGTGCATCATATATTATATAGTGATTATCAACTCCAGTTAACATAAGAAGTGTTAAATATTGCAATATATCATTTGACTCTTATTTTCATTCTCTTATTATCTTAGGAGTATTGGTGTTGTGGCATATGTTCTGTAAGTAGTATTATTTATCAATAGATCATTTATTATTGTTTTTGACATGTTTGTATTGCATGAGGTTTATTGCAAATTGAACTGATAACATTATCCTCTTCCCAATACGCACATTTAAAAACAGTAAATTTAAATTTGTTCCCGGAAGTTGTTGTAATAAGACACTTGATACTAGTTACCATTGTATTATAACGAAAATGGTTCAATCAATTTGATTGGTTTAGAATTTGACGCTAAATCACCATAGCAAAACTAGGTTTGAAAACATAATCGATCTTACAATTCAAACTTTATATCACAAATGAGAATTTCCAATTTGACCAGGAGTTTTAAAAACATTTTATGGGCAAAATATTCATGTAAATGCTAGTAAGAGTTGTGCTAATTATAATACAAAGCAATTGGTGCACAGTTTCCTATGAGCTATTGATATTTGGCGCACTTGAGTCACTTCAGGAGAAAATTTTACAGGCAAAAATCACTTGCCACTGCGTGATTTTTTGATGTCTTCTTGTTTTCTCCTTGTGTGCTCTCTCGTGCACAAAATATCAATAGCTCATAGGAAACTGTGCGCCAATTGCTTAATATCGGTCTTGATCATATCGCATTCACTCATTGTGTTCATAAATTAGTCACTTTTTCAAACACTCATTTTCTCAAATATAATTATCCATTCGTTGAATTAACTTTCTGTGTTAACGTAGTTATCAAGACACATACAACAAAGTATAACATGTTGATGTAGAAAAACGGATCTATTTTATATTTTAATACTTTGACCCTATTGTTATACTATGGGCTACAGTAAAGTGTTTCTACTGCTTATATTTTGTTTGTTATAATGGGTGTTTATTCTGTTTACAATTGACTTTAGTCATCGATTAATAGATCAATACAAAAATCGAGCATTCGAGCAATTCGATTTGTCAAACAGCAATCAGTTCTAAAGCTGTATCGACCACTCCTTGTTTCCTTATCGTTCTGGGAGTACAGACGCAACAGATAATTACGTCTTTGATGCATAACAACACATTAAAATCAATGTTATGGTTATACATTACAAAATTGATTAGTTAGTCATATCTGACTAAAACAGTTATTGATCTCAGGCTCGATGAATCTTGGCATAATGACTTCGACTGACCTTGATTATTATCAGCAGTCAATATTCACCTCACCTTCGATCAATAGCTATTTAATAGTTAAGCTTGTGAATATTGTAGTGAATAGTGAACAATTAATACATTAAATAATTAAATAAATAAAATTAAATTAAATAAAATTTAATTTAATTCAATTAAATAAATTTGTGATAAAGTATTGGACTATCAAGGGATATGGAGCATTACAGTGAGATCAATCTACACTGAAGTCAATCTACGCCTTGGAAAGTCAAGTTGAAAAAATCAGCTCTAGAAACATTCTCCATCACTGTTCACTTGGTCAATGCTGTGTAGATGTCTACATTTTATTAACATTGTAGTATTAAATTTCATGCATATATCTAAAAAATTGTGCATAAATCACTATGCCACATTTCTTTCTGTCTAATTCGTACCCGTAGATGTGACATTGCTAGGAATAAACACCATGGGCGCTGGACAGTCAGTCACACCAAATGGTTCATTCAAATTATATTTTTCCATTCATATATATCAAATTGACCTTTGTAAACTTATAGAACCTGACAATCAGGGTCTGACAAAAGTAGGAATCCTGGAATCTAGGGATTTCGGAAGGTTAGAGCAAATTCAGAAGAAAATCAATATTTTTAAAGATTTATTGGTCAAACATCAACAAAAAATTCTGAAGAAAATGTTAAAACGCCTATAGCATTCCAGAAGGCTGGACCCTGGACAGCTGCACCTGCTATAACAATCACCTGCCTAGAGTGGTCACTCTGTCAAACCTGCTACAGCGGCGACCTTTACATAGAGTGATCACTTCAGTGATGAAAATATTATTCTATTGAATCAGCTATGCATTACTATGGGCCACCTATCTATATTGGTCAATTTTTTCACCTCAAATCTTAAATTGTATCATTCATGAGGCAACTTTCTCTTTACAATCCCTTCGTCGTCCTCTATAAAGTGACGATAGTAACACAGAGAGAGAGAATATTTATCAGCCTGCGTCCAGACTAAAACATTTTTCAAGGAAAGTACACTTTCTTTAAGAAACGATTTATTCTGGATGCAGGCTAATATTTATCGAAAACTGTCTGGTGACTTTGCTCTTCAAAATGATCTATTTATCCATCCAAGCCCGGAAGAATTCAATTTAAATTAGTTACACATGCGTTGATCTCTAATCACATGTAAAACTGTTAAACAGCACACATAAATTGGAAATTCTTTCGATTTTCAAGTTTCTATAAAATGAATCGCTGTTATTCATTGAGTGGTTTCAACTTTGACAACAATGTGTAACCTATTTACAGCTGTTCTGGTCATTCGAAATATGTCGATCACTGTTTAATGGAAGCTAGAAAGGATTTAGTCTTTGAAAGAACATTTTATAGCACTTTTCAAAAAATCTTTTCATTCTCTTTTGGATTTTTCTTTTACTGCTACCTAAATACACGAACGGCAAAACAACGCTTTTATACATTGGTTGGAAGTTCAGAAACGATTCACTGTGTATCAAAAAATTGTCTGCGTGAAAAATAGTTTGTGAGGAAGAGAGTCATCTGCTCTCGAGCTGGGGAACGAGAATATACGCAGCCTAATCTAACCCTGTTTTAAGATTTCTTTTATTTCGCCTGATGTGTCTTTAAACTAAAAATTATGCGGTACATATGCCCAATTATTAATGTTATTTCTGCATGAAAGGTTCCATAAATTTAGATATTTATCACGCTGTCTTTCAGCCACACTAATGGCATTTTGCCGAATGCCCAGAGGAGAAATGACCTCATGCAATTCCAGGTGCAGACTGTTGATTGATTCCTGGATCATGGTCTCTGTTTTTACTATAAACGTCTGTATAGTAGCCCCATGGCGAGGATTATGGTCTGGTATTATCACAAGGCTTAAAACCGTTATTTGAACATTTTCACAAATTTCAAATTCCTTGGAATTGAATGTCACAATGAAAGTTGTTCATTGCACAGTTGATGTTATTGAGTCTTTTCTTACGTATAATTGTCCTTGACATTTTAAAAATTTAAAATAAATCAGCCAAGCAGCAATTTAATTATCGGTTAATCATCAAACATCAATTTTGTAAATCTATCATTATTCCAAATCGTCAAATTCATTGTAAGAGTATGTGCATGCATAATCTTGGTTTTAAGGAGTTACGTAAAAGTTTTTTGCCTACATTTTTGTTTCCTATTCTGTATTATGCTCTGTTTTAACTAGCCTGCGTACCAGCCCCGATGTTTTTCCTATGGTTGCAGACACGTTTTAACCGACATTGAGCACTTTCATTTGCATTCCTGTTTATGGGTTAACACTTGATATATTTAATGTTATTGGTACTATTATTATTATTATTTGTCGCATATAGAAATAGAATCCTGACCAAAAATACAAGGGTTGTAAGAAGTTATCCTGTTATATATAATTTATATAATTTATATATATTTAACATTCATAATATGATTGGAATAAAAATCATTATTATTTTACATAGACTCGGCTTGAATTGCGTGCGAACAGATCGATTTTATGCGCGAGTTGTGACGTATCAAAACTCGCCCGCTCTAGTGCCAAAAGATAAGATAAAATATATTTGCATAACAATCAAATTGCCATATCAGGCAGATACGGGATAAAACATTTATGACTAATTCTAAGGCTGTTTCTTTCTGTTATATTAAAGTGCACACATTTATCGGAGATGTCGGATCCTTTATTTCAATAATCCGAATCCGGTTTGAGTTCGTTTTGTGTCCAAACAATACATATCTGATCCGGGTCCAGATCGATACAATTGCTGAAACAATAGCATCTGAATTAGATCCGAAATAAATAAGTCTCATCCCATAAACATTTCATTTCTTCAATATTCTTTTGTGTGGCTCTGAACATTAAATTTGGATCCTGTTTAAGATTAGTTTAAGATCCGATTGAATATTATAAGGGTCAACGTCCGGGTCCGTCAAAATGATAAAATTCTGTCGGATCCTATGATCCGTGTACAGGACACCTCGGATATTTATATTACTACCACCAAAAGGTGACATATAAAATGTTGGGTCAGTTCTTATAAATTTTTGAAATTTATGGATCTGAACTATTAGCTGTTGGGAATTTCTGCGGTCTGCTTTAAATATTCAATATGGTACCCCGGGCTTAAATTTCCTACGGTAGGCCCACGTACTGTACCCTCATTTTTTTCGCAGGATCAGATTGATAATATTGAACTGCAGGATAATTAGACGATTCAATTATCTAATTGGACGTGTAGACCTACGACTTGACATATTCTTAACTTTTTTATTTACGAAACTCAGAACGCTATCCAGAATTGCTATAAGTAACGATTCAAAAATATTAAATATTCAGTTTAGAACAGCAAATATATCGTATTCTTGTTTTTAAAATAAAGGTTTATTTTTGCGAAGTTATCACTCAACTGTTTGTGCATTGTTTTGATTGTAATGTACATGTCTATGATTTTAGGTTAAGTGGTATTTCACCTTTTGCTGGCGACGAAGTAATGGAAACCTATCAAAATGTAGCACAAGTCGATTTTGATTTTGACGCAGAAGAATTCGATGAAATATCTGAGGATGCCAAAGATTTTATTGAAAAATTATTAATTCGAAAACCAAAGTAAGTATTGTCTGTATTCAATTATTTAATTATGCATTTTAAATATCTCTCCACGCGGCGGAAATAACATATGACTATTGGCCATCCATCCACTTCACCACTTGTAAAATGTTTTAATGTACTCAATTCGTAATATATTTTGTTTCCCTCTGTTTTTGTAACCATATTATTGAACATTGAAACTAATTCATGATAGGTGAGTATTTACTATTACTACAATACACTTCTTGTATTTAGATCATAAGTTGATTTGAGCCTTGATTTGTTGTTCTCATTTATTACGGTCAAACTCAATCAGCTGTGCTTGATTTTGACAACTATGATTTCATTGATTTTGATCACCTTTGAGGCTCAGTGTTCTCTTGTAAAGTATGTAAACAGAGTGTAATCTTTATTCTCGAATACATGTGTACTGTAGACAGGATCCGACAAAAGGTTCAGCCTTCTGGAATCCTAGAGGCATTTCAACATTTTCTTCTGAATTTTTTTGTTGATGTTTGACCAATAAATCATTAAAAACATCAATTTTCTTCTGAATTTTGTCTAGCCTTCCGTGATCTAGGATCCCAGGATCCCCACTTTTGTCGAACCCTGACTGTAGATCATTTCAAATTGAATTCATTGTTGTATTATCTCTAGATTACTTTTTAATGGATATTCTAGATCGGACCTGATGATACAGTAACAGTAAGGACACAATCTGTCGGAGAACGTATCTTATTTCCAGTCCTGAATTCTACTTTTTTCAGTAATAAGTAAACGTTGTGATACTTGAATGAATCAAGTGCCTGCAGATAATTATATTTTTTTCAAAATGTTCTATATTGGTTCCCATTTGATTGAGCAATTCTATTTATGCAGTGTTTCTTAGGTTACTGGCTACTAAATAGTTTAGCAATTCAATAAATCTAGCATCGTCATGTTTCTTTACAAGATCAAACCAAAGTATACGAAGGTTCTTTCTCGACGAGAAAGGCCGAAACAAGATGTCGCTTGAAGGCTTTATGATGACTGATGATGATGAAACAAGATGTCCCATTTTTATCAGGGAGGGTTAAAGACCAACTCCCTAAAATGAAAATACGTTAACGGGGGTGTGCCACTTTCAGGAAATTCTTGTACCCATAAAGTTCCATAAAGAAGATTAACACAATAAATTCCTTGCGAATGCAAGTGTATCTCGAATTGTTTGTTTGTTTGTTTGCTTGCTTGCTTGGTCTTCATTCATTTAAGAGTTCAAGATACTAAACGAATTTTAAAATGTAACAAGAATATATCAATTCTTTTTCGTTTCAAGAATATATCAGTTCTCTCTTATTTCAAATTGACCCCCAAATATTTTGCCAATGATTATAATAAGGTCATTAACAGCAGAAAAGTAGTTGTTTCTTGCCATTAGCCTTCATCATCAACCTTCATCAGTACTTAGTCGGTGAACAAGGAACTGACGTCGCCTGTAATAACATTATCATAGCTTATATAATCCAAATAGTTTAATAATAGTAATGTAATTTTTTATCATACCAATGTTCCACAACCACTTACAGGATTTAATAATACTGTTGTTATCTCACCCATGAAGCCATGCGTGCATGATGGTTTTCGTTATTACGTGGATAATTCTATATATATAAACGTAATTTTAAAGTTGTTGTTATGGATTTCAAGTAATTTCTTAACAATGTATTAAGATCTGATAAAGCATAAAATAGCATTGGATTTATAGCAAAGCCTTCAAATAGATTGGCACATGCTGTGATGTCATCTCCTTAACTGTTGATTGGATTTAATAATACCACGTGACCAACTTCAATCCTTACGTTACATTTGTGCGTTCACGATTTTTACTCCGCAAATACTTAAAAACCGAACTGTTTATAATAAAGCGATATTTCACAATAAGAAATGTTAATGTCGAGAATGTGTAATATTTCTAATGTACTTTTAACAATTACGTTTGTACAAACGATCAAGCTTAAAAATTTGACCTTGGATATTATTTTCTTTTTTTTGAGTTGACACCAATCAGTGTAAATTTTCCAGCTAAAAATAAATCGGATAGTTGTTATGCCCTATACTATATGTGAATGGTTCAATTTTTCTTTAGTTTTGTAAAATTGTGGTTTCGAATAAATTGTATAAAAAGAAGTTTTACCACAGGTTTGCATAAACAGAATTCTTGTCTGACAAATTATTCAACGCACCTAACTTTTGTGTTTTTGTTGTTTTTTATGTTAAAGGGATCGTATGACTGCTCGAGAATCACTAGAACATCCTTGGTTAAAACAAATGGCTGATGGTTATAGAGATGAAGATGTTGCTGCTGCTCTTGTAGCTGAGAAAATAATTTATGAATCAGATTCAGAAGAAGAAGAAGAAGAAGTAGATAATGTTTTACAAGACGAAGAAGATAATATCTTAGAAGATGAGGAAGATAGTGACCGTGCTGATAATAGTACAAGCGGTCTACAATCAGACGATGGTCTCAGTGAATGTGGTTCATTATTAAAGTCAGAAGGTACCGTGAGTAGTGATGAGTTAGATGTTGCATCTAATGATGATATCAACGATGAGGATGAACAACAACAACAACACCACAATGACAATGCAACAAAGAATATGGAAGAATTGGAAACAATCGAACAAACATCATTAAAACACGATAAATTTATCTTGAAACCACTTGATATCAATGATAATAATAAAATATTAAAAGCTAGTGGTGATAGCAGTAGTGAATGTCTTACGCCATCAACACCACCGTTTTCTGATGGCACACCTGATAGTCGTACACCTGATAGTGATTTTGCTGATAAACATCTATCTACCAATTCATTGACAGAATCAACACAAAAGGACGAAGTAACTCTGTCTGTTGATGATGATCATAACAAAGAGATTGAATCTGTAGACGCCCAGAAGAAAACGCAACCGCCTGTTCTTCAAAAGAAAAAACATCAACCAGCTGATAGTCCGTCTACAGAAAACATTGAATTGAGCACAACAACTGAAGATGTGTCGATTGCCGCTAAAAAGAAAGATCTGCCACTAACTACCGAATGCAAATCGTCGAAAGATTCAACGTCAGAACCAGCAGAACCTGATTTGAACCGTCGCAGTAGTCATGACGCTATCATTCCTAGACGTTCGTCAAAAGAGTTGTCGAGTGATTCATCTGAACGTCATACAGCTCATACCGATACTACATATAAACGCCGGTCTTCAAAGGAAACACTATCAGCTGACACGCCACTAAGTGAACGCCACTCAAGCAGTCGAAGGCCTTCAAAAGAAACTGTTCAATCGTTGCAGTCAACATTTGAACGTAGAGCGTCAGGGGATATGACCACCGCAAAAGTCGATAGAAGGTCATCGAAAGAGTCCGTACAAGGCTCTACAAAGACAACCGCCAAAGAACATATTTCATCATCTAGAAAACAAAGTTCTGATTCCAATAGTGGCAGTTCTCCACTTTTAGAATCAAAGGGATGCGATGGGCGTCGAAAGAACAGTGATATTAAAATCGAAAAAGTGTTATCACGGACTAATTCAGAAGAAGTTAGTATTTCATATGAGGATATATCGACCCCGCCTGTTGTACCTGGTAATATTGATATCGGTAAATGTGTTAGCGAAGAAGAAGATACTCCTACGGTTACTACGGAGTCTAATCGAACGACACCATCCACTGAAGCAGATAGCCCACCAACAGAAAGTAGAACACAACGGTCAGCAACGACTGGTACGACAAGATCAAGTTCAATCGAATCTTCACGCCGGAATATCAACCTTCCATTGAAAACATCAAAATCACAAGATGGTAGCAGCCGATCATCTACCAAGACTTCACAATTTTCGAGTAAGTTCTGGGGCTCTGACGCCACTACACCGACTGCGCAAACATCACCGGGGGAACGTCATGCCGGAGCAACGTCTGGAAATCGCACACCAACGACTGCAACACCACCAGCTAGTAAAACTGTTGTGCGTCAAGGCATAACTGCTATGATGGCTAGCAAATTTGGTAGTAAAGAGAATGACACCAAGACATCCAGTCCTGCACCGTCACCAAGGCAACCGTCACCAACGACAACTCGAGTGCCATCCGCTAAAAGTAGTGCCTCCTCATCACCAAGAGGCTCGATCGATAATGGTACTAACATAATACAATCAAAAATCCAAGAAATCACGATGAAATTTGGTCAAAGCCCTGGTGCTGAATCATCAAGTAAAAAGCATGTGACATTGTCAAACAAAACACGTGAATCCTCCTCAGGTAGTAATAATCCAAAGACATATACAATTAGCTCAATTCGTAGTGCATCTTCTAAAGATGGCAAAGCAGCAGCATCACCATTTGCAATATCACTCAAACCAACCGGTAAACTATCTACTGGAGATAAACAAAGAAAAACCCCAACTACTAAGGTATCTAGTCCTGATGATGAAAAAGTTACGTCGCAGACTAAATCACGACGCTCAGTGACATCCATTGATGCACCTGTAAACGGTGATCATGAAAATGAACAAAGAGATAAATTCCCTGACAAAACTCATTCAACTGCTGTATCACGCTCTAAAAGTTTAAGACGAAAAACATCTCAAGGTTCACCGTCTAGTCCAAGAAAAACATATCGTAAACTTTATGTTACTCATGTTCGAGGATCAAAATCGATTGATATTGAAAACGAGGCACCATCTGATTTAGCTGAAATTAAACACGACGTCGCAGATGGTGGACTCAAAGTCAAGTTATTGGTAAAATGTAAAGATTTAAAGATTGGAACATTGTGAAAATTGTTCAGTATTAAAATATATGGCTTGCAAATATCTCCATCATTTGTTGTTAAAATGGTGATCTTTCCTAATTGTATCTAAAAAAAACATTCTAAACACATTTATGTCCAAAGGAAATAAAATAACTGCGCTATATGGTCGATTAGAGAAATTCAAATTGAATTTTTATTGAACTTTTATCATTATTTTTGATTACTGTGTATACTTGCTAATTATATATCTTACCTAGACAAATACATTATTGGTATCTAAGAAAAATAAATAATTGTTAACTTTCGTTTTTGCGATATAAATAATAATAATAATGATAAAATATCACACCAGTTATTTAAAATCATCATTTCTTGGTCAACGACTTATTATAAAACGTTATTAAAAAGATACGTTTATTATCTACTTTACTAATTCTCTCTTTTAAAATTAAAGAGGTTGTTATATATATATATTATTGTTATATTATATTAACATGATGTTGTAAAGTCACTACTACAGTATTACTTTTATTTGTTTGTTTGTTTTATTGTGACATGGTTATTATTATTTTTTATAGATTTAGTGAATTTTCGAAAATGAAATTTTGTAATACGGTATTTCAATGTAGTTTTATTTGTTTTAGTATACAGGCTGCTTTCTGTGTAGTTTAGTTTCTCTGAATGCAATTTGCCAAGTTGCTAGGCACTGGTAATCGATATGTGGAACACACCCTATTCGATGTTTAAAGGGGCAAAATTGACCGGCGACCGCTGCGAGCACAAGTTGAATTTATGCTTAGCGTAATTCAACCGTCTCGCTTTGAAACAATTGTTATACACAGGCCTAACTTATAATAAAATTCATGTCAACAATGAACATTGCGTTTTAACAATAAGCGTGCACGTGATCCTAAGTGCGTAGCGCCTGCCGGTCATTTTTGCGAGCAAAATTTTTTTGGATCAAAATCATGATTATATTTATGCCCAACAGTGTTCTGCTCTGTGATTGGCCAGGTTGATTGATTGATTGATTTTTCCTGCCTGAGCCATTTTGAACGCATCCCTTTGCTAGCTGAATTTTATTAGGCCTCACAGGAGCGTCTGCGTGGAGTTGAGAGCCGTTATGGAATGAGGCTAGGTCAATCTTATGTCTTTGAGGAGTCTGAACTGGTAAAATCTTGATAATTCATAGATAATGGAAACCAAATATGCCGCTACTGAGTATTCTTCGGGAGAGGCGTTCCAATTTGCGAAAGGGGATAGATTGTTTTCTGTTAAAGTATGAATATCTTCTTGCCTGCAAGGTAGCAAATGATTCAAATAATCGGTCGAGATGGAAACGGATCAACAATGATGCCCTCGATGGCTCACGGGAAAATAGTTGGCGACGAATGATCGTTCGGTTGGATCAATCATGGTTTTGAATCTGATAAAAATATTTTAGACAAAATCCAACGAAAGTAAATCTAGATCTAGTTGATCAATGCAGGGATCAGCTTTTAATGGA
Organism: Haliclystus octoradiatus; assembly: GCA_916610825.1. Classification (NCBI taxonomy): domain Eukaryota; kingdom Metazoa; phylum Cnidaria; class Staurozoa; order Stauromedusae; family Haliclystidae; genus Haliclystus; species Haliclystus octoradiatus. The sequence continues at coordinate 7,393,711 of OU744449.1, read as the reverse complement.
AGGGGCAACATCATACCTAATTTGGTAGCCTGGTAGCCTATAGACCCTCTGGCTTCTGACAGGAAATAATACTACAGTTCGGTAACGTTCTTGTTGAAATAATGGTCACTCTTTCTTCAGCTTCCGTTGACCACTTATAGTTGACCTCAGTTTCATTCCACAAAATAAAGATCTTTGTATGAAATGACAATCGTGGTCAAGACTCGAATTCTGCAGGATATCTGGTATTGTGTCATTCCGATATTTCATGCTAGTTATAGTTCAACTGAAACTAGTTTTAAAAGTATACATTTATTCTTTTAAATTATCAATTCACATGTAAATTACATAGATATTACGATAACATAACTATATATTTTATACCAAAATTATCATAAGATATATTCCATTTTTTAAATTTTGACTTAGAAAAAAGATAGATAATAATATTATTATTAATTATAATCATTATTATAATCTTATATTTGTCATCCCTATCTAAATTTAATTGATGGTCAGAATTAAACTACTTCATTTACAAACTTTCAACCATGCTGTTTCATCAAAATATTGTTTCGCAGTCAGACTTTAAGCATTCATCTGTCCATATATAACAATAGATTTTGATTAGATTTTTTCTGTCTGTTCAGGAATGTAATATTTGCATCAAAATCTCCATTGACTCATTAATATCATTAATATAGTTTTCTTTCGATATCTTTTCATTTCATTTAAACATCGTTTGGAAATTATTTAATAACATATCAACGATTTGATTTTGACAAGCCATATACAAAGCCATGTTGACATTTTCATGTTCTGGTCGTAGAAGCGTTGGTCCAAACACTATACTTACATTTTGTGAATGCATCCGATTATTTTTCTTGTTACTAATAACCCTACATTAATAAATAGATAAAGCAAAATATTACACTTTTTAATGATTTTTAATATATTTTTTTAATAATTTTTAACTTTTTAAGAAGACACAGTAACTTCTTGATACGAAAGCTATCGTTCAAAACTGGGTTGGTGGGACGTTGCCATGTGCAGATGTTTTTTTATTTCAATATGAGGTTTACTGAAAAGATATTTTCCAGATTAACGATTGCTTCTAATGTTTATCAACTGAAAAATTGATTGGTAAAAGTTTGAAGCCAATTTGAGAAGAAAAGTCGTAGATATCGATGTTTTTAAAGAGTATATTTATGTAAAAAATCAAAAATTAATTTTTTACCTTAACTTGTTGTACTAAGTGCCTTGATTACTGTACCAAGTTTTTTTCGATAAGCGGATGAGTGTTTTTTGAGAAATAACCATTTGAAAAAGTAACCGTTTCAAACCTTGTTAAACGGAGATTCAAAGTTAAATGACGTCATAATGTCTTTACTCTAATCACGACGAATAAGCGTTCGTCCATAAGAACAACACGATTTTGAAATATTTCGTTATCTTGCACCGATTAATCGACCGATTTTATTTTATTATTTACAAATTTTATTAGCAAATATTAATCGGTAAACCTTTAATTAGTACTATACTTACTTGTTAAGATGCCGTAGAAGACATTTCAGCGTATCATAATTAGGTTGCGGTAATTTACAAACCAATTCGTGAAATACTGATAATTTTTCATCACGATCTCGCAGTTCTATAATAGAAAAAAGTTGTTGAAATATATTTCTTCATCCATAAATATAAATCATATTGATGAAATGATGCCTCCTGATTTAAAAGAAATGCTAAAATCAGTCTTGTGAAATAAAACGTGATTGCTGTGATTTACACGGTTCGATATACAATTTAGATTTACAAACTTTCGTGGGTGTAATTATAGGTTTGTCAGACAGTCTTTGTTATAGCAGGCACGAATATTTATTATAGCATTTCATAAACATCATTGGTCTTATTAAAACGAAATGAGTACATGAACTGTTCATGAAAGTTCATGAAAATGGGTGTCAATTTATATTCATGAATGTGCAATTAGTTTCATGAACATTTTGTGAACTGTTCATGAACTGTGTATGATTATAAAATGTTCATGAACTGTTAACGAAGTGACCCGAGAGACAAGAGAAAATAAGTGTGTACAATATTCTGATTAACAGGATCAGACCCAGATTCGATAAATTGAATGAATGCGAAGCTCAATTTGCCAACGAATTACCATTCGACGGCAAGCAGTGGCTAATTCATACATTAGAAATCGAAAAAGTACATTTACTAGATATTTCCCAGTTTATACATCATTTATTTATAAAATTTACTTGACGTACGACTTGGTACGACCCAGAAACAAATTTGAAAAGCTTATGGATGAGATTTAATATCTCAATTCTCATGTTTAAAATTTGGCATTTTGAGGAATTTCCAATATTTGAGGTTGTACAACGAGAATGTCGTGGCAGTACACAGAAAAGAAGATTTAAATGGAATAAACTCCAAAACCATTTTCTAATCGACACTAATGATAAATTTAGTATTGAAAGCCACACATCAAGTCTATAGGTGATCGTACGTGATCGTGAAGATGGAAAATGGGGATAACCCGAACAGAACTCAATTGCATTATTATAATATTAGTATACTTACGAACAGCTTCGATGAAAGGAAAGAAACTTGAGAATGGGAAAAGTGGTTCTGGCAATTCACGAAAATACAATTTCAGCAAACCAGTCCACACGTGTACATCGTTCAATGGTGGTTCATCCAAATTGTATGGTTCCTCTATTAATAAACACAAAATATTATCGTATACAATTTAATAATAATTTTGAGTTCGTGTTTATAGTTTTGTAAATATCAACGTAGACTTCTTCATCTCTTAAAAGTACTAACATTCGTTGGAATTGTCCCTAGCCTTCTGAAGTCTAGGATTCCATGATCCCCACTATTGTCGTACCCTGTTTATGGGGGATTATGTTCTTCATTTTAGAACTTTACGTGGTCGTGTATTGTCACATACTTTCCTAAAAGCGGCACCCCTACCAGCCTACTATAATACCCCCACCCCCCGTTACCATGTTCTTATTTACCGTGATCAACAGCTATTCGTAGACCTTGGACAAGAGACACATTACCACACACACGGTATAACCCATCCACTTCAAGACCTAAAAAATAAAAACATTATGTACCATTCTACTACATCAAATCAAATTATAGGTCAGATTTAATTATGATGTTACAACACAAAATAATAGATCAAAAAGGTTATTGTTGTCGTTGTTGTTGTTGGTTTATTTCTTATAAAAAATGCGGGCAAAAATGTTGACTGTGGGAAAATATTTTCCCATTTACATATATAGGCTTGATTGCATATAATAATAATAATAATAATAATAATAATAATAATAATAATAATAATAATAATAATAATAATAATAATAATAATAATAATAATAATAATAATAATAATAATAATAATAATAATAATAATAATAATAATGAATTTATATAGCGCCATTTCTTAGAATAATCCAATGGCGCTTTACAATATAGTTAATTAGTATCGAGAAATTATAATAGAACCCCCATAATAGGTATGAAGGGTATATATCAGTTAGGTATCAGCATATCAGCATGGATACATAGTAAAACATTTCCATTACATTAATATGAATTATAAAGATACTACATTATAAAAGAAAAGAACAATCTTCACATAAAGATTGATCGTGCATGATTAATTGACCGTAGAGTGATACTAATTAATAGTTTTGCTGCTTTTGTAATATAGGTATACATAATATAATTCATAAATTCAACAACTTATGCTCATACAGGTATTTATTTGAAGGATTGCAAAGTTTTAGACTCCGCAATAAACTCTGAAAGATTGTTCCATGCGAACAATTGTTGTCATTGTTCCATGTTCGACGTGATATTGGTATATTGGTACCCACACATTTGCTATGATATGCTATATACTATACATACAACTTAACGGATCAGCTAAAAAGCCAAACACAACAAGGTCAAGTACCAGACTTGCACACAAAGGCATTCATTTTAGGTAAGGTTGCGAAAATGAGTCTGTATCTTCTTTGAATCATATTACTTTTATGTTAATTATCAACTCTGACTGTTCTTATCGAGCTCTCTATAATGCAAAATGTGCACCAGTCAAGGATCATTCATTTGTTCCTGTTTTCGTAGTTTCATGCTTGCAAGGGATTTCAAGACAGAGTTCGCAAAAACAGTGAAACTCTGAGTAAAGAGGAAATACTTAATCATTGACTCCTTTTACGTTTACTACAAAATCTACTGCGAGCTTTTATAAATAAAATGAAAAATAAAAAAGTTAAATGAAATAAATGTTAGTTAGAATAACTTTATTTATTTTTCATTTTATTTAAAAATGTCGCGGTAGATTTGTAGTGAATTTACAAAGGTACCATATGCAAAAAGAATATTGAAAATCGGTTGAAACAGAATTTACAAGTTTGTGTTTCTATATAGCCTACTTGATCTTGATAAAAGGGCCTGGGACTAGTTTAGTTTTGAATAATTTTTGCTTGGGATTGGCTCTAAATCATGTACTGGTTGATTCTAGATCATTTCCAGCCCCGTTATATACCAGTTGAATAAGATCACTTAGTTTAGTCCCATTGACAAAATCAAACAATCATACGGACATTCTTACTATCAGATAGTTATTAGAAATAGTCTAGAATTATTCATGATCATATACTGAACTAATTAGAATCAAAAAATATTTTCAGTAGTGCGCCGGAACTAGTCCCAGGCCCTTTTCATTTCTATCTGACGTTGAACGGCAAGAGCTTGGAACTAGTTCCGGTGCATTTTTTCAAATATTTTTGATTCTAATTAGTTCAGAATATCATGGTGAATAATTCTAGACTATTTCCAATAATTATCTGATAATCAAAGTGTTCATATGATTGTTTGATTTTATTCAATGGGACTATACTACTACACTGATTGTAGGTTTGTTGTCATGCATTGACATCGAGCATTCTACCACTGCAATTGGATGAACAATCTTATAATAACTATATCGCCTAATAATAATTTGCTATCCAAACCTTCCTGTTCAATCGCGTTTATAAATGTTGTTACGAATTTAGGGACAGTTCCTTTTTCACGTTTAACTAGTTTCTCAAGTGGACAGCCAAATATTTGATCTATATGAAAAAAGAAGATACATTTCCGATAAAAGCAATCAATTATTTATTAGTGTGAGAAGGAGATTAAATTAATTATTTGTCAATGTATTAACTCAAGATTAGATGTCCTGACTCAATTGACAAATACATTTATATTGCATAGAGTCGATGAGTAAAGTAAGGATTGAGAGGTATAGGCTTCTTAGTACTCTACAGTCGCATAGACACACATCATGACACTTCACTTACATCGAGGTTAATACATATACTTCCAATAGAAGAATTCTATTAGAATGCTCTGTTGAAAATACTATCTCATAGTTAAACTGCTTGATTAATATATTCATGAGAAAATTATCTCCGGAAATCCCCTTGCATCATCAAAACTTGAAGGCAAAACCCTTTTAAAGTAGGTTTTGAAACAGTAAAGAACCAACATTTTTATTCTGTCGATTTACTAAAAAATTATTAAGAATAAAATTTTGATATGCAGAAAAAAAGGGGGTTCCCAGATTGATTTTGGGGCTATGGGGTTTCGACGTTGCCTTAGTTTTTACATCAGTAATCATGTGGTAAAATAAGCGTAAACCAAGAAACACACATGATTGACTTTATTCGTAATTTACAGAAGGTAGATTGATTGTTTGAAAGATCACCAAGACAAATCCATTGAAAACAAGGAACAGGGAGGGGAAAAGATTACACGTTATTACAAACGATCCCTTTTTAGGAATTTACAACTGTTCAGACATTTCTTCCATTCTGAAGTCCATGCCGCTTGTTCTTGGTTAGTTTTATCAAAAAAAGAACAGTCCCACTTACCGTGAACAATTCCTTTCTTTTCAAGATCATTATAACTAGGTCTTTTTGTGATGAACTTTCTCAGTTTAGTTTTGATTCTAGCCTTTTCTTGGACATCCTCAGAAGTTGACGATAAAGACGGCGTTGCACTGACACCATTCGAACCAGTCGAAGGTCCTGCAGCAGAATATCACAAATATCCAATCACAAAATATAATCAAAATGTTTCAGATGTAATTATTCAGATGAGGCCTTAGTTCCCGGGCCTTAGTTAGGTGTTGGCACTATTGGGCCTTGGCCCGCAGGGTCTTGGGTTCAATTCCTAGCAGATGTAGAAAAAAAGCACAACATCATAAAAGACCAACATTTGAATGAAGCTAATAGCTTACCCAGTTTTGTGTGAAAATGATAAATGCCACAAATAAAGCCTCCAAGATTCTAATTACATCCCTACAAAAGTAGTCCCACACGAATTGAAGAATCATACTTATTGAAGAATTTCCAAACATATAAATCAGCCAATCATATTGCAAGAATCTGCATCATATTCTAAAACTATTTTATGTATATTACCTAAACTTATATAGTAGCCTTGACAACAAACAAATAACAAACCTGTGACACGTTTTGACAGTCGCCGACTGAATCCTTTAAATCCTTTGGGTAGCGTCGGTGTTAAATTGGATGATGGTGTAAGTGGTTCTTTAACGACATTAGCAGGCATTTTTGGTGGTGCTACAGGCGGTGTTAATTCGAAAGAAGGAGCATCGGTCACATCTTCAACAGGTGATGGGATATCTGGGGCAGGAGGTAAAGGTTCTTCTTCGTCCTGAGAGAAAAGTAGAGTATAGTAAGTTTATAATGATCCTTGATCCATTCACATCACATACTATTCTACATGAATGTGATATTGAATGTTTTGATATTTAAGAATTCAATATCAAAAATCAAAGAGATACACAGCTGTATTATATAATTGCAACGATTTTAAACTTTATATTCGTATTGAAATTTCATGCTAGGGCATGCAGGCTTTGACAAACCTTTCTATAGATAGACATTGAACAGACAACGGATTCTCGCAAGAAATCTTGGAAAAAAATAGCTCTGTTCATGAATCCGTCATTACCTTAATTTACCGCGGGTGAAAAAATTCAATTAAAAAAGTTTCAAACATGAAGATTTACGATATAAGACAAACATATAATATTACTTCTCACAGGTAAAATAGACAAAGCTAATTTACCAGTCGCTGAATAGTTGTTTGTAACGATGTAACCCAGGCTCCCATTGCTTTCATAGAATCAGCAACTAACTGAATTACAGTGGCACCACCATAACTTGACAACTAAAACAAAAAAAAGTTTGTTTATGTTGTTTTCATTGGCCTTAAAAGTTTGGTAAAAGTACATTAATATTAAAATTTTCAACAACTAACTGAATTACAGTGGCACCACCATAACTTGACAACTAAAACAAAAAAAAAGTTTGTTTATGTTGTTTTCATTGGCCTTGAAAGTTTGGTAAAAGTACATTAATATTAAAATTTTCAACAACTAACTGAATTACAGTGGCACCACCATAACTTGACAACTAAAACAAAAAAAAGTTTGTTTATGTTGTTTTCATTGGCCTTGAAAGTTTGGTAAAAGTACATTAATATTAAAATTTTCAACAACTAACTGAATTACAGTGGCACCACCATAACTTGACAACTAAAACAAAAAAAAAGTTTGTTTATGTTGTTTTCATTGGCCTTGAAAGTTTGGTAAAAGTACATTAATATTAAAATTTTCAACAACTAACTGAATTACAGTGGCACCACCATAACTTGACAATTAAAACAAAAAAAAAGTTTGTTTATGTTGTTTTCATTGGCCTTGAAAGTTTGGTAAAAGTACATTAATATTAAAATTTTCAACAACTAACTGAATTACAGTGGCACCACCATAACTTGACAACTAAAACAAAAAAAAGTTTGTTTATGTTGTTTTCATTGGCCTTGAAAGTTTGGTAAAAGTACATTAATATTAAAATTTTCAACAACTAACTGAATTACAGTGGCACCACCATAACTTGACAACTAAAACAAAAAAAAGTTTGTTTATGTTGTTTTCATTGGCCTAGGAGGATTAGCTCAGATGGCAGAGCAACCGAACTTCAGATCGGATCATATCTGATCGACTGTGGTTCAAATCCCCCTAAGGTCAACTCAGCCTTGACTTTATCTGAAACATCAAATGAGTACCATCTGAGGATGGCGGATGGAATGGTCCAGAGGGAATTGCATTGTGAGTAGCTGCGGCGCATCGTTGCGCATTAACAATCGAGACCTATCTGCCATGAAATCTGTTGAAATTGATCTGCAGTGTCGCGGCTGAGATCAACAAAGAGCGTTTAAAATCATTGCTCTCAGCGAAAAAAGCCACTCATCTAGAAATAGAGGAGTGGTACGGGTGCCTTCGGTAGGGCGACACCGTCTACATTACTTTTATTTTTCATTGGCCTTGAAAGTTTGGTAAAAGTACATTAATATTAAAATTTTCAACACATCACATAGATAACAATTAATAATTTGTAAACAAATTAATCAGCTATTCGTAGCAGAAAGATCGAGTGAGTATTATATACTTTATGGCATATGATTGTGCGTCCCATCCTGGAATATGCCAATGAGGTTTGGTCACCGATTTCGAAAAAGATAGCAATTGTTAAAATCTGCATCCTGTTAAAGAAAGCACTATTTACTTGGATATCGACTATTTATTGTCACTCTAAATAGTCAACTTGTTGTGCAGTCAATGGCGCATTCAAATTGCCATCGCCAAACCATTTTTCAAGATGTATCACTGATATATACAGTATAAACCCGTTAAATCTAGAAACACGTCAGGCACCCAATGATACAGTTTTGTACAGAAATAGTAGAGAATATTGACAAAATTGGCATCTTCCAGAGATTAGGATTATCTAATCAAATTGCAGAACAAAACGAATATCTCCCATGTTATGTCAAACAGCCTATATTCATCCTTTGTTGTTACTTATAGTCATAGCGGTTATTGTATGGTCATAATGAAATTTATTAGATGCCTACTAGATTAAAATAAGAGAAAAGAGACGATGACATAAGAGCTTCTGATATTCATGAGTTTTGTTATAAAAGTTTTATACATTATTATTCTAAAGCCTGCTATGACCTGCTATAAAGTTCACCTCCATTAAACGGCTACTTTTCTATATAGTGGTAGGTTAAAACTTAAAGAAACGTTTAAAGGGGATTACTGCATTAATTAAATGAGATATGTCTATAAAAACAGCATGTATACCTACAGCGACACTACCTACTTTTTTATACACAAACCGGGTACGCTTAAAGCTTGTTTTCACCGGGGTGTGTTTAATTGATTAGTATTTTTGAAGCGTTTGTGCATTTTATGGCCGGATGCCACCATTCCTGACGCCAACCAATAGTGCTTCTGACAGGGATTGAACCCAAGACAGTGCGGGCAGTTGTCCAAATCCCTAACCACTACACCAAGGCTGCGATCAACAATTGGGTTCAACGATTAATTCTTAAAAACAGGTTTCATTGTACCTGAAATACATTCTTTTTCCCTTTCGCTTTATCCTTTCCAACATGTTCAAGTGCAGCACCACGAATTTCAAAGCTACTATCTGGCTTACCAATCCGATGACCAGGTCGCTAAAATAAGCATTGCAAAAACACATCGTTAGTAGTGATTAAATTTCAGGCAGAGTCCAACCTTCAGATTACAGAAAAAAACTAACAATATGCCATAGAGCTTATCTAATATTAATGCAAGCTCTTTATGAACTGTCATGATTGTAGAAATGCCAAAATTAAAAATATTCAGATAAATTGTAATAAAAATAATGTCACCCGCATTCCCTTTGTATTACACTGTATATCAAATGTTTAATTCCGCTCTTCTACAGCCAGAGTAGCAAATTTGATTAGCAAGCAACCGTAAAATTCGTTTTCTTATCAAACGTGTAGCATTTTCCAACATCGAAAGTTCCAGCATTTTCAGCAATGGAACTTAATTTTAAACCAATCCCAATCAGTAGAACTGATTGCCAAGGCTCATATTTTTATTATCCAGTGACATAAAGCGTAGGCTTTTGGAATCACAGAACATTTTCAACTTTTTCAGAACTTTTTGTTGGGGTTAGGTCTGTAAATCTGGCCACAACTATGCCGCAAGTATTTCCTTTTGGTTGGACGATTCACGAATTTGTATTTTATCTGTAATGTAGCATTGATGAAATGAAAGCTCACTGATATTACAATTATAAGATGTATATAAATGTGACTGCTGTTCAGTCCTTCGTCCCCACGCAAACGAGCTAATAGCTCATGTGGTTGTATTTACGATAAATTACGAAGTAAATACAAAATCACACACACACACACGCGCACGTTTGGGGGATTTGCATTACATACTATTCGGCCTGGATACTCCAACATGTAAGCAAATATACAGTCTCAAATATGAGGTGAATGCTTGCAAATAATACACAAATACGTGTCCGTAAGGCACTGAAAACAAAGAAACACGTCTCATTGGACTTGAATCAAAATATTAAATTTTATTTTATTCAGATTGTCGAAAGAGAGAGACAGACCCTCACGCCATCACCGTCAACCATCATTGTTAGTGTTAGTGGAAGGACAAGGTCATGGGTGACACTTCGCAAACCACTAAAAAGAGGTGATCTTTTACTAACAGATGAAGCATTCTTTGGTTAACTTCCGCTAACATATGTATATATTCACGCTTTGTATATGTAGACCATATATAAAAGTATATTATACACGGGAAAATAATGATAACGGCATGGAAGTTACCTGGATTTAATCAATTAAAAATCAAACGATAATATTCCAGTGCAAACTCAAACTGTAGATAAATATTGATTTGTCATTCAAGGGACGTTAACTACAGACAATTTTGGTCAAAACTCTGCTATTGTTGATAACAAAGGGTCGATTATGTTATTCAATTTTATACTTACCGGAATAGCACATTTATGATCCTTGTAAAATACAAGACTTGAACCGAATTTAACAGCATATAATTGCTGCCACGTACTCTTTCTAGAAGAAAGAAAATAATATACTATATTTACAAGCTGCTACTTTATGGTTGAAAGCAACAGAGTTAGAAGTGACAGTTAACCTTTGCCGTGACGTGATCAATGCATAAACAGATGACATTGATTGATTGACAGACAGACATCAAATTGACAGCTAAGCTATTTAGTCATGCATGACCATACCGTACAGCTCAGTACAATAAGAAGCAATTAACAACATCGGAAGAGCTAAACCGGTGTTTCTGTGTTTTGGATCTAATAGAAGGAGAACATAATTTGATTGGAGTAACTTTCATATGCAGGTAAGGTAAACAATAGTGTTTTTATCTCTGTAGATTGTAGAATTTTAAATTTAACCTATTTCACTTACTTATTATTAACTATTTTATTTAATGACCCTTTTGTAAAGCGTTTTTGACCAGCAAATGTAAAACGAGCAATAAAAATTGACAAATCATCAAATTAATATCAAATTATTATAACAAAGAGAAAAAAAAATTCAACTTCTATCCTGCTTTCCACAAGGTGATAAAAACTCATTTATGGCGATGTCCACGAACGTTTGTAAATATTGCTCACATCATGAGGTTTGAGAAATAGGCATAAAGAGCTTAAAATGATCAGCAACCTTTGTATTATTTTTACTGTTATCGAAGAAGAAAAGAAGCTTGAAAGACACGAAGGGATACTACGTAATTTCATTAAATCGAGCTGGAGTCTGGCCCTAGACATCAAACCATTACCAAGTGAAGGCTCCTGGTCATTATAGACGTTTTAATGTAAATCTTATCAGCTTGTCAGACCTGTGAATTGTTTTTTTTCTAACTGTTATCAGTTCATGTCATACATGATGATGTTGTTGTTGTTGTTAATTTATTATCTATGTATCTAATAATACAGGATGTGTGATAAGTACAGCTGCAGTATTAGTTAATACATACTTTAAAACGATAATCACGACAAAATGAAGCGTTATGCGTAACTAAAGTTCGACTTATATTCTTTGCTAATCCCAGATATGTCTGCATCCATAGGGAAGTAGACTATGATTTTAGTTTACATTAGCATAAAAATCACTAAACACACTGCACACTTACTTGAAAATCCTACCAGCTTCGACGATTTTTCTCCGCACAAGATAACCTTCACGTTCTGCAATTGCGACACTCTAGAGTACAAGAAAATAAGCATTGACATAGCAAAAGTACATAATCTAAAAAAGAAAATGTCCATTTGCATCCAGTGCATATGTAGGTTTTCCTATGTTCTAGAATGTTCTAGATGATTCAGGAAGGTTGCTACATAATATTAATTCCAAGTTGAAATGTTGATGGTAGACTGTACATTAAGTTCTCATAGTTCTCATAGTTCTCATTTACTGTATTTATAGTGAATGCTAGAAGGTGCTAAATCATGCATGGTCATTGTGAGTCATGCGAGGAGTTATGTAGGTTCTCCAATTTTGTAGAATGTTCTAGATGGTCCAGGACGGTTCCTACACATATATCATTGCCAGCAGTATTGCAGCCCACAGAGTCTGACAAAAACTGGAATCCTGGATTCCTAGACTCCGGAAGGTGAAAGCAAATTCAAAAAGAAATTTATATTTTTATGATTTATTTAATGGTCAAACTTCAACAACAAAAATTCAGAAGAAAATGTTGAAATGCCTCTATAGGATCCCAGAAGGCTGAGTTGTTTGTAGGAACATATATAGTAACCTACTTAAGTGCAAGCTAAAATTGTCAACGATTTTCATTGTATTTAACCGAATTTGCACTTGTCCAAATTTTGTAACTTGAAGGGCTTGACCAAAACAACTGTTATAGGGTTTCAAGGACAGGTTGCAGCCTTGTAGGTAAGAAGGTATTTCACTCCTCCAAATTGCATTTGTGTGGGTTACACTGTAATTTTATAACGTGATTTTGATGTTTTGTAATAAAATTAAGCAATAAAATAGACGCTTACTCTTATTACAAACCTCATAAGTAGAAACTTACTGATACGATTTTGATGTTCCTATTAAAATTGCAGTCACAAAATACAAATAAAAATTGATATATATTTGACATATAAACAAAAATGGTGCAGTTAGTCATATGTATGTAATGCATACCTGACTATCAAGCATTGTAAGAGAACTTTGTAATTCTGTTATTGATTCAAATGAATTGGCTGACATAGACCTTCGATATAACTGTAAAGTAAATAGAATAAAGTTAACATCGCTGTTTTTAGCTTGAAATAAAGTGAACAAGTAGGGGGGGGGGGGCAGTAAATGCACCTATGTATCATGGAAGAACAAAGATAATATAATATATATAACAATATAAAATATATAACTGAAGGCAGGTCTAACGAAAGAAAGTAGACTAAAAACTTATATTTTACAGGCACAGAAGTTCAAATTTTAAAAATGGTCTAAAACCTAAGCTGTCTTGGTCATTTGCAATGAAATTCAATGTGAAAAACTAAAAGGTTAAAAAGGTTAGAGCAAAATCACAAGAATTATGATGTTTTTCTGATTTATAGGCCAAACCTTTAATAACAAATATTTCAGTAGCACAATAGAAATTGGTGTAGGCTTAAAGAAGATTAATACTTTAGCATGAATCAATGTTACACAGGCATTGATTTAAATTGCACATTATAAAACTCCTGATGCAGGAAATACTCAATTTAATTTTGCAGTATTGTAACCCACAGAGTCTGACAAAAACTGGAATCCTGGATTCCTAGATTCTGGAAGGTAAAAGCAAATTCAAAAGGAAATTTATATTTTTATGATTTATTTAATGGTCAAACTTCAACAAAAAAATTCAGAAGAAAATGTTGAAATGCCTCTAGGATCCCGGATTCCTAGATTTCAAGATTCCTAGATTCAAATTTTGCATTACAGACAAGAAGGTAATTGGTTGGTTTGATATGTGCATCAGACCAAGAATAAGATTTGAGTTTATACAAAGTGTAGTTTGACTAATCATTATTTATCATTCAATATACTGTTAAGTATTGTTTTCAACAAAAGTCAAGTCATTTAATACCAGAAAGACAGCCCCAGTGAAAAAATGTGTTGAGTTCATGAACTGTTCATAAACACACTATAAACAGTTCATAAATAGTTCACAGACAGTTCATGAACTAGTTTATGAACGTTGAACGGCCTAATTTCGAAATATGCTTTATGAACTGTTCAAAAAAATTCATAAAAATGGGGCCATTCAACGTTCATGAACTGTTCATAAACTCATGAACTGTGTTTCGCAGGGGAGAGCTAGGAAGAAGGTATTTTCAAGGGTATACATTTGGGCCATACAACTTCGATACAAGGTTGATCAATTACAAATAATTTTCAAGTTTTGTCCCATTTCTACATAAACATTATAATCAATAACCGTATTTAAACCTTCCGTTAACAGCAAATCAATTTTAAGGATTTTAGTATTATTTTAAATGTTCATATGTCATACAATACTAACTGTAGAATTTTGAAACTGTCATACTTGAGGGGAAACGTTTCCTCTGCAAAAATTCCATATAGCTCATGCACTGTTCATGAACTTTGAGAACGATTCACAAACAGTTCATTAACGTCAAGTGGCCTGTTTTTCATGAATTTTTCAATGAACAATTCATGAGAGTTGAATGGCCTGCTTTATGAATTTTCAGCATTTTGTTTTTCAAAGGGAATGCATTTGGGTCATTGGAAATCAGAAGGACAAAAACATTTGATTCATTCTAAATCTATTTCAAGTTCAAAGAAAAGGTCTTGCATACAGAAAATTTTGATTTCTGCTAGCAAAATTCAATTCAAATAAGCAAATGAGGATGATGAGATTGACAGGTGGATTTCCCATTTAAGCATGAAGGATGACACATATCAATTCATATCGAAGTAGTTAAATACCTGTGTTGTGTTTTCATTAATTAAAATTGGTTTTGGTGGAACTAGAGGCATTCCTTGAAAATCTACCATAACTGACCGACAACGTGAATTTCTATCAGCCACTGAAATTTCACTTTGACGTTTCGTATCGTTCAAGTCATCCATTGACTTTCTTCTTAGTGTTCTATATTGGACTTCGATCTGTTCAGAATATATAAGGAAAGTAAATATAGCCTATAATTGAATCAACACAAATAGAAAAGGCACTCAGTCTAAGAGAACCCTGCGAAAAACAGTTCAGGAGTTCATAAATAGTTCATGAACAGTTCATGAACGTTAAATGGCCCCAAATTTTCATGAACTGTTCATGAACTGTTCATGAATTGTCTGTGAGGGTTCATGAACTGTTCATGCACAGTTCAGGAAAATTGGAGCCATTTAACGTTAATGAACTGTTCATGAACTCCTGAACTGTTTTTCGCAGGGTTCTCTTAGACTGAGTGCCACAGATCTAAGTTAGCAGGAAGAACTTTTATGAACACTTTTATGTAAATTTCAAGTTGCCCCAAGAAACCTGCCATTGTATAAATAGTAGTATAGACAGTCACATTATAGGAATGTGTTGTCCCTCTCACCATTGTAGATATGTGGCTCTCAGTATATAATCTGTAATTCAAATGATTCTCAGGTGACTCCAGATATCGGGGTGGAGAGATATTATAAACTCTTCAAGTCATTTAATGCAATCCAGGTCATTTTTGATAACTATCATGTGAATAATTCAAGGCAGAATTTGAGTAATTCCAGCATATGGGTTTGCATTTCACCGAATCTGCATTTGCCTCATCTTTGTTTCTATATTATGCCTTGTATTAGCAAACATTGAGCACTCTCACATACATGTGTTTACCTCATATCGTATAACATAAAATATCTACAATTGATCAAACATTACAGCATCCTAAATTTGAAAATATGAATGAGCAGTTATCAATTATGATTGAAGGCCAACAGAACAACTCCACATCAGGCAATCAAGACAAGCCAATAATAAAATGGCCCAATATAACACCTAGCCCATAATGATCCTAATGTACAAGTTATGTCGTATGGGTATGTAGCTGATCACAAGGACACCCTTGTGATCTGATTATTAGGATATTTTGGACAGGACAAGGATTATTATTAGCATAATAGTATATCGATCAGTTGATTGACTTCAAGTCACTTACAGGTGGAAGCTCCCATGCTGTTACATCTCCATCCACTTGATAATAATATACTTGACCTTCCTCATCTCTACAAGACTTCCACTACAAAAGACAATGATATGTTAATATTTCATCACGGGCAGTCAAAATACAGCATATTATGACATTATGCCTCTTTCGAATGAAAATTCCATATGCAGGATGTCCCAAAGTGCAGAAACCTGGTTCCTGGGAGGCTATCATGAATTCAGAAGGTTTTCAATTATCAATATCATGGTCCGACAAAACCCGGCAATCTGGTAACTCATAAAAATTCAGAAGACAATAAGGATTATTTTTTATTGTCCAGGAATCAAAAAATTGACCATACAGTCATACCCCCCTCTGGTACGGACGAAAAGTGGAACATTAAGCGAGGTAGGAATATGAGAGTTTGTATGGAGAATTGAAACTAGAAATCAGTTTTACGTGGGGACATTAAGCAAGGCAAGGTAAGACATTAAAAGAAGGATATTAACCAAGTTCAACTGTATTATAGGTTTTGGATAAAATTTCTGGTTCCTGGAAGGAGAATGTATTTGTCCGACAAAGATTTGTTTCTTATTCAAAATCATGACTTTTTTGTTTCATACTTTTACTGATTTGAAATTCATGTTCATGACTTGAAAAAAGTATTTTAAATCCAATCCCAGAAGGTTTCAAACTCACAATGTGGTTAATGGAATACCAGAACATTTGTGACACTCTGACCATATCTTTGGTAATCCAAACAATAACATCTATTCTAGCTCACCTTTTCCTTTGTAGCACTATTCACATAAACCTTTTCATTTTCATTGTCTTTTTCTACTAGCCAACCAACAGATACGTCTGGAGACGTCGGCTATGATTTGAAGAGAAAGACAAATACTTATTAAAGTCAGTCATACGTAAAACATCAATAACAGCTAGAAAAGAATGGTCAAGTGTTCGATCTTTGCTTCAGTTGATTACATTTCAGCAACTTGAATATACGTGTGGAACACAAATGAACTTTACTTATCAAAACATAAAATTAATCCAAAGAACTTGTTATATCAATGTTACTTCAATGCTATAATAATTTGGCATTATACAGTGGCTCTAAACAAATCAGATTGGTGGAATCATTTCATAAAGTTTATAAACAAGAACTAACATGAAAATTTTAAGAAATAAATTAAAGCTATGTGACAGCTTTTACGATAAACATTGTGAACAACATGATGAGATGAAAGAGTGATTGAATATTAAAACTATAGGCATCTTCATTGATTTGGAGTAGTTTGATTGTAGTTTGAATGCTGGGCGGAAACAAAAAAATTGCAATGTGGGAGGAATGAGCCTCAACCGGCGACACTTGGCAAACAATAGTAGTTTACTCGTCATTAGGCCTACAATTGTTAATTAATTTTATACTTTTAATTTTTAAGTTTGGGATTTGAAAATAACTGTTTTCGACTCCCAGCGTCGATTGTACTTGCAAAAGTGTCGCAAATAAAAAAGTTTCATTTTTATCACTATGGCGAGAATAATAAAATAATGAGTCTCAACTGAAGCTGTAGCCTACGTCACAGACAGCAATTCATTCATGGAAGAATAGGGTGTATGTGAACGCTTGATTTCCTTGTCCGGGCCTCGTATCAGAATCAGACTGATGTCACATAATTCTGTACGATTAAGGTGATTCTTACCGGGATTATCACATTACTTGTGTTGAGTTGAAATGATTCAAAGATGGAAAAATTGTTATGCGCTTTGCTTCTCAAATTAATTAAACGCATTTTAAATATTCTTGTTTTCAATTATTATGTAACCTTTCTTTGAAAACTTTATTCAAATCGCATCTTCCGTTTGTCAATAATGTACAAACATTAACATGTAGAAATATCCAGAAAAGCTGTCTCTTTCTGTGTTTCAATTGTCTAGCCGATTCCCGCTAATTTTCATAACAATAAAAATCATAAGTTACGTGATATTAATTGTTTTTTAGACTTCGTAGCTATGACAATTAATTGATCAAACAGAGGTGATGAATTTATATATTAAGAACAATAGATTCACCATGCATCGATCAGAAACATTCGCTTCAGGTTTTCATGAAGTGGTGGGAAAAAAAACTGAGCAAAACACACAGACCCTATTCTTTTGTAAATGAATTGCAGTCTGTGATGCAGACTACTAAAGCTAAGGCTCAATTAAACTG
Organism: Haliclystus octoradiatus; assembly: GCA_916610825.1. Lineage (NCBI taxonomy): Eukaryota > Metazoa > Cnidaria > Staurozoa > Stauromedusae > Haliclystidae > Haliclystus > Haliclystus octoradiatus. Next base: position 7,375,357 of record OU744449.1, on the reverse strand, counting down.
TCTTAATATACTACTACTACAAGTCTTAATCTTACTGTATACATTTTTACCTGCTCGCATACATCTCCTTCTGAAGTGGAATTTCTTGGCGGCTTCCATAATGACTCCTGCGTAACCTCGTTAAAGTAATATGATCTTCCAGATGCTGTATCAGTTCCTTTTTTCCAGCCAGTGGGTAGCGTCATTGATTTTCTTTTCTCTTGCAGCTCTTCTCGTCGCTGTAGCGAATTCTATAGAAAAGTAGCAAAATCATCCTTTATATGAAATTGTCGCATTAGCTTTAATGCATATTAAGTAGTAGCTTTGTCGATAGATTCTGTCAAATGCATACTTTTCTGTTTTCACATGAAAAACACATGTCACAAGTGGAGATGATTTACAGGTCTACATCAATAGCAGGTGCATAGACCTACTTTGGAAATGATGATCAGCATTTGAAAGCCTCTATTGTGAAAGCATTTCTAAATAAATTGTGTGTGTTCAATTCTAAAACAAAAACGTGTCCAAAGGGTGTACCTGACATGATTTCAAAATAAAACATTTTGATTGAATTGATGTAATACTTACAGCTTTTAGTTTTAAAATGTAATCATAGCTCTAGCTACATGTGCTAATATGTAGCATATGCTTATAATTGAAGTTAGTACTTGTTGCCTGATGATCGTGTCATAATGTGAAACTTGAGAGTTAAAACAAAATAATCCTTCCTGACATTCTCATTATTGCTGATACTCATATGTAATTTTGACTAAATAATGAACATTCTAGTAATACCTTGTCATTCTAACTTAATCGGACAACACGAAAGAACTAAAACATAAAAGATTTTAATATAAAGTAATATGATAAAATATTGGAGTGGAAATGTAGGCAATGATGACATACCCTATCCAACTCATTACTTTTGCAGCGTCGATGTGAAATTTGATCGTAATCAGGAGGATGAACTTCCAAGAGAAATGCACTGTCATCAGGTTCTTGTACCTATATTATTTTTAATTCAAAAAGAAAACTCAACAACACACAAATAATGACTATGATTGTTACTCAGAAATTTTACTAAATGTCTATACAGTTGAACTCGGTTAATATCCCCTCTTTTAATGTCCCACATTGCTTAATATCCCCATTTAAAATAGATTTTCATTTTCAATGCTCCATACAAACTCTCATAATCTTACCTCGCTTAATATCCCACCTCGCTTAATGTCCCGTTTTTAATCCGTACCAGAGGGGGGATCTTAAGCAAGTTGGACTGTAATATGAAAACAATGATAATCAAACATAGTAATTTGAAGCTATTACAAATATTGAATAACTTTGTGGGAGGAATAATTGAGGAATAAAATGTTACCGCATGGCAGCCATGCTTGGGTTTGGTATGATGAGGGATGTTGGGAGACACAATGAATCATCAGAAAAACAAGAGCCTGTACGGAGAGTTGTATTCTGCTTCCGAGTGTCTCACATCATCCCAAGTGTTGGTATCAAAGAATCTAAACAAAAGGATACTGTGCTGTACAGCTCTTTTGTGACATAAAACATATATTTACCATTTTTAAAGGAAGTTGACACAAAATATTTGGCTGATTAGATCAGTTTTCTGATATAAATCTATACATATTTTGCCTTTCACAACTTTTATAAACATTTATTTGACATTCTTAATTGTAAGTTAATGTTTCGGAAAGCTCCTGATCAAAATAGAAATTCTCATTCATGATGTCAGGTTCGAATTGCATAATCAATCGAGTTCTAGGCCCTGTTTACAAGCAAAGTGAGAAAGTTGTCTCGCCCCCCCTCCCCCCCGAGTCACCCGCCTACCCGAGTTACTCGCTTTGGCAGACAAGGAAACTCGCGTACCCGAGACAATTTTTTGTCACTTTTTGACTTGTAAATGGAAATAGGCAAGTAACTCGAGTAGGCGGGTTAAAATTAAAAATGGTAGCTTTAATTTTCATTTGTTTCGAACGTTTCCGATGTAGACGTCTTTTGTTCTCTAATCGTTCCATTTCAGCGCGCATGCTTAGATCGGCTTCAAATTATTCAACTCGGGTAGGCGGGTTACTCGGGTGACCCTTGTAAACACACAACACATTTTAACTCAGTAAGGCGAGTAATTCGCCTACCCGGGTAACTCGCCCTCCTTGTAAACAGGGCCTTAGAATTTAGTTTTGTTTTGTGTGACATGATAATTTGGTGTCATAACTCTAAACCATTGAGATTAATCGAATCACTTTCTCATAATAATTAATAACACAGATGCTATGTTATAGTTCTTATATTTTATGTACACAATCAATATCCCTTGTCTGCCCATGCAGTCCAGATGCATCCAGCAGAAGCAGACCTTATGCATGTCTATTGCTGGAATCACTGGTAAAATGTGAAAAATTATGTGAAAAGTATGCAAGTAAGCATGTTAGAAGACGTCGGGTAATCTAATATAAATATGAATTTTTACTATTAAACAATTGTTACAAAAACCCAGGTATAATGGATGTACAGCAAGGATATGACAAAAGCCTCAGCCTTCTGGAATCCCAGAGGTATAATTTCAACAATTTCTTCTGATATTTTGTTGGGTTGATGTAACCAATAAATCATAAAAATATCAATTTCTTCTGAATTTGCTCTAACCATCCGGAATCTAGGATTGAAGGACTCCTACTATTGTCGCATCCTGTGTAGGCCTACAGTTGTTCAGATGATCAGTTTGGACACCTCCAGTCAGTGGCGTTTTATGGATCTTATTAGTGAGGGAACAGCAGAAACAGTGGAAAGGCCATTGTCTCATTGGGGGCCTTTGGTCAAGGCTGATGGGAACGCCGCTTCCCCGTATTCCCTCATCAAAACATCACTGCCTCCGGTCCATTGTCCATCCTTATTTATATATATCATACGTTAGCTGATTCTTGAAATTTCCACAATAATCTCACAATTTGTTAATATTAATGATTGACTAACATGACTTGAAATAGAGAATGAAAGACCTCGGATCCGAACCTTAGAAATAGATTACCGTACGTCTAAATCAGAAAATTTATAACAATCCCATTAACAATTCAATTTTGTGTACGTAAACACCCAAAGATAGAATAACCACGTGCAAACAATTCCCATTAGATGGTTATTATTAACTTACTAATTTCGCCTAGAAGGTTATTGGCACCTGCTGAAACTGCTGAAGGCCAGCCAGGCCTTCTGAAGGACATATAAGAATAGGCTTAACCAGATAAGCACATTACATAATCCCACTGTGGGAGAACCACGTTGCTAAGTATATTAAGATAAGTGTGATATATGCAATTTATAACATTCTGTAACATGTTTGTGTATACCACGAAAACAAACATAGTTGTATTGGCTACACGCGATCGGAAATGATACGGTTAATTAATTAGACCTTTTGGAGCACGAACCTATGCTTAAATAACTCAGATTTGGCTCGTAAACTGTTTACAATCAGAACATCCTACCTTTGCATTTTGATTTGGTGATGATCTTCTGATAATTTCTAATGAATTATCAAACATGTTTTTATTATCATACTTTATTATGTTTTCTTTTGGTGACATAGGATAGTCTGATTCAGCAATGTCACCAAAAGAACTCATTCGTGGACTACGCTGAGTTTTGCGTTCGCTGCTTAATGTTAAACTTGATTTATTTGGTTGTTTTTCTATCGCATTGCTATCGTCTGATTGATTAATTGTAGTTCTGTAATTCTCTAAATTCATATATTCTGGTTTACTTTGGTCATTATTGTTTGTCGGTGTAGATGATGAAAGCGGTGAAGTTCCACTGGATGGGATAATTTCCTTCATATACGAAGCTGGTACAAAAAACGAGTTCTTTGTATAACCTGACTTTGACACCTTCCACCATTCATTACTAGATTTCTTCAATAATATAAATCGATCTCCTTCTTGAAAGGCAACATTTGAACCATCAGCATCTTTATAGGAATACGGATACTGTGCCTCTATTACGGTAGACATCACATTTACTAGCCTTAGCGTGCGTTACAAATCCAATTTTCGATGTACAAAATTGCCATAAATAGCTTCTTGATTATGTCTCCACAAACTCTAAGATCCGATGTACGACTTTCATTACAATCAAATCTTTGTGTTACAACACAGGCTGTTATTTGTCCAATGTCTTGTAGACCAAAACAAATGAATTGTATACCATCGATATAGGCTAGATTATGAGCAATGTGCCGAAAGTAACTTAATTTCATGAATCCTTTTCAACACTACAACAGTTAGCAACAGTTATAACTGCATTGTCAGTTAATAGTTTACTAGTTGATGTGTCGATTAACAACTTCCTTAACAACGTTGTCGCCCTGTTGTACACAGTATTCAGTTAAATTTCCTTGGTTTCTTTGCACTGCGGCTGCTTCTACTTCCCTTGTTGTTGATTTTGAGTCCTTCTGCCATTCGGAACCTGGTGAAGAGCTGGGATCACGTGATGTGACAGTATCATTTAATTCAAAAACATTTACCATTTATTACTCGAAAACATAAATATTAAACATTATGAATATTAAATATTATGTAGCAAGAGACAACACCACTGCAACATGGTAGATAGTGAATATTTGATAGAAAGCAATGGTAATAAAGATTCCAAGGCTTATATTTTTAGAAGGTAGCTGGTAAATTATTGTTTAGCCATAACTTCTAAATATTTGTTTGAATTAAGAGGAATGGCGAAATGACCTTAATATACAGGGTGGCTATTGTTCCAGGGAAAATGATTCAATTTATTCTTACAGCAATGTGTGGTGACACTTGACAGGCAAATAAAGGAGGGATTTCATAAATATATCACATGCATGTACGAATTTGTATTTTGTCAAAGCAAACAGTTCCACAAAATTAGTCTTATGTAATTTGTTCTACTCTTCCAAAAAGCAAAAGACACACGCACACTAATAGAAAAAAGAATGCTAACACGATTTGTACAAATAGTGAAATGGAAATCCTGAAAGTGTGTGTTAAATCATTTTACCTGAAATAGATATAAGAATACAAGATGAACCAAAACAAAACTCAAAAATTGCTGTATTTTACTCTTCCATATATTTTAATAAATGAACATTAAGTAACATATAATATGTTTCACGTTTGGGACAAAAAAGTTTTTAACTAATCCTGAAGAAGTACTAAATTTTCTTTAATTTTTTGAAATTGTAGTATAAGATGCTGGTAGATCAAAGACAACAAATCAATAATATAATGAATTAACGTTTCGTTTTTGTTTAATATCAGTTTAACATCAATTGAAGATGATACATTCAACCCATCTATTTTGAATAAATTTCGATTTAAACAATATAAAAGTTTTAGAACAAGAAATACTAGTTTACATCATAGTAGATACTACCTATATATATCACAACAATTACAATCCACCATAAAACATCCTAAAATTAGCATATTTTGTAGCTATTCTATTTAACAGTGTAAATATACAAGTGTTTATAGTACACTAGTAGAACTATAATAATTTGTACAACAAGTAGAATATAAAATTTATGAAAAACATTAATATATATATCATTCCAATTTGCAGGTGAACAAGAAATGCAGAAATTAATACTATTTCTAATCATAGACAATAAATGGCACATCACGATTTGCAATTTGAATTTCCAAGGCCAGCAAATTAAACTCTTTCTGTGAAGAAGAATATGTTAAAGTTGAAAATTGATAAAAACAAAGATTGGTCAAGATCTTGCCCTTGTTCAAATTACAGAAACAAACCAGGTTAATTGACTTCAAAATTGCAACAGATTGTGCATTTCTGATTTGAAAAAATGGATGGACCAACTGATGGTTACAATTTCTGTAGAATGTGTAGGCCTACTAGAATGGTTCAGAAAAGACAAAACATTTTCTTTTATTTTATTGTTCGAATAGGTTGAAAAACTTTTAGTTCAAAAGTCTAATTCCAAAAAATATTTGGAAATGGAATTTCACCGCCCCTCTAAATCAGTACTAAAAGTCAATAGGAAAATGATTCAAATTTCAAAAATTTATTATTAAATCCCAGTAAAGCATTTTCAATTTTTTTCAATGTTTATGAAAGCATCAAACTAAGAAATTCTATTGTAGCATTGAAAAGTCTATTGGATGAGCATTTAGATATTGAAAAATTGGGCTTCAAAGTGATGCATTTGAATGTTAGGCTTCCATGAAAGCGATTGCTGACAGTGCCATTTATAAAAAAAATGTAAATCATATCTATATCTATCAAAATAATAGTTATATCAATGTATTCTAATTAATTAGCTTTTAATCTTTATATTAATGATTTTTTATATTAAATGTATTATTCTGTATGAGCCCTTTGTAAGAAAAGACGGAAATGGCTTATAAGGCTCAATAAATGATGATGATGATGATGATGATGATTCCACTGTGATTGTGACAGATTATACAAGTGTGTGTATTTTGTTTTGTAAAGGTGTCGACATATCTTGATTTGAATTTATTATGATTGATCAAAGAAATGTTAGAAACTGGACAGTGAACTCTTGTACATTTTTGTAGGGAAATATAAGCATAGCAATGATCCAAAGTTCAAGAAAAACAAAAACTGTCAACATCTTTTTAATTCATGCCTATTTATAGTTTTACAGGAAAGCACAAACTTTTTATAATCTGTCACAATAACAATGGAAGCCAGCTTTCAAATGCATCACTTTGAAGCACACCTTTTCAGCATAGGTACTCAGAGATCCAGTGGACTTTCGAACGTCACAGTAGCATTTCCGAGGTTGATACCTTCACAGACATCAAAAAAAGTTCAAAAATGCTTAGGCTACTGATCAAGATCTAATTATATCTTCTTGAAAATTTCAAGCCTTTATCCTATTGACTTTTAATAATAATCTAGAGGGACAGTGAGCGCTCATTTCCAGATATTTTTGTTTTTTAACCAGTCTACTGTGTATCCCTGAGAAAACAGTTCATGAACGTTTGAAGGCCAAACCTTCATGAACTGTTCATGATCATTGAAACAGTCCATGGAAAATTTCATGAACTCGGTAAATTTTTTCACATAAGTACCACTGAGAAAAAAATCCATGAGTTCATGAACAGTTCATTCAACATTTTTTGGGGGGTTCATGAACAGTCAAAAAGATTTCATTAACACTTCACAAACCGGTTCATGAACTGGAATAATTAATAATTATAAATAAAAATAATAATACTACTAATAATAATAATAATAATAATAATAATAATAATAATAATAATAATAATAATAATAATAATAATAATAATAATAATAATAATAATAATAATAATAATAATAATAATAATAATAATAATAATAAAAATAATAACAATAATAATAATAATAATAATAATAATAATAATAATAATAATAATAATAATAATAATAATAATAATAATAATAATAATAATAATAATAATAATAATAATAATAATAATAATAATAATAATAATAATAATAATAATAATAATAATAATAATAATAATAATAATAATAATAATAATAATAATAATAATAATAATAATAATAATACAATAATAATAATAATAATAATAATAATAATAATAATAATAATAATAATAATAATAATAATAATAATAATAATAATAATAATAATAATAATAATAATAATAATAATAATAATAATAATAATAATAATAATAATAATAATAATAATAATAATATAATAATAATAATAATAATAATAATAATAATAATAATAATAATAATAATAATAATAATAATAATAATAATAATAATAATAATAATAATAATAATAATAATAATAATAATAATAATAATAATAATAATAATAATAATAATAATAATAATAATAATAATAATAATAATAATAATAATAATAATAATAATAATAATAATAATAATAATAATAATAATAATAATAAAAATAATAATAATAATAATAATAATAATAATAATAATAATAATAATAATAATAATAATAATAATAATAATAATAATAATAATAATAATAATAATAATAATAATAATAATAATAATAATAATAATAATAATAATAATAATAATAATAATAATAATAATAATAATAATAATAATAATAATAATAATAATAATAATAATAATAATAATAATAATAATAATAATAATAATAATAATAATAATAATAATAACAATAATAATAATAATAATAATAATAATAATAATAATAATAATAATAATAATAATAATAATAATAATAATAATAATAATAATAATAATAATAATAATAATAATAATAATAATAATAATAATAATAATAATAATAATAATAATAATAATAATAATAATAATAATAATAATAATAATAATAATAATAATAATAATAATAATAATAATAATAATAATAATAATAATAATAATAATAATAAATAATAGGAGATTAATTGGTTAATTTGCGTGCTCACAAATTTTATTTTCTCAGGGGAGTGAATTAAACTTGTAGATAGCTCTCAACTTTCTATCAATGATAATTGACTTTAAATCATGAAAAACTTACAAGATTCGATAGAAATATTTTCAGACCCCAATGAGTGATTCACATCATATTGACTTTCTTGTAATGGTAACATTTGTTCATTTTGAGAATTTGATCCATTACTTTCCATTCCATTGATAACATTATTTGAATTATTTTCATTGGTAATGCTGAATTGTGCATCAAATTCAATATGTGTACATTTACCAATCTCATTATTACTTGTCTCCTGTTCAGGTAAATTTGTATTATCTTCTGTTCCATTGTGAAGGAGATGAGAACATATTGGACTTTGTGGTGGAGTTATAAAATCATCATCGTCATCATCATCAGACTGCAAATTGTAAACTTGGTTGTTTGAAACAGGAGATAAATGATCATTTGTATTGATATCATTAGAAATTGTGATTGCATTATTAGTTTCTTCTGTTGGTCTAATGTCGGCATGTCGAATTTCAACATCTGATCTTGATCTATACGAATCATCATTTTCTTCAGCAACTAGATTGTTTTGTTCCAAGCAGTCATCAAACAATTGAGCTTGCATTAAATCATTTGAAAGACTCTCATCAATAATGCATTCTGAAATTGGCTGTCTTGCTGTTTCATTCACAGTGGTAGAATTAGTTGCTGGAAACAAAATAATAAATTTTAGATTGAATGTTTTTATACACTAATTAAGATCTTTTAGTAAAAATAATATAGTTTAGATTAATGGATAATGATGAAAGAAATTTAGAGTAAATTTATAATGATATCATAGACTTTACTGACTTGAAAATAGAGCAAAGCGTTAAGTGTTACAGTAGAAACTGTTTATAGAGGTACCAATAGGGGATTTTCAATAGGTATGTTATAGACAATGTGCCGTTTATAGCCAATTATTCGTAAGAAGAAACAGGGGTAAAAAATGTTGGGATACCTGGGATCGGCAGTCACACACCTGTTCAATTATTGGACAGTAGAATTCCTGCAGGCACATTTCTAAACTTTAAAAGTATTCTTAATATATAAATAAATCATATAATAAAAACAAAGAAGAGGTGCAAAAGGATGAATTGACTACTCTATATATAAATAATGTCAGTTTAAATTGCTTGGCCAGGAAAAGTTTTGGTAATCTACACTTGATCACAGCTAGTCACAGTGCAATTCCCTCTGTACCATTATATCCGCCATCCTTAGATGGTAGGCCTACTCATTTGATGCTTAGATAAAGTCAAGGCAGAGTTGACATTCGGGGGATTTGAACCACAGTTGATCAGAAATAATCTGATCTGAAATTCGGTTGCTCTGCCACATGAGATAATCCTACCCCAATCCTAGTCATCAAATTGAACATTGCTAAAGCATTGCCACTAACCTTCTTTAATCTCTTTTGAAATAACTTCACTTGACAAATAGCTATGTAGATCCTTTCTACCTATACTGAGTAAAATATTTGATAAACATCGAATTGTGTAGCATGAAAATCTCATATCTTCTAATAAACCAACCATTTTTGATGACTGTTGTAGAACTCTTTGTCGGTCAGCAGGTATTTTCATGTGATCAGCAATACCTCTCCAATCTCTGCTGAATGGATTCTCTATGCTTAATTCATCACACAAATATTTCTGATGGTTTAATGTCAATAGAGACACTTGATCATCCCAACCTGTAAAAGAAAATTTCAAAAAGTGTAGCCTAATTATATAAATTTCATTTGATAAATTCATTTGGTCAATCCCTGAAGCCAATCTTATGATATTTCAAGAAATTGACTGCATTTTGATATGAGTTCTGAGCTTTTGTGAAGGAGGTTAGGTAATCTTGATAATAATAATAATAATAATAATATGCATTTTTATAGCGCCATTTCTTGATGAATCCAATGGCGCTTTACAGGATTATATAGTAATAAAATTAAAGAAAAGGTATATACAAAATGAAATACATAAGGTAAGTAAGTAAAAGTATAAATTATAAAGTATTTTAAAGTATAAGGTAAGATTCATTGTTAAACATCTACAGCATAATAGAATGATAATTATGTTTTAATTTAATTTAAATTAAAATACTCTTTGAACAAATGCGTTTTTAATACGCTTTTGAATTGTTCAAGTGATGTACAACAGCGAATTTCAAATGGGAGACCATTCCACAATAATGGCGCTACGTTGGAGAATGATTGACATCCGTAGGTCTTCAAGTGACATTTTGGTTGGACAAGTAGCATTTTATCTTTAGACCTCAAAGTTCTAATTGGTATATGAGGAAGCAATAGTTCTGTCAAATAACTAGGTGGCATTCCGTACCATGCTTTATATGTGATGATTAAAATTTTGAATTTAATGCGCTGTTTTACAGGTAGCCAGTGAAGATCTTGTAGAATTGGTGTAATATGATCATATCTTCGTGTGAATGTCAGTACACGTGCAGCAGAATTTTGAACGCATTGTATCTTATGTAAAATTTCTTTTGTAATTTTGATGCAATGATGTACAATTTTTCAGTGAGTAAGAGCCATTTTTTAAAGCTAAATGGTGAAATTTATTTCTGTTCCAATGCAAATAATCTATATTTTAAAATGTTATTCAAATCTAGTATAACAACGCCAGTAAAAACAGTTCATGAACGTTAAATTTCTTCAACTATCAGGGAATTTTTCAAACTGTTCATGAAAATTGGGCCATTTAAGATTCACCAACTGTTTTATACCAGATTTTAACAACATTTTAGAATTTAACTTAACCTATAAATGCAAATGTCTTTGTGTTTGTGTGCTTGCAGAGGTGTTTGCGATTTTCTCAACCATTTGAAATGCAAAGGAATCAAACAGGATACTATTCGGTAGATAATTTCAAATTATTGTACCAACAGGTTTTCTTTTTTTGAATTTTGCCTTTGCGCAGTGACTTTGTTTGGCTCCTCAGGACCGCCTTGCTTTGACATAATTTGTTGCATTACTTTTCTGTTGTTCGAATGTTCGATAAGTTCTCCAATTCATTTTGTATGTTTATTTGTTTATTACCAATCAATTGAAAACACTATCATAAGCATAAAGAATTTTTTATAAGAAGAAATGCTTTCTTTGAAGCGAAAGAACGACCTTCCCGTAGTTCAATTTACGAAGAAAAAGTGTCAGTTTTACAGCGAACGCTCACGCGAACAGTTTGTTTGCATTATTCATGATTCATTTGAATCGCAAGATCAATTCCTTTTGTTGAAAACTAATCTGTTTTATTGCTTTTTAAGTCATTGAAATTTCAAAAAAATAAAAAGCAATCAACCTAAAGCAGACAATAGATTTTGAATAGACCTATTATTTTAACAAAATAAATGAAAATCAAAAGTGGACGGTTAATTGTTTAGCATTGAAATAAGCCGATAGGCCCGACAATGAAACGGTTAACAGATTAACAGTTCCAATCCTAAATATTTGATTATCGTTTTGGCTGTCAATTCGCATCCCTATATGACATTGATTTGGCCAAGAAGAACTTTGTTCAATATTTGTCCAATTCACCTTTAACAGCATGTGATAGCGAATAAATTATACAAATCCTATTGAAACATATTGGAAGTTAACATGATTTTTACTTAGACCATCATCCTTAAGCCCTGAGCAAATGAAGGCAGATTTTAAGCAGGCAATTTGTTTTCATCTGACAAGTGTTTTTCGCGGTTTGAAGCAATCTTTTTAAGAGCTGCTAAACTGACCCAACTTTTACAAGACTTTTCTAAAAAAACTCAGAGAGGTTTTGACAGACCTTAAAAGGAATCATAGAGAAGCCATAGCACTAAAAGGGTACAATAAATTTGAACAAAACAGTTTGAAAAAATGAGGAAGACGTTTGAAAACAAAAATCCTTGAAAAATGTTTGGTAGCCATCAAATTGCAAAAAATAAAATGCACAATCCAGTATGTCAGACCAAATCAAAAAAGTGGCTAGATGAACTAGTTAATGAACATTAAATGGCCTAATTTTTATGAACTTGTTCATGAACTGCTCATGAAGCATGAAGAACTTGTAATAAGCAGTCAAAGAATGTTAAATGGCCCAGTTTTCACAAAATTTTTAGAACTGTTCTTGAACAACTTATATTACACACTTCATGGACTAGTTCATGAACGATAAATTACCAAATTTTATCAACAGCTTCATGAACTGTTCATGAACAACTTATAATAAACAGTCCATGAACTAGTTCATGACATTAAGTGGCCCGAATATCAAGAATAGTTTCATGAGCTGTTCATGAACCATGAACAACTTTTAATAAATAGTTAATGAACGGTGAAAGGCCCAGTTTCCACAAAACTTTTCATGAAACGTTCATGAACAACTTGTATTAAACAGTTTATGGACGATAAATGACCAAATTGTTTAAACAGTTTCATGAACCGTTCATGAACAACTTATAATGAACAGTACATGAACTAGTTCATGAACATTATATGGCTCAATTTTCATTAACGTTTTCATGAACTCTTAATGAACAACTTATAATAAACAGTTCATGTCAGCACTAGTCCAATGGCCCAATTTTCATGAATATTTTTATGAACTGTTCATGAACCATGAACAACTTGTAATAAAAAGTCAATGAACATACAGTAAATGAGTTCATAAATGATAAATGACTAAATTGTATCAACCGCTTCATGAACTGTTCGTGAACAACTTATAATAAACAGTTCATGAATGCAAAATGGCCCAATTTTCATAAACATTTTCATGAACTATTTACAAGGGTAGACTTCTGTTTTACATAGTTTCTAATTGACAACATGTATGCAAGCAGAGGAAAAGGTAAAGCAACTCACTTATTTCCTTTGATATGATTTCGTTAGACACCTGTTGATGATATTGCTGAATGAGTTTTTGGGAATTTGGTTCCCTATTGAAGCTATCTATTTTAGAAACATCTTCTTTATTGATGAAAGGGTGTGGCCTCGGCGTAGGCTCTTCATTTTGATTGAATCTTTGTTTTCTAAATTCGGATAACGCTGGAGCTGTACTACCAGTAGACACTAAACAGTTTGAAAAAAAAACAAAACAAAATCATGAAACATTTTTTTCGTAACATCGATGGACCTATGAACAATCTGCTATTATACCAGTAAAGAGACCTCCTTAGCTTATGATTACATTACAATGAGACCTGTATATGCATGCCAGCCATCAAAAAGGATTTTGATAAAGTGACACTTATAGGTAAGTGGCCATAAAATACAAGCTTGATTTAATGGGATAATACTTTTTGAATTTTACTTAAGCGGCTTATATGGACAGGTGGTCACTCAATTAGAATATGCATGATAGCAGGTTTGACTTTAACTTGTTTCAATAGCACATAGGTGCCATACATCTGTTATGTGAAGTACAGTCAGTCAGGTGTTGGTTGGCTTGCCGTTCCATTAAAGAACAATACAATTTCTTATTATATATAAATATATATAAATATCACTGTCATTTATCTCAAAAATATAATTCCCATGTTTATTAATAATTGCTATATGCATGAGTTTCCAATAAGAGCGATGTGATTCATGTAAAATTAAAATAGGCCATGATAGGATCGACATTGATGAGATTGAGGTTAATTAATGTTGCTGTAGTGCTATAGTTAGAGCTGTTTGTGCACATTATTAGTCAGTGCATTAGAGAGGAGTGATACGTTGTTATTGTGAGCAATAATTTTAAATCTTTATATTATCTTTATATTATCGTCATATGAATTACATTAAATAAGTTATACATCAATAGGGGATTGTACTGAAAAAATGTTTAACAAAATAAATGATTGTATATCAACTCTAAAATTTGATTGGTAAAAGTTTGAAGTTGATAAGATAAGATAAAAAAGGACGTAGATCATATCGATGTTTTAAAAGTGTTTATTATGCCGCGTGTTTATTTTTTGTGACAGAAATATAAAAATTTGTCTCAAACTAATTAAAATAAATGTTGAATGTTTATTATGTAAACTATATATCATATGTATTGTGCCGTCTATATCTTTCCTCAGACTTTTCAAATACCGCTGTCTTTCCGGCCTCTTCTGAGCTTCTGTCAAACTCTTCTCCAAATCTTTCAGCAGCTCTATTGCGTTTTGCCTTTCAGACTTTATTTTTGGTACTACATTTCAGACGTTATGCCGGTAATTTTGGTGACAGTGTGTGGTATAAAGTGTGTGATGAGTACTCCTTCAAGCTTTACCCAATATGGAAAAAATTTTCTGTGCACAGGACTAGTAAATTTAATAATAACGTTGTTCACGTAGGGCGGGGTCATTAGGGGGGTCCTTTTCTAGGGGTCTGGTCATGCTTCCCCGGAAAACTTTTTAGAATTTGGATCTCTCATACTGCTTCTTACGCTCCATCTAAATGCAAATGTAGACTTGAAGCTGCTTACATTTTGATAAAACATTTCAAAAAATATAAACAAATCAACAATAATAATAAATTTACAATTTACAAAATAGAGGTTTGAAAAAAATTTTAAAACACTAAAATAGTCTATTTCATATTTCCAAAATTCTTTTTCAAAACAGAAAATGATAGCGACCTTTGTCATTGTCAAGATGTATCCGACTCAAGACTTTGCTACCTTGGTCATTAAATTAATCATTAAATTGGGTATCCAGTCATAACGTCCAGTCTGGACATCGTCCATATTCTTTGTTTATAATAACGTCGAGTCGCAAAAAAACGTTTGCTCTTCATTTGATCATTTCTAGCTGTAAATTAATTAATGAACTAAAAAATATATTATTAAATTGATTAATCGTGGAGGTGATTGCATCAAATCAGATATTAATCATAAGAATTATAACTTGACCAAATACGCGCTGGAAGTCGATCGCGTGAAAATTCGAAAACAAGTCAATGAAGCTACAACGCTAAATAGACCAATGTATCCCAAATTAACTTGAACAAAATTTTAACAGAAGAGATTTCACAAGATGTAGCATTAAAAAACGCGTAAAATTGCGAAAATTGACGAAAACAAACATTATTGCCCTTGATAGTTATTCATGTTTTAAAATTAATATTTATATCAATATAAACTGTCGTTTTTGATTTCTTAAATACTGAAGTGAATGGTCTATAACTATTATTAAACCTGGACCTTTTTGAAACTGGACGTGTGGCATTCGGTAGGACATTCTCAGAAATGGACGACATCACCACTTGACGATACAACTCGTGATCTTAAATTGCGTACAACAATTTATGAACAGGTTGGGCAAACGATGCAACTTGGTGGATACAATAAAAGTTGTACGGTCTTGTACAACAAAATCGTATTGTTTGGCCAGGCCTTAACATTAATCTGATTTCTGATTTTCAACTATATTCAGAGGATTCGGTACATTGATACGCCAAAGCATATTTATTGATGTTTATTATATTTATATGCCTCGACATATATTTAAATTAAACGTGTAAAGGTTGACTGCTTACAAGATTAATTTGGTGCTTCATTGATTGCGCATATTTGTGCACAAAATCCAAGTTGTGCACACATTCAAAATATCAAGATTTGTGCACAAATTGTGCACTTGCATTCCGCCTTATGCACGTCACGTGTGACGTTCTGGTCGATTTCTTTCCAGACTGGAGCTTTACTAAATTATTATTTTAACAACTGGTGTTGTTCTGATTTCAGGTGTCAAGTCGAGGTGGCAGAGTAGACTGATTTTTTTTCGAACTAATTGCTTACCTTCCTCGGCTATTTTTGGGAATTGACTCAAGTTGATATCAAATGATGATAACGTCCCGTCGTGTGGAATCCCCATCAATAGCTCGCGCCCAAGTTCTTCACAGTTCTCACTTAGTAGCCCTTCGATAAGCATGAAAAATGCTCTGTTTCCACGGGTGAGTAGCACTCGTTGTAAGGCAAAAGATGCTCTTGATTGTCCATCAAAGCGATCAATGTTTGTGATTTTCTGGATGTCACTCTCGGGTAAAACAGTTTGCAAATATGGTAACAATGAGACCGGAGAAGAAATCCTCCTTGTTAGAGCTACGCATTTTTCATTGAGGATGCGTTTCAGAATGGGATCCATTTGAAAAGTTTGACTTCGTCCTCATTCCATTTAAAAAATTTAATGATGCAGAGCTATCATTGTAAATTGCAGTGTCTTTGACAACTTAAAACTAGCATTACAATTGAAACATGACGTCTGTGTTCAGAAATCAGAAATAATTGTTTTCAGCCAGTGTTTGCAGCAACTATAGAATTATCAAGGAACTTATTTACGTGCCTCTCTTCCGCGTACCATAGAAGAGGCAGCACAAACATGGTAGAAAACACAGCTGGAATTTTTACAAAATTGTTAATTGTTTTATTCTCCATTTATGATTTGTCAGGACTCCTGGAGATCTTTTTACATGGAACTCAACTGTTTTATTATACTTTATCATAGATTAAGGTATGAATTTACATCACAGTATATCGATTCATTGGTTACTGCATTTGTTATGCAGAATGCAAAAATTGAAATGTAGACTGTAGACCAAGAAAGAGCAATCCCACCGATCATTTTTCGATTACCGGTAGTGAAAATAGCACTACTAATGATCGGGATCGGCAATATTGATTATTTTCAGAACAATCGTCTCATCCCTATCTTAAACATTTTGAAATTAACTTAAGCATGCCTGGCGTTTAATTGCAGAGTAGGGCCCTAATGTGCAGAGTGTGGTAGAACCGCGCCTGCTGAGAGAATATTTTAGGCATCTTTAGTCGCCCACTAACATTTTTTAAGGAACCCTATTACTAGGCTTACTATTTATCTATAGAATATTGTTATTCCTCCCGCGGATGAGTCAAAAATCTCTAGAAGGGCCCGCATTTGAAAATTCTCTAGCCGCCCCCATGATCTCATCGAAAAACGCCCTTCTCTGCAAACTGGGTAGGGTTTACGGCCGGTATATTTGATATGCGTACCTCCATACTTTGCCTATAAATTTTCATAGATTTTCACATTTTAGTAAATACTGTAAACAACGCAGGTCGTGGGATTTTCGATTAATCATGGCACCTTCTTTGGTAAAGCGATACCATCTCAATTACTTTTTATGACTTAATTGTGTTACATTCTAGGTCTTGGTCATCAAATAATTATACCAGTGCAATAATGTTATGATTAGGCTGACAATTTATCATTTAAATGGAATCAAGACCTGTATTAAAATATTAATTAGGAATCAAAGAATTGGATATGGAACATCGTCTACCTTCTCCAAAACCGTTTGGATTACCAAATAGTTACCGCTCGCCTACACCATTGAGTGTGACATCAAGTTCTTCAGAAGAGGACTTAACAGCTCCAGGTTCATCTTTTCTATCTTATGATATAATTAATCACAGTCCTGGATCACCTTCAACTCCACAAAAGGAATCCCCTAATGTCAATATACCTAAAATTGACCCTTCGATAATTGCTGATTTAGATCATCGTGCCCGTGCTGCTGCAGAAAGTCTGGTGTCGGTAACAGAAGAATTTCAATATGATTTAAAAATTATGTCCGAAAGAACTTGTGATTTTACAAAATTGTATAAAAAGTGTATTGATGAAGCACAAAGTTGTGTTGACGATAATGTTAAAACAATGTATGGGTTAATTGCTAAGGCTGAAGAATTAAATAAAAAAATGACACCTTTGTATGAATTAAGTAGTCAGGTACAAGATATTAAACAAATGCTTGATACACTGGAAACTATGGCTAAATAATGAAAAGTTGTTGAGGACTAAATAGATTCTTACACAAAATGTTTTATACTATGACGAAATGATGAGATGCTGTTGGAAAGAATTGTTAAATAAAACATGAATTTTCAATCTGTAATATCGATACTTAGGCTATTGGATAGTTATTGCAAATAGTCTAGAATATTTCACCATGATATTCGTATTTAATTAGAGTCAGAAAATATTTTAAATGTAGGATCTTTGAACTATCTGGGTTCAAACAATAAGAGCCTGGAACTAGTACTAGTTCCGGTTGGTGCACATTTGAAAATATTGTTTGAATCTTATAATTTCAGAATATCCTGCGGAAAATAGTTCAGGAGTTCATGAACCCTTGCAGACAGTTCATGAAAATTTGGGGCCATTTAACCTTCATGAATTGTTCGTGAACTGTTCATGAACTCCTGAACTGTTTTCGCAGGGGATCATGGTGAATAATTGAGACTTTTTCCAATAACTATCTCAATCTGATAGTCAAAGTGTCCATTTGATTGGTTAAATGTTATCTGCATTGGTTGAGGTCTATGGAACTCTTCTACTATCACAGATTGTAGATTTGCTATAGAAACACGCTTGATGCATAAAATGTAGTTATGACTATGAGATGTTGCTGGAACTGTTGTTAACACATTCATGAAAAGCTAGAAACTATTCAATCGAATTAACGATGTGGTTTTTGAAAAACATACTCATTCAAATTACAGTATTCCAATCGTCCATGTAACAAAAAACTTGACAAAATTAGCGCTATGAAGTAATAAGATTCTCTTGTGACTTGTGTATTGTGTAGTCTATTGCAATTTGAAACAGATACAGTATGTAAATTTTTTATCATAAATTATTATGAATTTGCTGTAATGAATTATCAAAATATGTACAAATGTATACAATGCTTTCTCTTATAAAATTTTAAATCGACAAAAAAGCTGTATTCTTGATAACTTTTAAACTGATAAAAGCTTTTTGCTTATCTAATGAGTTTGATAAGAAGAGAAACGATAGAATAGACGTAATTTTGCGACATTTCGTCGTTGTACGAATATGAAATTTCCAAGCGATTAAAATGAGAAGCATGGAAAGTTAAAGGCATAAAATTGACCTGCAGCCTTTGCGCTCGGTCTTCCAATATGTTGAGTGATGTACTAATTCACTATTTATGGCTTGATAATGGCATTCATTATTCAACTTTAAGAACGCAAATTGCGATGGTCAATTCTATGCCTTTAATTTTAATCGCTTGAAAAAGTCAGATAGATTAGTACAATGACGGAACGTCACAAAATTACGTCTATTCTATCGCTTGACTTCTTATCGAACTATAAAACTAGATCCCAATCACTAAAAACCACTACCGCCTGCTATTCCATTCAGGGAGTATATCAGTACATTTCAGATGGGAGGCAATAATCGGGAACATGTCATTGCAAAGAGACTTAATGCGAAGAAAATAGAGCTCATGTCGTTGCGAAGTAACATATTGGAAATAATGAAGTTGCATTTTCTTCGGGACGATATGTACTCCAATAATCAATATGACCTTTCCAATATTGTGTTGCAGTCCTTGAATGCTATCTAATTTTGATTAAATTGAAACAACGAAAAGTCCGACCGATGTACGTCTGCATTTGAGAGGTAGTAGGTACCAACGCATTTCACAACGGCACACTTGCATAACATTCAAAACAGGGTGTCCCATTTCCTAATAATTCAATCGCGATGCGAAGATTGTCCCTTTCAATATGCCAGCCATTTCCATGTATCTAATTGTAATGGTTGCAACATAGATTTGTAGGCCCCGTAAAATCCAGAACTCCTTTTTATTGTTACCCAAGTGTGTATCCTTATCATGGCTGCATTATCCACTGTCTACCACGTTTACCTTTTGACAGTGAGTCTGCGAGCTACTATAGATGCTTCAACTACATTAAACCGTTAGAATTTTAACTTCTATGATATTTAGATAGATATAGATAGACAGATGTATTTAGGACACGTAAACAGGGCTTACATAATTACTGACTAGATATAGAATATTGTATGCTAATACAGAATATTATATTACAACCAAAGTAAGGCTATAACTGTTGCCGTTTCTTGATATCTGATAGAGGAAGCAGATATATTTTAATAATTACTAAATAAAAGTAGAAAATATTTTTTTTTTTTTATTATTATTATTTTACTCATTACCTTTTTATTGTTATTAATAGTATTTAGGTAATTTCTAAACATTTCAATAATAAGAAATTATTAAGAATGTTTGAATACTGAAATTATGAAATTCTTTAGAAAGTTTCGACACTGGGCGAATTCTATAAATCCTAATGAAAAAAAATGTATATTATGCTGTATCCTAATATTCGGCCACTTTTTACCTTTTAAGCAGAACAATTTTATTTTGTAGGAACATACGATAATGTAGTTTATAGGACATATATACCCAGAGTGCTCCTTTCGACGGCTTACGTGTTTTCAATGCAAACGATGATTCTATTCCTACAATTTAGTTATTAAATATTTATTTTCCCATTTACGGAAAAAATAGTAAAGCAATCTATGTACATGCACAAGCAGTCTAAGAAAAATAATTTTCTGTAAAAAATTTTCTTCAAACCTCTCAATTTTACCAATACATTGATGTCGAACCGTGTTGCTGGATTGATACGTACCATGTTTCAGTTTGAAATGTATCTACTTTGAATAAAACAAACCATGAACAAACTAAAGGGCGATTCGCCAATAGGGTTCGTTCAAGCGTGATACAACGGGCCGCTCTTCTGCTATGTGATTGGTTAATCGTAAATTAGAAATGAAAGCCATTGGTCATGTCATTGCTAAACTTATGCCAATGTTTAGCGGGAAACTTCAGCAAGGTTTATACTGGATTATATATGAAGAGACGAAATAGTGGATAGTTTTAATGAGCAAAAATAATTTTGCTTATAGCTAAGGCAGCTCAAGAAGCGACAATGGCTTTATATGGTTTTCTTTTGCTGTTAGAATGTATTTGCTATGTCGAGACCGGTCAATTAGAGAAACAGAAAGAATAACATTCAATCAACATTTCTCACTTTCTTGGCGTTTATTGTTGATTATTATATTCCACTGTATGGTACAATGTGTTGTGGGAATACACACCGATCTCGGATCAGTATCGTATCATTTGAAGCGAAAAACAAAACAACATCTTCATCGATTTCGTAACCATGGTAACATGACTTACATTGATTATAGAGCGCATGTGCGAAATGAACTTACTAAATGGACTAAAGGAGACGGATATATGTTACGGGTAAGAGGAATGCACATAATAAATAGCGATGGATTAATACAAAATAACAAAATTGTTCAAAACTAATGTAGCATAAAGGAATGGGATAAAGGGAAGTGTTAATCAGATTTTGCAAAATTTAATGTTAGTCAGGATAATGTAAAATAGAATGAGTCTGTGAAAATGCATCGATCCGCAAATATGCGGATCTGATATCTCTGATTTAATTTCTAGGCTACAGTATTCCAGTAATATAGCTTTCAGAAAACAGTGTCATATTTCATATATCAGATGTTCAAGCTGCACAAGGAATATATCTATATAATGTTCATTACGCCATGTCATCTCTATATTCAAATACATTGCGCTATGATCAATGTCCGACCACATATTCGACAAACGTAGGAATCCTGCAATCATAGATTCAATCATAAACATCTCTACTATTCCAGAAGGCTGAATCCTTTGTCGAACCTTGGTTATGATCAATATATTAGAACTTCAATATGTTTTTGTTAAACTTTTAGAGTACGTCGTATGCCTATGTAATGGAAATCGAAATAGGGACACCAGGACAAAAGGTAACGTTGCGTTTTCAATGTGCAATCAAATGGAGATATGAGCTATGTGTTATAAATAATATAATATGCAACTAGTGAAACGTGAACGTAATATTTAACTCGATCTATACGACAGCACGACAATAAAATGCAACAAGTTATGGTTTGAACAATCAGCTCTATAGGAGTTTCTAGCTGTTATATTGTTCTTATTTTTATTTTCAAAAAGAAATTGTTTATTAGATCGTTGCAGATCCATACTGATATATGATACTGGCTGCATCCACCGGGGGAGGGGGGCGTATAATTTGGACACTTTATGAAAGGGGTGCCATTGTCAATATTGGCCCTCTATATAGCATATATGTATGACAGTTCCCTATAAGGGATTCATTTATTCATTCATTTTTACATATTATTAACAGTATTAACGTAATTTCTAAACATTTGAATAATAAGAAATTAGTAAGAAAGTTTGAATACAGTGCTGAAATTATGAACTTACAGTCCCCTATGAGGGATTCATTCTTGTTCAATGGTCTTGAAATATGTATTTGTCATTGTTTTTCTAGCTTGAATTTCTAATCGACACAGGATCTTCAAACATGGCAGTTGCAGGTTTGTACATTCATAGTTTGTATTTAGGGAACCATTTGAAAGGCAAGGGTGAATGAGATCGACGTAGGTCAGGTCTTCATGGACATTTAATATTCATTTCAACTCAATCAGAACCATTTGAAAGGCAGGGGTGAATTAGATCGACGTGGGTCAGGTCTTTATGGACATTTAATATTCATTTCAACTCAATCATATATCAATATTCATTTGAATTTTGAAAGAAAATATTTGAAATTTGCTACCTATTTTAGATTTCTGGATAGAAATTTCAACTTTTAAAATTTATAATAAAAGTAAACGATAAAATAGACTTTGTTTGAGCTTTCGACATTGCTTATGTCATCTTCAGAAATATATTTAAAAAGAAAAATTATCTAGAATACAGTTTTAATGCGTAAATGTAATTCTTCTTTAATTACCTGTTGCTCGTAAGACTGAAACATTATTTAGAATATATGAGTTTTAATGCGTAAATGTAATTCTGTGTTGTGTTAGTGTTATATGTGGTCTATGATAGTTTCTGATAAATAACTCTTTATTTATCTTTATTCATATAAGTTTCTTTATTCATCTACTCTCAGGACCAGAATGCAGAGATCAACATGGCGTCAAATGTCTTATAGAACGTTATTATTTACCAGCCAAATCAATGACGTCTACACCAATCAAACGACCAGTGAGAATCATATATTAATTTCTTCCATATTGTTAGTCTTAATGCTAATACTAAACAATTCTTCTGTCATAATACATCCACATGATATTCTTATTTTACTGTATATAGGTGGAAACTGAATATGGAAAAGGTTCTTGGTCGGGTGAAGCTTATCGAGATGCTGTTAGTTTCCCTGGAGGTAACATAGAAATACAAGAAGTCTACACGTGGTATCACGCAATGTTTGATAGCATTATTTGTTGTCACGGTTTCTTGTCACGAGCTGTTATAAATCAACGTAACTGAGTTTCTAACTTCCATATTTTCAGGGCCAAGAATTATGGCGGAATTTGCAGTTATCACACAAGAAAAAGATTTCTTTTTGAGTGAGTTGAAAACAGTTCGTAATACATAGATTCTTATATATTCTTCACATGAAATTCATCTGAAATAGTCTAATATGTGATCGATGTGTTTTTATTATTAGAAAACTCTGTCAATGAAGGTATCCTTGGTTTGGCATATCGCTCTCTTTCTGCAGCGAATGTTGAGGTGAGACATTGGTGAAAACATTTCTTTGCAGTCTCTAGAATTATTGCAGTCTTGTTTGTAGTATATCAATGCAGTTAATAGGCGTTGATATGGAATAGAATAAGAGGCTTCAAAAAAGGCTCATTTTAACCGCTGGGGAACATCTCACTTCTCAATGCTAGCATAGCGGGATGATTAGTATGAAAAATACAAACTGCTAATGTCTACTCGTGATTATATATGACCACAGTCTTCTGAACGGGCTTCTGACTCAGAAGTGTTGAAGATTCACCTAGAAAATTGGATGTAGAGCATCCGCATTTTGAGAGTTTTTATGGGTGCTATCAAATAAGCAGTGAACGCATTAACAATCATGTTTTGAAATAATTAAATGCTCTGCCGTTTGACGAATCATGAGCATTAGCAAGTGAAAACTAAATCTGACCCGTATCCAGGGTCTGACAAAAGGTTCAGCCGTCTGGAATTCTAGAGGCATTTCAACATTTTCTTATGAATATTTTGCTGAGGTTTGACCAGTAAATAATAAAATATCAATTTTCTTCTGAATTTGCTCTAACCTTCCAGAATATAGGATTGTACAGGATTCCACTTTTGTCGGACCATGCCCGTATCATTCTATGATATGATCCTAATTAAAACACAGGAAAAATTCGTTCAAAACGTTGTTATGAATCCATCAATAAAAAGCGAGACCTGCGCAAGTCAAATCTATCCAATATTCATAGAAAATACAATATTATTGTAAGAAACTTTTAAAGTGCACATGACATGAAGAAATTTTATCACAGATTCGAGTAGCTGAAGCTAAATGATGAAGAATGGTGGCAATAATTTCTCAGTTTGAACGCGTATAAGCAGAGACATTTAATGTTGAATCCATCCTATTTTCGATCAGTCACTTTTCCAAACTCAAGACGATAGTAGCAATGACAAGATGGCTTACTATAGGAAGAAGGAAAATTGAAAACTTTAAAATATCGTATCTCCATTCACGCGGAATTAGAGTCCGAGTCTGCTATGCCTACACCTTTGGGACACCTTTTTAAATATCTCTGCTTATACGCGTTCTAACTAAGAAATCATTGTCATCATTCTTCATCAATTAACTTCAGCTACTCGAATATGTGTTGAAAATGTTTTCGTGTAATTTGCACTTTTAAAATAAGATGCAGTTATAACATGATACATTTTCTTTTTTTCCTCCAGCCACTCTATGATCAACTTGTAAAAGATAAAAAGGTTCCGAATATATTCTCGATGGCGTTATGCAATGGAAACGTAAGATAACAATCAATTAATTAAAGAACAGTTGTTCGAATTATGCGACTATACATTCTACTATATGTATGTAGTATGTAGCATTGCTTATTAAAAGCACTCATCTGCGAAACAATCCATTGGCTTCCTCCAACAGATTTCTACCACAACGATTGATGTATTATTTAACAATCAACACTTACTACAAGAGGAATGTTGGAATAAATTGTTGAAAGGACGAGCCTTCGAGGTTTTTCTATTCTTCTCCAGCTTTGAGCCTCTGATCAAATATTAATCGTCACATTTCAAAGAGAGAACTTTTTGATGTTTATCCTAGAATCTCCAGACACATGAAATAACCAATCAAACTTCATGCATTTGTTCAATTATGACGTCATATTTTATAATTTGGTTTGATAGGGCCATATTTGGTTTGACGAGCCTGAAAAAGGTTCCTATCAACACCCAATTCATTGGACACAAGTTCTTCATCAAGCATGGTACACTGTAAGGATGACAGGCATCGTAAGTAGGAATTCTGACAGCGTTAGGTATATCGAAGCTAAAATGGGGCTTCGGAAAATCATCCGTAATGTTATCGAGCTGGAAGGCTATAGAACTCTGTTGAAGGATTGTAAAGGTGGTTTATATTGTGTAATTTGCCAGGAAGAGTTTTTGATAATACATGATAGATACATTCGCTAAGCCTGCTGTGAGATTGATCGATACCAATATTAACTTCTGGTATATGGTATGACTAATCTCTGTATGTAACATGGATTATTTATCTTTTCGACAAATATTAAATAAATAAGCTGTTTTAGTTAGATCTAGATTTTCAAAAACCGTCAGTTTTCTTTTCTAAAGTAGTAAAAAGACAGAGCAACTACAATAAGGCATTTTTACATTGATATAAGCGTGATAGATGATGCATGCATGCTACACGCGCCAAGAGTTGATAAGAATGCCGGCAGCTATATATAAGATGGAATAACATGTCGATAGTTTGTACGGCTGTATGCATAAAACAGCAGCAAATACATACTATATGCAGGTGGCTTTAAGTTTTTAGACAGGGTTTATTCAATAGAATATAACATTTTATACATTGCAAGAATGACCACTATAGACAGGTGGTCACTGAATAGAGGTGACAGCTATGTAAGTTTCTTGGGTATTGTTCGTCACTCTTTCCCGCATTATTGTATATCGCTTGATTACATCCAATTAATTATCTTTTGGCATAGCATAATAACATCGCTGCATCTCAAAGTATTTTTATTCTTTTCAGGAAGTTGCTGGACATAGTCTTGGTTTACCACCATACAGCTATCCACCAGCCATTGTTGACAGCGGTAGGGATATGCCATGACTCAATTATTATGCTGTCAATTGTCATACAACATTTACGAGAGCACTTGGTAAATTTAGATTAGTAAACGGGATTTAGTTAAGAGCACTGCTCTGTTCACTACTTTATAATGAGGGAGTATAATGAATCCTGTGAAACTTATTCATTCAAGGAAGATATAAGGATGGATTTTCATGAAATTGAACAATTTGATGGGATAGGATATTGTATGGAATAGTGGCATCGCGTGTTACATTTCTTCCTCTGTGTTTTGGTTGTTCAGTTCTCATTTTGGGTGGTACGAAATAAAGAATAAAATATAGAGCGAGACCCTTTCTTGTAGTAGATGATATTGAATAAGTAAGATCTATGACGACTGTATGAGCTATTTAAATGTAGTATTCAACACACTATATGACAACTGAGCTATTGTGGGTCACACAGTAACTAAATAATGTAACATGCCAAAACGTCAGTATTATTGCTTATTAATGTTAAATCTTCATCTTATAAAATGCTATCATCCCATTTTGAATTTCTCTTGACGTGTTCAAGGTTGAAAGCAAATAATATTGGTAAGGAAGTTTGGTGTAAGATGCAGCACATGAATTAGAAATTCCAATTACATCATTATAAGTATTAATCTTCATTTAATTCAGGAACAACTGACATCTTACTGGAACCTGAGATATATGTTGCGGTGATATCCATGCTGAAAAAGGTGATGAATAATACAAAAAGCTGGAACATACATTTCATTGCCCTGTATTCCATGTATATATTTATTATCTATGGTGGTTGAAGAAATTTAAGAAATTGAGAAATGCAAGATCGATTGACTGACTTTTACATGAATAAAGGGTTACCACATACTTTCCATGTTTGTATTCATATTTACTAAACGAGAAAATGTTGGGAGACACGAGTGAAGCGCTAAAAAATCACGAGCTCCGAGCGAGTGATTTTTAGCTTCCTGAGTGTCTCCCAACTTTTTCGAGTTTAGTAAATATGCAATACAAACATTTGCAAGCATGTGGTAACCCTTTTCTAAAATAAAACAAATGTCGGAATCTCATTCGACGGCGAATTTTCAATTCATGAATTCACAATTTAAAATTCAATTTCAATTCATAAACCAAGCATGAAGAGAATCCCACAACAAGATAGATTTTGTCAAATAAAGAAAGACATATACAAGAACATAGTTCTTTAGAAAATTAATGCAGTAATTGTTATTTAAATTTTAGGTTTACCTTGAAACAGCGTAGCCTATAATTGTCTTTCGTTCTGTGTTTTTATTTTGCATGTTACACGACCAATAACTCATTTACCACGCTTTTCAATAAATAAAAAAATCTTGAGCTAAATGTCGTTTTGTAAATCGTAGCCATTATTGAGATATTTATTGGATTGTTGTCAAAAAGTTATAAATTCTGTATTTTATCACAGATCAAACTTTTTTGAAGCTTGCGGTTTTTCCCGGTTTTCGGAGCCATGTTTTACCCTAGGATTTCATGCACGCTCATTCGACCAATCAGATCGCAGAAAACCT
Organism: Haliclystus octoradiatus; assembly: GCA_916610825.1. Taxonomy (NCBI): domain Eukaryota; kingdom Metazoa; phylum Cnidaria; class Staurozoa; order Stauromedusae; family Haliclystidae; genus Haliclystus; species Haliclystus octoradiatus. The sequence continues at coordinate 7,347,261 of OU744449.1, read as the reverse complement.
TCGTGATATTTTAGAAAGCAAATTGAAATATAACTATAAAGCCTATGTTACTATGATGTTTAGAAAAAGATTTACAAATGCCTGTCAAAATAGACACATCATATATTGTAGATGAATCCACTACATGTTGTACATAAGAAATCTATCACTCACATACAAGAAGTTAGCATTGTTGTAGTGGTATCGAACTCGCGTCTCTGATTCGTTGACTGCCAGTCAGAGACAGAATAACTTCACATCAGCTAACCTTCACTAAGAAATCAAATTCGGCCTCGCGCCTCCTTTGCTTTCTAATCTCTTTAACAAAACTCATTCTACTAGAACACGTGCACACTCAGGGCCGTCCCTTTTGGGGTATGTCAGGGCCATACCCCAGATGCTCAGAGGGTATTGGGGAGTGAAACCCCCTGGCTATTTGGTCAGTCGAAAAATCTTCCTTGAAAAGTCTCCAGTCGGAAGAGAGGGAAGGAATGGCAAAGGAATATTGCAATGTTCGCTTTCTACGAGTAGAAATCATAGAGTTCTTTTAATTCTTGTCCATTAATTCATGTCCACACAGATTATGAACTACTACCAGTGCAGGTTACATGTAGATTAAAATCTATTTTGATTTATTTCCAATTACCATACAGCATGGACCACCAGTTGACAGTCGCTTCTGGAATAATTATTGCGTCGAAACAGATCCATTCAAATGGCCATACATTACAATATATCTGAAGGATTCACGTAAGTACTTTTATGTTAAAATTAACAGCTAAATAAAATGATTATAATATTGTGTGATTCGCTTGAATTTTTATTTGAAAGTTTTATCATAGTCTATTACGATTGAAGTCAATGAGGAATCCAGGTCTTTTCCTTGTGTTAGGCATTTAACATCAACGATATTTGAACAGTTGCTGCCAGGCCAAATAAATTCTCCTTCAAGTATTCAAAACCTTCTGAAAACGATCTATATGATAGGGTCCTTGAAACTCCATTTTCATCTACTAGTGGCAAAAAGGAAAAAAAATCTGAATTTGTCCTGCCTTTAACAATTTGGGGAAAAAATGTCGATACGAAAATTTCGTCATCTCTGTTTGAGATAAATGATACGTTCATTAAATTGTAGCTTCTCAAATTTGTTTTTCTTATTAGTTGGTGGATCATTTGCTTTGACGTTACTTGGTAAACATTATGTTAGAAAACAAGAGTAAGTACACGTTTACCATAAAACAGTTATAGAAATAGACACTAAAGTAAATAGTCTAACATGCCCTTGCGGAAAACAGGTCATGGACATTAAATGGACCAGCTTTCATGAACTCCTTCATGGCAATTCATGAACTGTTTATGAAAAGTTCATCAATGAGCATGAAAAGCTCATGAAAATGGAGGCCATTCAACGTTCATGCACATTTCATGGACCGCTCATCTCATGAACTGTTTTTTGCGGGGGGTAATGCAGTATAATCTGATTGACATTCAAGGAAGATTTCAATAACCAACTATAATCCAGGAAGGCCCACTCTTTGGTGTTATCTTTTACAGTATTCTTCTAAATATTTGTGTTTGCGACACCTATAACCGTTCATGAACTCATGACCTGTTTTCCGCAGGGGGTAATGCAGTATAATTTGATTAACATTCAAGCAAGATCTCAATAACCAACTATAATCCAGGAAGGCCCACCCTTTGATGTTATCTTTTACAGTATTCTTCTAAATATTTGTGTTTGCAAAACATATAACCGTTCATGAACTCATGAACTGTTTTTCGCAGGGGGTAATGCAGTATAATCTAATTGCCATTCAAGCAAGATTTCAATAAACCAACTATAATCCAGGAATATCCACTCGTTGGTGTTATCTTCTACAGTATTCTCCTAAATACTTGTGTTTGCGAAACCTATAACCGTTCATGATTTCACAAACTATTTTTCGAAGGGGGTAATGCAGTATAATCTGATTGCCATTCAAGCAAGATTTCAATAAACCAGCTATAATCCAGGAATATCCACTCCTTGGTGTTAACTTTTACAATATTCTCCTAAACAAGTAAAACATCTGTGTTTACAAAACCTTAAAAACTTTTTAAACCTTTGGAATTAATTTTTATACTACTCACACTCAAGTAACCACAAAAGTAACAAAACCTAAATGTTTTCGGTCAATATTTCCGGTTCCATTTCAATGTGTTTCAATTACTCTCAGCTGCTGTAATTATTTGCGTTCATATGCACCTTGATAGTGAAGATTCATAAAAAACTATCTCTAAGTGTAGAAAGTTATTTGTAATTTCTAAATAGAAGCTATTTTGTGAAAGACCATATTTTAATTGATTTCGATATGTAATGCATACTTGTATGTTGTCTATTCCTTTTTGTTTTTTTCAGTCAGTTTTATTGTTTGAGTGTTGGTGCAAAACAATTTGGTGCTGTCTTGGGTGAAGTTGTTATGGAAGGCAATGTTGTAGTTTTTGATAGAGCAAATCACAGAGTTGGATTTGCATCGAGCAATTTCAGTGATCCAGAAACAGGAGCTCCATGCGGTGAGTTTGCATTTTGTAGATCTGGTATTGCATTTGCTGTGTCTGCCAAAGAGCAGTGTTCAGATTTTATGATTGGCCTACATGTTCCTCAAATTTCGATCCTGTCTCTATAATCAAACATTCCCAGCCACATCTAAAATATGTAAATTTAACTTGAATCGCTATGAATCGCTGTAAGTCTTGATAAATCTGAAGCAGACTCCAAATATGATAATAAAATATGGTTTTGTTTGATCATTGGACGACAGTATAGGCAATAATTCGATACCATTGAATTGGATAGTTTGCATAACTGTCTCAAGTGGTAGAAGATGCAGCGACCTATTAAATATAACCTACACATCATCTTCAAGATACTTTTTTATCCATGAACATTTTTTTTGATGGCTTAACAAAAATGCAAAATACAAAAATGGCTTACTGTGTCACTTCAAATCGGTTAAGGCTGGGGTCCACCATACCGAATGGATAGCTATCCGAGTGTAATGATGTTTGTACCGGTTAGGAATTCGAAATACAGTATACCAATGTAGGTATGCCAGGGTTTCTTTAGTTGAGCAAAATCCAACCTGCTTACGAACGTGGGGTAAATTGATCCAATGCACACTTACAAATTATCAACCATGAGGTGGTTCGATCTGTCAATTCATCAGAGTTTTGCTACTGTATTCCAACAATCAATCTGGTATGACTTTTAGTCTGATGACGGCATACATATTCTGTAAAATTTCTATCCAGTATAGTGGGATATAAATACAAATATGAAAACTTACTGAAAACCTTCCCATTATGAATCTTGATAACTGAAAACTAACTGAAAAAAGTACTGAATTGGACACAATTCAATACATTTTTAAATATAAAGCACCTTCCATCATGTTATTTTAGAAGAATGAGCAGAATCTAAATAAAGTTTCTGATCAAACTAGCTGAATACAGTAAGGTACTGTTTTTTCCAAGCTGAACATTTCGTGGCTATTATTTGTAGCGCTATACTATTTGTTTCATAATAGAATCAACTATCAATTTTTTAACTCAAAGAGCTATATTTGCAAGTATATAATGAAATAAAAGGAAATTAATTGTTCTAAACATTTATTTTTGCTTTGTCATCAATAGGTAACCCAACAACAGTCAATACATCAGTCGCAGGTAATTAACTCATTGGGAAAATATAGACATAATTGAATTGGTTTGGTATTGAGATGTTTACCTGTAGAAAGACAAACAATTCTTCAGTTTGACCAGATGCTGTTCTTTAATATAATTTGTGTTTGAAGACATTATGAATTTATGATAAAATCTAATGAGATGGAAATCCTTTTGCAGTTTAGTATACAGGGGTGAATTTGATTCGTGCCAGAATGTGTAATGTGTTTAATGTATAATTTTCTTGTCTTAAGGAACCAAAATCCTCTTTCTACTTCCATCCATTGTCTAACTTTGAAGATTTTCAGACTTGGAAACAGAGCAAGTAAAATATTCTGTTTTGTTTTTATCAAATACAATTTTAATAAGCCAGCTGTTCTAAATGTCCAGTGTCCATAGCCTTATTCTGTCTCAGCTGTAGCAGAGTGATCTTTCATACACAAATAATTTGTTTTTGTTTTCATCAAATGCACTTTTAGGAAGCCAGCTGTTCTAAATGACCAGTGTCAAAAATCATATCCTTATTCTGTTGCAGCTGTAGCACTGTAAAGTATCTTCCTTTCATCAAGAGTAATGCTTTCCACTTTTCCATTTATTTCAGGTCGACTTTATGATTTCTGTCATGCACCGTTTATTCCAAGGGCATCCTGTTCTCGTAATTGTAATTCTTGTATGCACGCTGGAGGTGCATGGTGTCCAAATGGAAACATATTCGTTTGGGTCAATGGTCTAAAGTAAGAATATTTTCTATCCATTCCATATCTGATAAGTTGTTGTGTGATTTTTCATTCAAAAATAATAATGCGATCGTTCTTCTTTTTATTAAATAGATCAAAGCTTGATGCTTCAGCAGGATTCTGTTGGACGGGTAAATTATCATATCTTTTGTCGCCAATCAACTGTTATTTGAAGTCATACATATGTACTGTACTTGGGCATCATCAGAAACCAAAGGAGTGGCGTTCTCCTTCAAAGTGTAGCAGGGGATCACTACCATGCATGCAAGTTGATGATTAGCTCAGATGGTAGCCTGCGTGTAGACTAAAACCTATTCTTAATTAAAGTGTAACAGATGGCAGAGCAATTGAACTTCAGATAGGATCATATCTGATCGACTGTGGTTCTAATCCCCCGAAGGTAAACTCAGCCTTGAGTTTATATAAAACATCAAATGAGCACCATCTCCTGATGGCGAACGAAAGGGTCCAGAGGGAATTACACACACGCTGAGACTGAGTAGCTGCGGCACATCGTTGCGCATTGAAAATAGAGGCCTGTCTGACATGAAATCTGTTGAATTCTATTTGCAGTGTCGTGGCTGAGATCTTTTAAGAGCATTTACAATAACTATCAATTCTTCCTTACGAAAAAAGTCACTCTTCTAGAAATAGAAACTCATTTATTGATTTGTTTTGTATGGTGCTTGATGTCATTTGATCTCTATTTTTGTAGGAGGTGTGTTTGGTCTTGATTCTACAAGATTTCAAACATTTCTTGAAGGTCATGGAAGTGTTGAGTTTGAGTTAGAATGCTTCTCTGTCATGCCAATGTATCGCCAATGCATAGGTAAGAAATAGTACAAATCATCAGCTTTGATTTATTTTATTCATCATAAACACAATCAGTACACTTCAATGGTATATATCAAGTCAACCAAGTCAGACAAATCAAAACTCCAATCTCTTTTTTTAAATGAGCAATGTCTTGAGCAGGGCAAGATCCCGGCCAGATCTATAGGTTCTGATACCTAAAGTACATCTCCGAAATAATAAATAGGTCCTAGATGTCCTTAAACTACTGACACCAAAACCATGGAAAAATGTTAATTTTCCTAACATTTTAAAATCTTTAAATCGTGAATATGGATGTTTTCATGGTTTACAACATTTTCGTGGCTTAAAAAATTTGTGGTTTTCCTTTTTTTACATTTTCATGGTGTTTTCACAACACTTTCATGGCATTTTCTTTTTGAAAAATAATTTAATTCAATTCTGAAAGGTCTACATTTCTCTGGAGCTAAATCATAAACAATTTACAGCTTACAACCAAATCCGGTCTTCATGTTCTTGATTCTGTACATTGGGCAGCCTAATCATCTAATCAATGAATATACACTCAATTGATGAATGCATCCATGTATGATCTGTTCTTCTAATATCTTCAATTTCCACAAACGAATACACATTATTGATTTTTATTGATTGTTCTCCTCAGTCCGCGGTGAATGGCTCTTTGTTATCCTCATTCTGGTGATGTTTGGCTCAAGTATATTTTGTATGTGCATGTGTTGTCGACGTGTATATGAGGCAGAAACAAGAACATCATATCCTATACATTACAGCGGATATAGAGAAATGTATCCTCTACATGATCCTCATCGAGTACGACGTTATAATCCAAGAGGTTATTGAATTAATATCATCACAGTCAAAGACAATTGTGTACCTATCATCAAAGCTTATATATTTGGTTAAAATATGTATATTATTAAAGGCAATTCACTATAGATGATAAGTCTGTTCGAACATTGGACATTCCGCAAGTCATCAATACTAATTTTGACAAAAAACATTTCCTGGAGCTGTCAGCATTTGTAAATTTTAGGTTTGAAGTTGTCTCCAATTTTGTAATTTGTAATGAAAATTTAAAAAAGTTTGTAATAAATTTTTACTATATTTCAAGGTCTGATAAGTTTGTGTCGCGCTAAAGTTCAGCTAAACCGTTGTTCACGTCAAAGAATCTTAACTTTCTTTTGTATCTAAGTTTGAATATTGCTACTGTGTTGAACTTGAGCATAATATAACACAATATTGTCGACTTATCTGCTTACATAACTGGATTTTACATTGGAGATATTCTGATGCCATCATGTACTCTACTTTCAACATCATCATCATCATCATCATTTATTCAGCACCCGATAAGCTTGGAGTTTTTTCACGGGACTTTACCCTGCTTTGTTTATAGAGTAACACATTGCCTATTTTATATATTTCTCAAATGAACTATCACCCATTATTTTGGAAATCGGGAAGCTAAAAATCACTCGCTCGGAGCATGTGTGATTTCTTAGAGTTTTATTCGTCTCTCCCAACTCGTTTAGCAAATATGAATACCAACATGGCAAGCGTGTGGTAACCCTTTCCTTTAGTAATCTTTAGTTGCAACTTAGCCGCTTGTAAATCTAGCATGCAAACTGGTTCAAAATTGCTATTTGCTGTACAGTCAAACCTGTCATAGCGGTTACCTCTATAAATCGGCCACCTGTTTATAGTGGTCACTCTTTTAATGACTAAAATTGTATTTTACATTGATTCAACCCTGTATATAAATTTTACCTGTCTATAGTGGTCAATTTATCTTCCTCTTAAAGCTGGCTGTTACATACAGGTTTTACTGTACATTCAACTACAATCTACTGGTGGTTACGATCAGGGGTCGAAAACATTTTTCAGTGCCTGCGACCATATAATTCTGCCTTGAAAATGCCTGCAAATATTTTACCTTTCAAGCAATTTAAAGTGACCTTATTTATACATCTAGAGTGGTTAGATTCATCCTTATGCAACTCTTATTCGGTTTCATTAATAATCTTTATGACTTATCTATAGATTCTGAATAATTTCAATCTTTAGGAAAATGTGCCTGCAGGAATTCTATTGTTCAATAATTATGCCTGCGAATGCCGGTCCCAGTGGTCCCAACATTTTCTACCCTTGGTTACGATGTACTTACTTGTGGTCGTAAAAAAAAATCATTAAAATTTTAAAACATTAATAATAAGTTTAACTGAAGCAGACAAAAGACTTTGAATTATACTTATTATTAGACTATATTTGAGGATAAAACAACTTCATTTTATTGTTTTGCATTGAAATAAACCGGTAGTTGCCCTACCAAACTGTTAAATGGTTATCAGTCTCACCCCTAGGTAAAATGATCACCTCTTATATGAATAATAATAAAATCAAGAATACTATAAGAATGACCCTGCTATTTGCGCATTTATACAATTGTGTGAAACCGTGAACATTTTGATGTTTATTCAAAGAAAACAAAATCATTATAAAAATCCTATTTAAAAGTGCAATGGGAAAACCAAGCCTTTACAAGTCGTTATTAATTTATGTAAATAATATATTTATATACAGTTAAATTATTTCTTCAAAATATAAATGCTCAGCATTTTATTTTATCAGTTCTTGGTGATCATTTATCAAACATCATTTTTAATTTATTTAGTGCAATTTTAATTTTTTTTTAAGTTTAATTAATCATTTCAACTCACATGAATTGTTTTTCATTTTCTAAATCCATGAACAATATGGCCTGTTAACTGGATTCAACTGAAACAAAACAAAATACAGTCAAACCTGTTCTAACAGTTGACTCCATACAGCGGCAACCTGTCTATAGTGGTGGCAACCATGTACATATAGTATACAATGATATATTACCTTTTACTGGAGGATCTCTAAGTCTACGTCGTCGTTTTTGTCTACCAGGGATAACCTCGCAACCACCATAAACAATCCTACAACGTGATTCAAATGCTGTTACCATTTTACGTACAACTTCATCGAAGAACATTGTCGATAATTGTGAATGCAGGATGGATTTAAATTGAAATGCGATCTGAAAAACAATGAATCATAATAGATACAATATTTTTATTTCTGCAACACCTATGTATAAGCAAATACATTTAAACCTGTATATAGCAATCAGCTATAAGGGTACATAAATTGAGCACTATATTTGCAGATGTCCTTTATATGCAGGGTTGATTGAATACCAAATACTGATTTAGATATTGTAACCATTATAGATAGGTGGTCATTGTATAGAGGGAATCGTTATAACAGGTTTGATTGTAATATGATTTCAGTGTCCAACAAAAGTAGGAATCCTAGAATCCTAGATTCTGGAAGGTTATAGCAAATTCAGAAGAAATTTTGAAATGCCTCTAGGATTCTAGCCTGCGTCCAGACTAAAACTTTCCTTCAGAAACGTTTTAGTCTGGACGCAGACTACTAGGATTCCAAAAGGCTGAACCTCTTGTCAGACCCTAAAAAGGATTACGGTATGTAAAATCAAAGATGCAATGAATACATAGTAGTAGATCATGGAGGTTGTGGTCACATTAATGCAGGATTTAAATCTAACTGTGTATCTTGATTAAGTCAAGAAAGTTATAGCAGCTACCAAATATATTAAATGATCAATAGGGTGTCACAGGGCTATCACAAAGTGTGGGATTCCATAATCCTGGTTCCTGGAAGGTCAGCACAAATTCAGTCTGCAAGTAGGCTATATAAATTAATAGAAGGTCTCAATTATGAAGATTGTACTTCTATTTAAAATGACGACTTTGCATGTTTATCATGTTTTGAAACTTATGCCACCATGCTTCACAAAGGCCAAATTTCAAAAACGTTGGTAAAACGTCTGCAGAATTACACAGCATTTTAATTCATTCCAGAAGAGTTCCAACCTAACAAAGTGGTTGATGGAAGGTAAAACCATTGTGACACCTTTGTAGATCTATTTAGCAGTATCTAGATATCTATTTAGCAGTATCTAAATCAAAGTCAACCCTAGGTATGGATAAAGAGCATCTCCTTTATCCAATCAGCACTACAGTCAAACCTGTTGTAATGGTCACCTCTATACAGCGGCCACCTGTCTATAGTGGTCACTCTTGCAATGTCTAATTAGTATTTTCTATGGAATCAAACCTGTATATAAAGGCCACTTGTCTACAGTGGTCAATTTATCTACCTCTAGTAGCTGGCTGTTATATACAGGTTTCACTGTATCAATTAATCTGTTCGACTGTACTAGCAAGTCAAACAACTCGTACTCATGAAAAACAAAATAAAATTTAAAATCAACTTTAATTATTGATTTATGATTGTGTGAATCATGAAATCATCATCACCATACCATTATTATCTCAAAATAATTTCAAAGCAAGTAGATTGTACTACAAAATTACAAACATTTTCAAAATTTTCAAAGGTTCTCTCTAACTTACATGAAAGTCCAGAGTACAAGTGTTTATATTCCCAGGTATTCCACTGCTAAATCGCCATTCGGTTTTCATATAATCAAATAATTCACCATCCATGCAGTCAGCCTAAGTATTAAACAATAGAAAACATCTTTGGGAACAATATACAACAATCAACAAAAGGTATTCTGATCTTCTGGAAACTTAGATCATATCAACATTTTCTTCTGAATTTTCTTTGCTCAGAAGCATTAAAAATATCAATTTTGATTTTCTTTGCTATTCTTCAAGAATCTAGGATTGTGGGATTCCCGCTTTCCTCGGACCATGATTAAAACAATAATTGTCAACGATTTACATTGCATTTATTCACATTTATACCTATCCAAAATTGTTTAAGAAGGAAAACGTAAACAGTTTATATGGGTTTGATTCAAGATTGCAGATAAGCTGGAATTTCATTTATCCGAATTGCACAGGTTACAATGTACTACTATTAACCCTGTGACAAAAAGTTCATGAGTTCATGAACATGAAATTGCTCAAAACTTCATGAAGAGTTTATGAACCTTTAAGCAATTTCACATTCATGAACTGTACCTGACTGTTCATGAACATACAAAAATGTTCATGAACTATTCATGAAGTTCATGAACTAATGGATTTTTTTCACAGGAGTATTAGGCCTACTAATATTTACTTTGACGAGATTTGGTCGAACCAGCGTAAGGACAGACGTGTAACGCTCAATAAAAGGGGGAAATCCAACTTCTAAGGATGCTTTAGAATAACCAGGTTTAGATTCTGTAACTTTTGATTTCCGACACCATGGTACAAACTCTTTGTAATTATCTACATCAGCTACAACATCATACATGTTTTCCATTGAGAATCTGAAAATTTCAAAACATTTTACAGTAATAATTGTCTGTATAGAACATTTCTATTTATGTAGCTACAGTAAAACCTCTTATAACGGTCACCTCTATAAAGTGGCCACCTGTCTATAGTGGTCACTCTTGCAATGTCTAAAATAGTATTTTCTATTGAATCAAACTTGTATATAAAGGCCACCTGTCTATAATGGTCAATTTATCTACCTCCTGCAGTTGGCTGTTAGATACAGGTTTCAATGTAACTATTTCCGTCGGTTTTGAATGAATGAATGAATGAATGAATGAATGAATGAATGAATGAATGAATGAATGAATGAATGAATGAATGAATGAATGAATGAATGAATACATATTTCGATCACAAAATTATTAAACATAATTACATGATTGTTTACGTGATAATTACATTACGTGCTTGTTTATTAAGGGGACTATACTGCATAAATTTTGTGATCATGATCGTGATTGTGATCAATATTGTAAAATGATGTTGTATAGATTACATATAGTTTATTTATTTATTTACAATTCAAATTTATGAAATCATGGAATGTTTTTCTGAGCATTGATTGGCTGAGAGGTATTTCGAAAAAAATCTATACATATTAGTTTTGGGCTATACAGTTTAATCATGTGGAACATACAATTTAATTTGGGTTATTATGGCAACGTAAATTCGAAAGAATCGAATACATATGGCAATGTGACTCGAAAGAATCGAATACTTAACGAAATTTCTTAGGTTTTGTAAACATCAACGATTTAATTTCAAGGGTATTTTCTATTCAAAATTAAAAACGTACCGTATTTTATAAATGAAATATGTGGAACTTAGTAATACGGGCTGTATCGCGTTATACTAACAATTCGAAGTGCTGTGAGACACGCTTTTCTTGTGTCTAACTATGCACCGCTCGTGTTAATATAACGCGATAAAGCCCTGTAACCCGTTCCATAACGCCTACTTATAATTTTATGCTGATTGGTAGTACGAGTGATATTTCGAGGAAGAAAAAGAATCATGAGATCAGAAAAGAAAACTCAATAATAATAGGATGTAGGTAGAGAAGCTGTAATTGTGATGGTGATTGAGAGGTTAATTTGAACATATATAGCCTTTGGCAATTATGAAAAATTGTAACACATCAATTTAGTTGAAACAGTGATTATATTTTACCTGTTTTTGAAATTAAACCAGCAAAACAGGAGAATGATTGTTAGTGTTTAATAAACCAAACTCACCCTAAAATTCTGCTTTCTGAATATTCTTTACTTTTTGAAGGAAGACTAGTAGGGAAGCCAAAAAGCTTTCTCTTTAAATTATTATGAGCAACCAAGGGAATGGAAGTATTCTTTTTCTTATTGCAATTTTGTAAAATTTCACGTCTATTGCAAGCACATGTAGATGATTCTTTAATCAGTAAGGTTGGCAAGCTACAAAATGTTCAAAACGTTCATCAAACATCAGTCAATAAAGGGTTCAGAATAGAGGTGTGCAAATTCAACCTGAATCCGAGTCTGAATCCGAGTTCGAACCGAATCCGATCGAATCCGATTGAATCGGATTCGGGTTGATATTTTAGGCCTTAGGATCGGATCAGATTTGTAGGTAGAGCCATTTTTGATTCGGATTATTTCGGATTTTGAAACTTGACTGAGTATTTGTATTTTGTAATAATTAATGTGTACTAGCTTCCTTTCAACACAAAAAAACAAAGTTTTTTCAATGTAGATATAGCTATGTTAGAATATGGCAGTCTGTATATCAATTATACCAAATTTAATTCGGGTTCAATTGACTCATTAAAGGAGGATTAGCTCAGATGGCAGAGCAACCGAACCTCATATCGGATCGACTGCAGTTCAAACCCCTGAAATGTCAACTCAGCCTTGACGTTATCTGAAACATCAAATGAGTACCATCTGAGGATGGCGGGATGGAATGGTCCAAAGGGAATTGCATTGTGAATAGCTGCGGCACATCGTTGCTCATTGACAATTGAGACCTATCTGTCATGAAATCTGTGCTCTCAGCGAAAAAAGACATTCCTCTAGAAATAGAGGAGTGGTACGGGTGCCTTTGGTAGGGCAGCACCCTCTACATTATTTACGGTACGTTTTTTAATTGACTCAAATGATGTGAAATGAATTACAATTTTATGAAGGAAGTGATTAATTGAGATGTCTTGATTAATCGTACATCATTTCAATGTTTTTTGTGTCTCATGTTCTCCTCCACAGTTCATTCTCCATATATACAGTGACTTAATTAGTACTTGGTGACAGTGATAGACTTAGTACGTCAAACATCATAAATTCACGCCTAGGAAGATATTTTTAGAGAGCGATAGTTTTGTAATTTATTGCTCATCTTGATAGGAAAGCTCAGGATAGTATATCATCAACGATTTCAAATTGAAGAAAAAATCTGGCGGTGTGTTTGAGACTGTATCAGCAAGTGTCAATAGATTTATAAGTGCCACTGTGTTGGATTACGTTTGCTCAATGTATGTCTATTGGATGTACATGATTTACATCTCTTGGATGCCCAGTGGAACTCGGATTTTTTGGGTTTCATGAAAAACATTTCGGATTAGTTCGGATTAATTAAGAAATTTAGTTTATCGGATTACATTTATGATTGCTTCAGATCGGATCGGATTCGGATCACTATTGCATTCGTACCCATAATAAATTTTCTGTAAATCCGATTCAACGCACACCTTTAGTTCAGAATAGAGATGTACTGGACTGCAAATCTACAATATGTGTAGTAGTATAGTCCCAAAGAAAAACAATGAAACGTATGGAGACTTTGACTATCAGATTGTTATTGGAAATAGTCTAAAATTATCCACTATGATATTCTGAAATAATTACTGTAGTTAGAGTCAACAACTACTGTATTTTGAATTGTGCACCGGAACTAGTTCCAGTCTCTTAATGTTAGAACCTACAAATAAAAAGAGTCTGGAAATTTAGTCTCGGTGCGCATTTTTGACTTTAATTAAAGTAATTACAAATATCATAGTGAGTAATTCTTGATTATTTTCAATAGCGATACAATAGCTAAAGTGTCTGTATTATTTATTGACTTATTCTATGGGACCATAGGCCTACTGGCACTGCTACACAGATTTCAGATTTGCGTACCTTGATCCCGATACTTGGAACATTCTGGATCTTCACCAATTGGCCATTTGGACCAAGATTGGATCTGGACCTTTGAAATAATCAGCCGGATATCTTACAGATTTAAAAATTGATTCCTAGAGTCACACAAAGTAGTAATAACATCAGACACTACACACTATACCATGTCATAAAAGAATATGCAAGGTAACATGATATGCACATGTGTAGCTATTTCCATGCAAGTTTTACATGAATAGACCAGAGTTAACCATGTTACATTAAATTAAGTGAAATTCTTTAAAAACCCAGATGCCAAGATTTTTACTATATTACATTAGATGTTCATATTTCGAAATATTTAGAATTTCTATCCCTAAATCACAAAATCAAGCAGCAGCTAGCATAGTCTACTTACCTACTTACTTAATAGACTAATAGATGAAATAGGCATTGTTGTTGAATGTTGAGATGGAATGGATCTTAATATATTCGGATTAGCACTCGGACCTACAACTCTGAGGGAAACGCATTCCTTTTAACTTTTATGGATAATGCACAACAGAAAATTGATTTGAAGGGGGGAAATGATCGGTGGGCTCTACACGCTTAGAGCCATGTGCGTGTTTGTTGTTTGTATTGCTTCTGTGCCTGAAACCATACCGCAACTTGAAATTTGAAGTCATGACTTACACTGATTTGATTATTGAATTTACATTATGTTTAATTCAAGTTGAGCTCTTAGTGACCACTGGTCAATGTTGCTCCTTTAAATATGCTACAATTTATACGGTAGAATAACTTGATTTAATCGCATCATAGGCTTCATAGCATGGTTGGTCACTATTTTGCTTAATATCATATGCTTGTAATTTCTACAATGATAAAAACAGCCAAGAATAAAAATTGTAATGATATTAAGCAAACAAGGTCAAGACTTGAGAACTCAGGGTAATGTTGGGAAAATGATCTGGAAGAGACCTCACCAAGAAATTTCCTTTCCTTTTGTCAAATAAGGTAGACGGCTAGAGACTAAAGGTGTGTGTCGGATCGGATTTACAGAAAATTGATTACGGGTACGAATGCCATAGTGATCCGAATGTGATCCGATCCGAAGCAATTATTGGAAATATAATCCGATCCGATCCGAATCCAAAATTCATCAATCAGATGTAAATCAAAGAGGGCATCAAAGAGATGTAAATCATGTAAACATCCAATAGACGTACATTTAGCCAACATAAGTTAAAACAGTGGCAAGTTTATCGACGCTTGCTTGATACAGTCTCAGCATGGCCAAATTTTTCTTCAATTTTAAGTCTTCCATGATATACCATACTTCCTATGAAGCTGGGCTGATGGACATTTTATGTCGGGAAGACATTTCAAGTCACTAGGCCTACTACTGCGATAAAATACAAAACCGTACCACACTCTAAACATAAATTTCAAGACGTGAGTATATGACGTTTGAGAAACTAAGCTGTATATCGTTATATAAACTATGACAATTCGGAGAGTGAACAGTGAAGGAAGGGTCTGACAAAAGGTTCAGTCTTCTGGAATCCTAGAGGCATTTCAACATTTTCTTCTGAATTTTTTTGTTGATGTTTGACCAATAAATCATTAAAAACATCAATTTTCTTCTGAACTTTGTCTAGCCTTTAGGGATCTAGGATCCCAGGATCCCACTTTTGTCGGACCCTGAGTAAAGGAAAACATGAGACACAGCACACATTGAAACGATGCACGGCAAGATATCTTAATTATCTCCTTCATAAAATGTTAATTCATTTAATCTTGATCGAATCAAATAAACCAATTGTATAATAGATATAGAGAATGGCATATATTAACATAGCCATGTTTACATTGAAACATTTACGTTATGTGTTTAAAGGAAGCTAGAACACATTAATTATTACAAATACAAACACTCAGTCAAATTTCGAAATCCGAAATAATCCCCAACAAAAATATCAACACAAATCCGATCCGATCTGATCCGAAGACATGAAATATCAACCCTAATCTGACCCAATCTGATCGAATCGGGTTCGAACTCGGATTTGGGTAGGATTCGCACATCTTTACTAGAGTAGAGACCGTAGAGCTCTCAGCTCTGCCCAGACTGCAAAGTTTGTAAAGTGCGTGCCCAATATGGTTTTGGAAACTCGAAACTGCGCGTCTAAAACGCGAATTTTGCGCGTCTAGAATAGGTAGTAAAATTTCCACCTAAGGTTGCGATGGCCGATTGGTTAGTGCGTTCAGTTTCTGTATTATCAAGTTTGTGGGTTCAAGTCTTTGTACGGGTCAAAAAAAAAATTATTTTTTTCGCTGATTTTTCTTTTTCAAAGCTTCAAAAGTGCCTTTTTGTGCAACAAACACTTACAAAACCATTAAAAAATAGCAGTTTATTATAATTGATGATAACTACAGTAAATTACCTAAGGATTTACCTTCTTTGTAAAACTTGAACTTCATTGAAAATTCAGAAATTGCGCGTCCAAATAGAACGCGCGTCCTACTTTCTCAAGAAAAAAAGTACGAAAAATTGGTGCGCGCCGAAGATATTGGGCGCGCATGACACATATTGCAGTCAGGAGCTCTGCCGAGATTTCCATCAAGATTTCATTTACAGAATGATGAGTAGGCCTAGTAGTAGACCGGACTCAGACTTTGTCACTCTGCTCTATCTGACCCAGTTTGCAGAGAAGTTCACTTTTCGACAAGCTCTCGGGGCGGCCACGAAATATTTAATATAATAGCACCAGCTAGAGCCTGATAGACTAGCAAGCTTAAACTAAAGTTATGTAGAATGTAGGTAGGCCATCATAGATTTCATGATTTAACAATCCTTGAATCCAGATTTCGATCACAAGAACCTTACTAATACTCTACTCAATATCGCTTACATTCGTTTGGTGCATTTTAAGATGTTGTATTGTTGATTGGCTTTGAATACCAAGCCAATAACTTGCCGATTAGACCTGCCAATGATTGAAATGGCGGCCATGTTGGTATCGGCAAGTAAGCTAAGTGACGTCATAGAGAACGTCAACTGTTGTTTTTACCCAGGCTTCCACAATGAAAGTGTCAAATGTCAATCTACTGTCATTTTTGTCACACATCACTAGTTCTCCGTTTGCGTTGTCGTCAATAGTCGTTTGGGTGACTTCTGATTCTCTTTTTAAATCCAGATATATTGAATCTATGTAACACTTAATTATTTCTCTTTTTGGACAATCACTCAGAATTGGAGATTTTACAAATTGTGCAATGTTTGCCAAAGTGTGAGCTCAGTTGATCATTTGCTTTCTTCTCTTGAATTTTTGAACTCTTGTGAAATATCAAAGAGAGAACCACTGCAGGAGAAGTATAATGGAGACAGTTCATAATATTGAAAATGGCCTAACGAAACCTATAGATATAATTGAAGATGATGTTTTTCACACAACAACAAGACAAAATAGAATGGAATCAGAATCTACAATTGACCCAGACGAAGAAGAGGAATTGGACCCTCGCGTCGAGGTAGGTCTAAATTCATTTCAGATTTTGTATGGTTAGCATATGCTACTATCTCATGTAATTTGACCCGTTATAATCAGGTAGATAGATAATAATCAGCACAATTTTCTATCTTATCCAATCTATCTATATTATCTTGCTTTTTTTTTGGTTTTTCGATTAAGTTTAAGGAACTTTGAGCGTATCTGAGTCTGATGAAGTTTGTTCTATGACAGGTTTATCGGCAACCCACGTGTGTAAACTTTCGTATTTGACTTTGCCATTCTTAAAACTGTAAATAGCACTCAATGCTTGACATTTACGTGCAATTCTATTTTAAATATTGCATTAAAAGAAGTTCTAAATTTCATCTGTTCGCCCTTTCATTTTTTTGATGATATCAAAATAACACCATTGTATTGTCTTGTCCATTGTTTACATTTCAAAAATTAAAACCAGCTAATAATTATTTAATCATTCTAAATAATTAATATTTAATTAAATAGATTGATACCCACGTATAATGGAATGCTAGGATCGACGAACAAATTATTTTATTATATTTACATCTGTCTATTTATTATTTGACATTCCAGAGTACTGAACCTATGACCGAACGTAACTGTATAACATATAGTCAGATGAATGAATTATTGTGTATGGCTGACTCTTTGTTAGTTTCATATTTCAAGCCTTTCGACCTTGACCTCTACAACTTAAAAGTCTACTGACGTACGTCTGTGTACATATGTGTGAACAGTAATGTTATTACTACATTTTTTGATCTTGTTATAGCTAGCAGGAGGGGCTGCTCCAAAGGGGACAGGGGACTATAATATTTGGTACTTTTTCAAATTTTACTGACATGAAAACGTAAAATTTAAATTATTATTAAATTCTAAATAATTAATCTTTAATTAAATAGATTGATACCCACGTATAAATGGAATGCTAGGATCGACGAACAAATTATTTTATTGTACTTACATCTGTCTATTTATTATTTGACATTCCAGAGTACTGAACCTATGACCGAACGTAACTGTATAACATATAGTCAGATGAATGAATTATTGTGTATTACTGACTCTTTGTTAGTTTCATATTTCAAGCCTTTCGACCTTGACCTCTACAACTTAAAAGTCTACTGACGTATGTCTGTGTACATGTGTGAACAGTTAGTACTACATTTTATGATCTTGTTATAGCTAGCAGGAGGGGCTGCTCCAAAGGGGACAGGGGACTAAAATATTTGTTACTTTTTCACAATTTTTTGCAAATATTATCTATAAATAGCCCCACCGTTGGAGAAGTTAGTTTTAGTATTCACATGCAAAGCATTACATTTCATTAACTACAGTCATTGCACCTGTCAAAAACAGTCATCTTCAATGAAGCTTATCAATTATAAAGTCAATACCTTTCAACAAACGTTTTTATTTTTTAAAATTTTAATACTAATTTATTTTTTTCAACTGATATGATACATAAATATGAATAAAAATAGACGACAAATCTTGCAGCTGGCTGTTATATACGTGATTCACTTTATATGTCTCTTTTGCAGACAGAACTTCAGAAGATGAATGCTGCTATGGATGGAATCAACTATTTAGAAACAGAATTAATGGTAGGCCAAGGCATTGATCACTTAACATAGGCCTACACATGCATACAGTTGATGTTATCTATATAGCTTTATGGTGCATAACAGATAAGTAAGAAGAAAACGAGAAGGCAGTATTTTGCTTTCGAGTTTTCTCCTGAAGTGCATTGAGTAGCCTACACCATAACGTTATGGCTCAAATATAGAAACTGTTTTCAAATTACTAGTTAGTTTTTTTTTGTATTAATTGAATTTGGTTTATTGTCCACAATGTTTGTTGTAACTTGTGACATAAATAATCTAGTCTTTTTAATCTTGACTTTGATATTCCTCAACCATGATGAGTAGTTACAACTTTTTTCTTTGGTGTGTGTTTAATTGATAACTGTAACACATTGCACATTTTCTTTCGAGATGCATATTTCTTGTAATTATACTTTTAAGAACTTTTAATTAGTACAACAACAAAAAAATGTAGATAATGTATATATAATGATGAATGTGTAAAACAGCGCTTGAGAATATTTATAGTTTAGTGCTTTATAAATTGTATAATATTATTATTATTTATTATAGCCTACTGGGTTGTTTTTGAATTGCTTTTTTATCTTTTACACCAGGAAGGAAAAGCTCTGTATAACCAGATGCTCAAACAAGCAGGGTTAAAATTGAACGATTGTGCTGAAAAGCTTGGGAAATGTGTAGAAAAGGCTAGACCATATTTCGAGGCACTCAAAAAAGCAAAACAGGTAGGTCTGTCTGTGATCAGGGTCCAACAAAAATAGGAACCTGAAATCCTAGAATTCCAAATGGCTGGAGAAAATAAAATTCAGAATGAAATCTGATATTTTATAATTTATAGATCAAGCTTCAACAAACAAAGTTCAATAGAAAATGTCGAAATGCTCTTCGATTCCAGAAGGCATTTTATCCAATCCTATCAGTGATAGAGTAGATGTAGCTGCATGTAGCGATTCCTTTAAAAAATCACACATAGTGTATGCACTCCCACGTCTCTGGGAAGGGATATTTTTCATTTTAATTAACTTAACACATTTAACTATACATAACAATAAGCCTATGACATAACAATAAGCCTATCCTTCAGTTAGTGTGACTTAATTATTAGGGAATTATGCAGCTTTACATGCCAAGTCAATTCCCTATTGTAGACTGTCAGTATCTTGTAAGACTATATGGTCGGTGAGAGAAAGACAGAAAAATGCAAAATGCCTCTTCTATGGAAAATAAAACTTGTTCGTTCCTCGATGACTGTCTTCGTTGGAATCTCATAAATTCAGTATACATTAGGTTTTAAGTTAAGCTATGAACAACACAATGCATTAACAGATACTTACAATCATACACAACATCAGATATCAACACTTTATACAACATCAAAATAGCATATAAATATTAATACGTGTCTGATGTCTAGGCTTGTTTTGATTTTGAATAATTCATTACAATTGAACTTGATCCAAGGTTTCTTTTTAAGAATTTAAAACATCCAGCCTTTTAAAGTTGCGTTCTGTAACAATATGTACTTTTTTATTAGGTAGTGCATGCACGAAAATTCAAATTATATTCCCCAAAAAGTAGAAACCTTCTTCTTTTTGATTATTTTCTTTTCTTTTTTAACAGGCACAGTATCGTCTACATAAAGCAGCTGTACATTTTGAAGATGCTCAAGGAAATCTTTCATTAGCAAAGAGCCATGCTCGTGCAGCTGAAACACGTGCAGCATCAAATTGTGACCATTTACTTACTCAAAAGATTCAACAACTTTTAAACAAAGCAACGACGGAGGTAGGGTTATCAACAAATTTGCCAATTAATAATGCACATTCTTATTGGATAGTGCAGTTTTCTATTGTTTTCAAATTAAAATTCAGTATGCATCATATCAGTACAGTTAAACCTGTTATAACGGTCACCTCTATAAAGCAGCCACCTTTCTACAGAGATCATGTCTAAAATAGTATTTTCTATTGAATCAAACCTGTATATAAAGCCACCTGTCTCTAATGGTCAATGTATCTACCTCTCGTAGCTGGCTGTTATATACAGGTTTCACTGTACCTAATACCATCCCAGGTGTTATATCTAAGATTCATAGTGTGTAAAAGCCTAGATAACAGTAAGTAGGCTAATCATTAATGTACATCAGTAGTTGGTGATGTGAAATAAAAAAAAATAATAAAAAAAATAATTTCAGCAATTATGATTTACTATTTCCTGTCATTCAATTTCAGGTAATGGAGGCAGCATCCGTGAAAAATGAAGCATGGAAGAATCACCAGACTGCATCTGAAGGATTTACAGTCAAACAGAAAGAAGTGTTAGACCTATCAAAATCTCTGAAAAAGCAAATTAAGAAAGCCAGGTATGAGTAGCCTAAATTTTTTTAGTATGAAAGATTTATTCTTGCAATTTGATTGGTTAACGCCAATAACGCCATTTCACCATAGCCGAGCTTGACTCCGTCGATTTCAAGAAATTTATGAAAATACCAAACTCGAAGGCGAAAATTACTCGCCGAGGCGGCTCGTAATTTTCTGATGTTTTCTCGTTTTCTCCTTACGTGCCTCTCGTGGTGCTATCAGAGCATAATTCACGGAAAGTATGAACTATTTGTTTAATATTTTATGAAATTACAAGATATATATAGGTAAAATGTAGCCTACTGAGATATAAATTTAACATTCTATGGCTATTTAATTTAATTTAAATTTAATCGTGAAGTTTTGTCGCTATCTTTCATACTAAAAAATGTTTTTCAAAGAAACTTTTAATTGCTATATGAGTGATTTGACAAAACTATTCCAAGCACGGCCATAAATTCATGGGGTGTGGATGTGTGACCCCCCCCCCAAATAAAAATATTTGACTCGTTATTTGAGCAATTTCGAGATGATAAATAAAATAGCTGTTGACTTACATATTGATTTATGGCTTTCTTTCTGTTTTGATATCAAATTTCACCATATATCCAATTCTGAGAACACATCAATTTAATTGAAACTTTTATTATTGTTTACCTCTATTATTTCAATTAACCGAGCAATGCGGGTGACTTATTTGTAGTTATTTATATAGCCCCAAGTATATAACAACAATACACTCAATACAGCCTAACAATCTCTCTATGATCAGTTCCTAACCCACCACAGAATTTTGCATTAATAGGTATAGACTTGGTATAGACCTGTGTCATGGCATCGCAATACTATTGTAAAATTCTATTTTTATCTTTCAGACCCTATTATGACATGAAAATGGCTCTCAATAAACAGCTGGAGGTAAATTGTAATTTGTTATCTTCTAAAAGATTCAATTT
The DNA here is from genome assembly GCA_916610825.1 of Haliclystus octoradiatus. Classification (NCBI taxonomy): domain Eukaryota; kingdom Metazoa; phylum Cnidaria; class Staurozoa; order Stauromedusae; family Haliclystidae; genus Haliclystus; species Haliclystus octoradiatus. The sequence continues at coordinate 7,325,083 of OU744449.1, read as the reverse complement.
GTTGAAATGGTGCAGATATATTGAGTGGATAAGGCTGATAACAGTCAATGTCCGCTAGAAGGTTTAGCCGTCCGGAATCTTAAACATTTTCTTCTAGATATTTTGTTGAGGTTTGGCCTATAAATCAGAAAATTATCTTTTTCCTTCTGAATTTGCTCTAGCCTTCCGGGATCTAGGATGAAAATCTAATGTTTTTGTGTGTGTGATTTCTATTATGTTCCCTAAATTATATTCCCAATACTTTGATATGTTTTGTACAGGGGTGTGCCATTTCGGGAATCTTGCCAGTAGACTTTGTAGTATTGACTATAGACAGTGGCGCTATAGGGATTTCCGTCCCTCTTTCGCCTACTCTAGCATATTTGCTACACAAAGAACCCCACAAATCACTGTCTATACTAGTTATCTTTATATTGTCTTTCTGTCAGGCATAGCTGACAAAGAAACTTGTAAATAAGACAATTCACGATGCAAAACATTATGAAAAGATACTACTTGCCCATAGCCCAGGATCTTGCTAGCAATCTAGAAATATAATTACAGGTTTTGCTGATAATGACAACCAAAATTACCAAACATGTATTCTTGATGTTTTTCATTTGAAATACCAGGACTTTACAGCAGAATGTATACCGGATTCACAGGTGGAAACTAAACAAATGTGCAACAGTCCTGGTGATAACTTCCATCACGCTTCAACGGCGTTTTTCAAGTGGAAATTTTGCAGAATGACCATAAAAATTTTCACATGATGCAAAGATACCCCAAATATAATTGGACGTGGATAGAGTCCCGGTAACCGGGTCTTTGGTTGAAAAAAGCAAGAGTCCCGGTAGTCCAATACGCATGCGCAGAACGCTTTTCTGTCTTCGAAATGTGTAAATAAAACTTTCAATTTTCTTAAACTTCAAAGTTATATCTATTTTAAAAGTTATTAAAAGATATCACATTTATTTGATAATGACATTGAGGCAAATAGGATAACTTGTGAAAACGATTCAACATTTGTGGAAGTACAGTAACTGCTTGATTTAGCAGAAACAGAAAATTATTTAATCGACGTCGCGTTTTTCACGATGGCCGACGGATACATTCAAGACGTTCAACAAGCTGAAATTAGCCTGAAATCAGATCTCACATCTGTAGAATGAATATAATATTTTGCTGCCTAAACACAGTGTATCAAACATTTGTAATTGTTTTCTGTCAATAAAATCAGCAACAACATAGTTTCACGATAGCGGCTAGCCTAGCCAAAGAATCGCTGTTTTCACTTTGTTCCATAAATAACAATGTGGAAAACTTAGAAGAAAACATCCAAAGCAGCGCTTCCTTATATTTATCGAATATATATATAGATGTAGACGAATATATATATAGATGTATACAGTATCAGCATATCAGATTATAAATTGATCAATGTCGTTTAATTTTCACGAAAGAATTTTCAATCCCATTGCATCGAAAAGCCGTGAAAGAAATGAAAATACGATATTGATGTTTCACGCTTTGACGCTTGGCGTTGTGCGCGTGCGCAGTTGACTGCTGGGACTTCAGTTTTTTTGAACCAAAGACCCGGTTACCGGGACTATATCCACTTCGAATATAATTTTATAATTTTATGAATGACTTCAACCAAAAAAGAAGGAAAGAGAAAAATTTAATGGGAAAAAATTGTTTTACAATATGAAAAAAATTGCAAAGGCGTCAGAAAGTATACCTCAAAAAGTTTTCATGACAAAAGCATATCCTAAAACTTTTTCTTGATTTTGAAAAACCCTTAGTAACTACCAAAAGTATGGAAGTTACCTCCCTGGGAACAATAGTCAGAAAGCCATCTTTTCAAATGGGATACCCAAAAACTGTCATTATGATGCCTAAATAATACCCTAAAAATGTTTAAAATTCCCATCTAGCACCTCTACGCAAGCAGGTTCATCGGCAGTGTCCGACAAAGTAGGAATCCAAGAATCCTAGATCGCGAAAGGTTAGAGCAAATTCAGAAGAAAATTGACATTTTGAATGATTACTTGGTCAAACATCAACAAAAAATTCAGACGAAAATGTTGAAATGCCTCTAGGATTCCTGAAGGCTAGAGGCTAGACCTTTTGTCGGACCCTACTCTGGGAAAAAACCACCGGATTATCTTCTGTTTGCAGTAACTATCGTTTCGTGCAAACGAAGAGTGAATTTTCAGCTACTTATTGATTCATAGTGAGCTGTTATTTACAATCAAAATATCACACGTATTCCGGCTTGAGGCAGCTTTGAAATGTCTCAGATGTATACACCCCTATAGATATGCTTATCGTTATACAGTAGCAGATAGTCATGAAGAATAATATCTTTACTATTGATATTCTAGCCTCAAAAAGAAAGAGTACAGAAGATGAGTGAAGGCATCCAATTCTCAAAAGCTCAATATAACATCACTTTAAGAAATTTGGAGCATATCAGTGAACAAATACATCGAATGCGAAAACTTCGTGAACGTCGTCTAAGGCAATTTCAAAGCCGTGTAAATCGTCCTAGTCTGACAGTATCGGAGGATGAATTTGCTATGACAGGCTATCGTATTACTGGTAGTGACATTGAAATGGCTAATTCGATGAGTAGTTTTGAAGTTGAAGGTATTTACAATGAACCCTCTGTATATTCGATGTCACCAACCTCATCGTCGTTAGCTTCATTTTCGGAAACAGAATCTGAGATATCACGAGAAGACGATTCTCGGGAGTTTATACCCGAATCGCCATCGAGTATCGATTTTGATATTATCAATTCAAGAGACGTTCGATTTAGTCAACCAGTTGAGGATTTTTTGAACGATTTTACAGATAGTTCACCGACTTATCCTGGCAAACCGATCAGTGTTTATATACCAACTATTCGAAAATGTCGTAGTTTAGTGACTGTTTGGCCCAGCGATAATTCAGATAATAATAATATTACAAATGAGAATACTTATGAAAGTTTTAGCAGTGCATTTAGTTCAGCTAGAAACTCACCACTTATGCAAAGACAAAGAAGTTTAACTGACAGTGTTTTATCAATGCTAAGCATATCATTACCAAAACAAACTAGACAAGAAATTATTGCAGATCTTACAATGACAAATTGCCAAGAAGAAAATGTAGAAATCCAAATTAATATTATTGATTGTGAAGGAAGAGACAAAACCGATTTAGGGACATCTTAAAATAGATTGATAATAAAACGACCGCTTGTTGTACAAGCAATTCGCTATAGCGTTATTTTAAGGTCAAAATTCATGATTAGCAGAAACATTATCAAGATTTAAACCAGAAGTTTTCAAAGTTATCGCATAAAAATTTAATTTAAATGCTATATGGATTTTCCGAGAAATTGTTGGAAATAATTATTCATTGTTGTACAGGATCTTTGTAGAAAAGCTGTTGAAACTACTATACAACAATCTTTATAATATTATTATCCTAAACAACTAATCTTTAGTTAGAAAATCTATACATCTACTGTAAAGATCTTCAGACTTTTAACCAATTGATTAGGCATGCTTAGTCCAAATATCTGTAGAATTTTCACATCAATTTGTGCTTCCAACTATACTACACATTTCTGTGTAATAATTTTACGCAACTTGTTTTGCTAAAATCCAAAAATATTTGGTCATAATCCTAAATTATTGTTAAAACGTCTACGAATCTTGAATTCTGGCCCTTAAATAACGCTAACGCTATAATTGCCATTGGTCTACTTTTTACCCTGTGGAACACAAAAGAAATGACGCCGTCATTACGTTTTTTTAATTATATCTTAATAGGACAACAGTGTCATAATAGTCTAATGAATGCACTTTGCATCTTTCATAATAATTATGCATTAGCTGCTTAACATCCTTACATCGTAAAAATGAAAACAAACTACGTTATTTTCATAATAAGTAACTTTTGGTTTCAGACCAGAGAATTTATCATGTTTCTCGGGAAATTTATATTGTATTTTGTAGCTTTAATAAATATGTTAGCCTATTAAATATATCTATATTGATTGTAGATATACTTTGTATATACTGCAATATTGCAATCAAAATAAACGTGTAAATTATTAGGTAATGTAATCACCGCAATAGCTATGTACATTATATATAAATAATATATATTTGAAGTTTGAATTATTATATATACTGTATATTAACTTGATTGGATCTGATTAGCACTATTTTTGTTAATAGTTTTATTTTTCATCATGTGTAATTTTATGATTTTATTTTTGTGAATAAAAAATGATATTCTTATTGGACAGTTTTTTCTCATTAACTCAGACAGTGTGACCCGTTCCCCCTCCCCCTGGGGGACTTCCATACAAGGAATGTGCCGTTATGAAGAGATGCCCTTTTCCAGATTCTTGTGAAATTTCAAGGTATCAAAATGGAAGATTTGAATTTGTTAACTTTTCTTTTGGATTACTCTCGAAAACAAGAAATTTTACGGTATCAATTTCTTTGTTTTGGTTTTAAAAACATGAAGTTATTGGGTCTCAATCTCATCTCATGGTCTCAAAACTTACCTTTGAAAATGAAATCCCCCGGGCCCTTGCCAATTCCTATTTCTGGAGAAGTGTCTCTTTTCTCTCGATGCGATGATTGTAAAAATGCTCATTATCACAGACGAGGCACTGCAAATTAGTATCAACGTAGATTTTACTTGCTTGTCAAGGAGCAGCAATACGCTACGGCGCTGGGATGATTTCCGTACATTGGCTATGCGGGACCTTACATATTTGAGGGCTGCCGCAGATTGGCGTCGCTATTATGAATATGTCATTACATTATGATCTGTATAGTACTGAGTACTATACAAAACAGACGGCAAATAATCAGGCGTTAAAAATGTTTAAAATGTTAAGGGACATTGTATAATAACAATTTTCCAAACTCACCAACGCTAGAGCTATGTATATGTAATCGAATACTTATATGAAAATATCACAAACTCTACTGTCGCTAACTGCTATCTATATGCATATACATCACTATTGTAGAGTCGGATAAATACATAAAGAATACAACGTTAGTAATATAACAACATCAAGTATAATTCAGATCCACTTCAAAACCTTTCTGTCCACATCCTTTGATCCTCTTACTTATACATTCTATCATGAGGCTGGCCTCTAACTCATGCTAAACCAACACTCGCTTCTTCTTCAAAAGTTTATTAATTTTAATTATTAATTATGTATAATTATATGAAGTATTTAAATCAAATTATCGAATAAATATGTAACAGCAAGAAGTATTTAATTATAAGAAGAACAACGTTAACGACACCTGATTAATGTGTAGAAGGATCGGATGGATCAAAACGCACAGGCGGTTTACTAACTCGTCCAGATCGTGTATGTACATTATCATTATTATTAAATCTTGAGGTTGGTCTCACATGAGACCTAGCCCTCACAAGTTGCTGACCGGAATCTGTTGAAATTGTTGTACGGTCTTCAGACGAACTTACTGCAATACCACGGACGTTATTGTTACCATGTCTAAATAAAACTCTTTCCCCGTCATTGGGAATAGGTACATTACTAATATTATTACCGCTATCGTGATATTTTTTCATTGCTAACTTAGCTTTTAATTGACTATCTACATTTACAGCTTTTGATGAAAATAAAGCAGGAATTGCCGTTATAGGACGTCGACCTGTCAAAGCATGCAAAGGCGATGTACCGATCATACGATGATGAGAAGTACGCATAATAAATAAAACGTGACGTAAACGTTGGTTATTACTAAGATCGTCACAACGAGACCATCGTCTTTTAAAAGTCCGGTGAAAACGTTCAACCATCCCATTAGATCTGGGGTATCGCGGGGCCGAGTGTCGAATTGTAACGCCCCATGATGACAAAAATGACTTGAACTTCTTAGACGTAAACTGCGATCCGTTATCAGACATGATCTCTAAACACGGACCATGAGAACAAAATACAGATTCTAAAGCATCTAAAATATCAGGCGTTTTCTCACGTTTTATAGAAAACACTTCAGGGTAACGAGACCCATAATCAACAATACTTAAATATGGTTTACCATCTACATGGAAAATATCCATGGCTAAAGTGTGCCACGGCGGTAATACATCAGATGGCTTTAACTCAGTATTAGGCCACCGTTCATCGAATTCTTTACATTGTTCACAATGTTCAATAATAGTTTTTACTTCTTTGGTCAAACCAGGCCACCATACTGATGATAAATTAGACAATGTAGATTTTAAGCCAACATGACTGTCGTGCGCAGAATAAATAACACGTTCACGTAAGGTAGATGGAATGACAATCTGTGAACCTCTTAGCAGTAAACGTGGCTGTGAAGAAACAGATAATGAATAACGTTCTTTAAAATAACAATCCAAATTTTCAGGTAAGTTAGACCAATTACTAGTCTCTAAACAATTGATAACTAACGACAACGCATTACTTGCAGCTGTTTCGCGGGAAACTTCTTTTATAGACACAAATTCAGCAGTAAGAAATTGTGTAGCGTCATCAAGAACAACTGATGCAATTTCACTATAATCTTTAGTAGACAATTCAGTGGTGTCATCCGCAATAGGTGAACGAGATAAAGTATCTGCTAATGTATTCATCTGTTCACGGGCCGGTTTATAACAAATAGTGCCCCCAAAAGAAGCTAATCTCATTAACATACGCTGTAAACGAGGGGCAACATCGTCAAATGGTTTTTTCCAAATAGACTCTAAAGGTTTATGGTCAGTCCAAAATTGTACAGGACCACCCAAAATAAATTGTCGGAAACGAGTAGCACCAAACACAATAGATAATAGTTCACGCTCCATCTGCGAGTATTTCTGCTCAGTGGAGGTGAGGGATCGACTAGCGCACAAAACAGGCTTCCATTCATTGTTATGCAATTGCATGAGCACAGCTCCTAATCCATGTGGACTTGCATCGGACAAAACAGCAGTAGTAGCATTACAATCGTAAAATGCAAACGAAGTAGTTGCAGCACATCGTAAATCATCCTTCATTTTATCCCAACAATTATCAATAGCGCTCTGATCATATGAGCCCTTCAATATATCTCGTATAGCTTTTAAATTGTTAGATAATGAAGGTAAAAATTTTTGCAAGTAGTTTAACATACCTAACAAACGACGCGCTTCTGTGACAGACTTTGGTGGTTGCAATGCCAAAGCTTCAGTAATTTTTGTAACATCTGGAGCCAGACCAGCAGCAGAAATTGTATGACCAAGATAAAGCAACTGTTCTTGTGCAAATTTACATTTCTTTTTATTTAATTTTGCCCCAATGGATTTTAAACGTCGTAAAACAGCATTTAGACGAGCGTCATGTTCAGTACGGTCTTTGCCAAATATAATTATATCGTCGATATAAACTAGACATCCAGGAAGATCAACTAAATGATCTGACATAACTCTTTGAAACAATTCAGGAGCAGAGCTCACACCAAAAGGTAAACGTTTAAATTTATAATTTCCAATATGAGTTGAGATTGTAGTTAATTCCGAAGAATCCGCATCGAGTTTGATTTGATGAAACCCCGACTCTAAATCCAAACAGGAAAAGTATTTGGAACCAGACATCTTAGCGAAAAATGAATCAGCGTTTGGAATGGCATAACGTTCTCGTTGAACAGCTTCGTTTAAACGTCTAAAATCGCCGCAAAGACGTACATTTCCATTTTTTCGCCAAGCGACAACAATCGGTGATAACCATTTACTAGGGCCAGTCACTCTCTCCAATATATCAGCTTTAACCATCTTTTCTATTTCTTTTTCAACTGGTTTATGTAATCTGAAAGCAAGCTTTCGTGCACCTTGAACAATAGGTGTAACATTAGATTTAACATTAATTGTTGCAACACCAATATTTCCTAGCGTTTCATCGACAGCACTTACGCTGACATCGTATGCTTCAGGTAATTGTAACGGCTGTCCTCCTAATAATAAATAGTCGGAATAACTCAACAGAGGACATTTTAATTTCTTTATACATTTAGCCTTGATCAAAATTGCCTTGTCGCTTGATGAGGCCGACACTTTGATTTTTCCTTCAGCAATAATAGGTATCTTTTTACTATTCCATGGTTTCACAAAAGTGTCAGTAAGCATTTTAAATTCTTGACCTTTCTTTAAATATTCTACAGGTAACATCGTTGCCGTACTTCCAGGATCGATTAAAAATTTCAAAGGGTCTCCGTTTACAAATAAATGTACATAAGCACGCTCACCTGGCTGAGCGGAAGTTAATGCAAAAGAAATTTCCGACTCATTCGATGATGAGGTGTTATCCTCATTGTCAAGAGCAGCGCTTTTATCAGAGCGATGTGATTTACGCCTGACAGATACTTTATGCTGTGATGGCGTCCTTGTCTTGTTAACACTGTCATTCGCATATTTACTACGCTGACAAACGCTGTGAAAATGATTACGAAGTCCACATGATGAACATGATTTCCCATATGCAGGACAGCGTCCAACAGCGTGCGATCGTCCACAATATTTGCATGAATCGATAATCTTTGTATTATTTGCAGTTGTAGCGGCGATAATCTCTGTTTTAACAGCATCTGATCTATTAACAGTTTCATAACTTGAGACTAATTTTGTACATTCGTCAATAGTTAAAGAGTCAAAATCCTGTTGCAATAATAATCGTTTTGCGTCTTCGTTTCGGACACCACGAACCAACAAATCCCGCATTAACATATCTCCGGTTAGGGTGCGGTCAGTGTAACCAGTCTCATCATATAAATTTCTCAATTGTTGTAAGTATTCATGTATTGGCTCGTCTTCACTTTGACGACAATCAAATAACTTACAACGGTAATCCAAATGTCGTCTCTGTGGTTTCAGGATCTTAGTTATTCCTTTGAGGACATTAGTGACAGTTTCCGTGTTGTCGGCCAAATTAAACGTACAGTTTTTCTTGGTAAATTGCCGGAACTCTTCGCCTGCAATGTTGTAGAGAATAGCAAGCTTCTTTGCTTCTGATTGCAGTGCTAAGTCGGTGGCAGTCATATAGGTTTGGAAACCGAATTTCCACTTCGTAAATCGGTCATATGCATCACGTTGACCAGGATTGAATTCAGGCGGAAGACGCCCACGAAAAGTTGCCATAACGTAAAAATATGGTTGATTATATATGCATGAAAAAAAAAATATATAAATCTATCCACTGTGCCAATGTAGAGTCGGATAAATACATAAAGAATACAACGTTAGTAATATAACAACATCAAGTATAATTCAGATCCACTTCAAAACCTTTCTGTCCACATCCTTTGATCCTCTTACTTATACATTCTATCACGAGGCTGGCCTCTAACTCATGCTAAACCAACACTATTATAAGAATTACAAACCAAAAAGCTTTTCCTTGAGATTTATAACTACGTATACGAATCTTTTGCATCGTAATCAATCTTCTTTTTGGTTAAAATCATAATATTAATTCAATAGACGGGGTTCAACAAGGTGACCGGCTAGGCCATTTTTTATTCAGCCTAACTCTCCAACATATCATCGTCAAATTGGGAAGCTCGTTAAATGCCTCTATAACAGGAGATAGTACAACAGCTTCTGCTGACATGAAAATCACTGTATGGATGTACATCGACCCCTTCACGTTTAGACATTATTGTTTCTCCACACCAAAGCTGCTGCACATCCTCAGATCAAGCCCGTTTTTGAGTTCCACAGAAATTAAATAATGGGATAAGATGTGGAAAAACGCCATCAAAAGTATACTAAATGTTCAACCGGATGGAGACGCATGGCATCAAGCTATACACTTATAACCGGTAAAATTTGGTGAAATTAAGGTTAGATCAGCACAATGTATTGCACCATCTGTCCTTGTCAGTAGTTTGGGACTTCATCCTTGGTAGAATCATTTGTTTTAATTCGGGACATTAATTATTGAAGACAAAATTCTACAAAATTCAACAAGATTTTACAAAATTCTAAACATCCGACAAATCATATTATTCATTTAATTTAAGTATACAGAAGCAACATATTGATATAGTTGCGATGAAGAACAACTTAAGGATGCCATATATATTATATATAGGGCCTAGAATTGATATTGCTTTCGATATTTGGCTACACCCACGTTGCGTTCTCAAATAGGAAGCCATCAACTGAATGGATTTTACGATTTGATTACGATATAGTCAATAGAATGATTTAGCTTTATATGATTTAACTATAATTGTGGATTTTATGCTACAGTACAAGCAATTTCTGTGGATAAGAGCCGAGCACGAAGGTAGCGAGCCATGGACAGGAGAAAACAAAAATTATCGTAACGCTTTGTCTTTGTATTTCAAATATTCAATGAGAAACAATTGTGAGCTTGTCGTTTAATATGCCACGTCCTCGGTAGTATAGTGGTCGAGTATCCCCGCCTGTCACGCGGGAGACCGGGGTTCAATTCCCCGCCGGGGAGGACATATTTTATTATGAAATGACTTTCAAATTCAAACGTACCTCAACCTCAGTGCTAGTTTTCTATTCCCCCTTTGTTCAGTGTTTCGAATATATCTTCATAAGCTACTTTCAAACTAAATTCAACAGATCATATATATATATATATATATATACTTTTCCCATTTAATAATGATTTTACAATCAAGCCATATCATAGTTAATTAATTATGCTTACAAAACATTGTGAAATCAAAAAAAAGAATTGTTTTACGGTAAAACTAATCCCGACACACAAGCAAAAAGTGAGATGGGCGATCGAATTAGCTCCCGGGTGACTAGGCCAGTCCTGTTCTTTTCCTTGGCAAGGAGTAGGTCAAAAACAGAGAAACAGTAACAATATGCTGAATGATAAACAATACATTTTAATCATAGGTTATGCTACTATACCGAACCAAATCATTTGGATTCATTAGTAGATTCATTAATTCGTATTAAGGCCGGGGTTATTTATAGGACGAATCGAACTCTATAGATTTATTCATTCGATTTAAATCTTATGTTTCTTCATCATTTTGGTTCGTCTGCATGACTCCAAATACGAACTTCTAATGCTATTTGGATCCGCTCTGATGTATATCCCTGATGGTATCCCCGGGGGGGGTAACTCCAGCTCTTTCGGGACGGGGAGGTGCCACTTTGGAAAAAGGTAAAGTACCCAAACGGTTCCAAAAATTCTGTTGATGCTGCCCAAAAAGTTCTAGCAGGTTGATTGATTTTAAGTAAATACACAAAAATGATGCAAATTTTTTCTAAATTCTTGAAAAAGTCAAAAATACGATACCCAAAAGCTCCAAAATTTGAAATCTCATACCCAAAAAGTTTTTTCTCAGCTGGAATATGGACCCAAAAAAGTGGTACGTCCCCGTATAGCCGTCCTAGTGGAGTTACCCTCCCTGGTATCGCTCCAAAGTATTTTGCTCGCGAACGTATCATTGTAGATGACCTACTAGTTTATTTAAATGAAAACAATATTTTATCTGATCGACAGTATGGCTTTCTCAGAAAGCGTCCTACTTGTAGTCAACTGTTAAAGACTTTAAATGATTGGTATGATTCAATTAACAAACGCTCACGTGTCGATGTTGTATATATAGACTTTGCTAAAGCATTTGACACTGTTACACATTCAAAACTCTTAGCCAAATTAGAATCTTACGGCATCAAATACGAACTTTTTGAATGGATTAAATCCTTTCTTTCTGGTCGTTTGCAAAGCGTCATTGTATCTGATGAAATCTCAAGTTCTCTCCCAGTTTCCAGTGGTGTCCTACAGGGTTCTGTGTTAGGACCGCTACTTTTTTTACTTTATGTTAATGATATTGAGAGCTGTTTGGATGGTTTGTGCGAAGTGCGTCTGTTTGCAGACGATGCAAAATTTTTTATCGCTCGAAATGATTCTTCCCCTGTCAATGCACTCACAACATCGTTAGATAAATTTACAACATGGGCCGAAAGCTGGCAACTGAGAATTGCTTATGATAAATGTAGTACAATATCCTTTGGTACATCCAACGCAAGTGAGCTTGATTATTTCCTTGGGAGTAACAAACTGAAGCAAACAGGAAAACTTCGTGACCTTGGCCTCATCATTACTTCAGATCTTAAATATTCTACGCATTGTTCTTCTATCTCCGCTAAAGCCGGGGCTAAAGCTAAAACAAGATATTACCTTCTACTGAAATGCTTTACCTCACGCAATGCACAATTACTTATTAAAGCCTATACTACCTATGTACGACCTCTATTAGAAAAAGACACCCAACTATGGAGTCCTTATTTACAAAAAGACATTGATTAGATTGAATCAACTCAAAGACGTTTTACTAAATATGTGTGTTCTAGAGCAAGATTAAAAGATAATGGTTATCACAGTCGTTTGGCCCTGTTTGAAATTGAATCTTTAGAAATCCGTAGAATTAAATTTGATTTATGCATGGTGTACAAAATTATAAATAATCTAATTGACTTTCCTGATAACATTTTTATAAAACGAAACATAAGTAAACTTGAAGGACATTCTATGCAATTCGTTGCACGTTCAATACCTGTAAATAATTCAATTTTTTATTCCTTTTTTTATCGCATAATTCCATTATGGAATCAGTTACCGGATGAAGTAGTGACTTCTTCCTCCTTAATAACCTTTAATTCAAAATTACACAAGATTGATTTAGATTGCTATTTGAAGCACTCTCATTAGGCTGCACATCAGTGCAAATTATATTACTATATAATTTCCCTTTGCTTGCCTGTACAAAAAATTACCATTTATGGTTTATTTTTTTTGCAAATATATGAAATGAAATGAAAATGAAACTTCAGCTGATGAACCTCTGATGAACATAATCTAGGCATCGCACGAGCGCGCGTCTTTGGAGCATCTCCATGTTTACCAGACGAGCTAGTGTCGTGCTGAATCAACTTATTTCAATTTTGCATTAACTTCATCTTGAAAAGTAGTCAAGTTGTTATCAGACCATTGAACTATAGTGTCGTCAGCGAAAAAATAATTTACATTAAATTTGGTAGCGGATGGTAAATCATCGACGAAAATTATACAAAGATGAGGACCCGATATATACTTCCTTGTGGGACACCACAATTGATAGTTTCTGGTGAAAATTGCTTATCATTTAGACACACAATTTAGCTTCTGTTGGACAGATAGTTAATGAGCCAGTTATACGCTGCTGAGCAAATATACAATCATTACATGGGCGTTTGTTAACTACTCTCTGTTTATCTAAGGCAGCTGAGTTACAGGTAGCGCTAATGAGTATTACATTCGTGTTGCCCAATCGAGGGATTTCTATACCATAAATCATTGAAAATGACGTCTTCTTCAGTTTCTAAATGAGTGGCATCGTATGATAACTCAATATGTCATGTTCACATGTCGTTTACTCACGATGGCACTTCCGAGATACAAATTTGTCTGATTTTATGCTGGCTCCGTGGCTCGTACAGTCGTGCTCTTCTGAACTGGACTGTTTTGACATCTACATCTAGTCTGCCACAGTATAGGCCGGAATTTTCGAATTATTATACGATTTGCTTCTTTTGCAACAATGATCAGTAGGTTTGTTATTGCTGTATTTGGTGTTTCTGCTGCTTTGTGTGCTGCAGCAGTGCTTCCACAATCACCAACTGCAGAAAATGTATGTAAAAGTGCAGGTCGATTTTGCCTTCGAAATCTGACTGGATGGAATGAATGCAAATATAATCAACATACGGATCATTACGATAGTATTCTACATGTTTGCAGGAAAAACACAAGGTAATGTAGCTATGTGATCGATGTTTATGTGATTCTATACTTTTAGTAGGTGATTCTGTGTGCAGTGATTAATCATTTTTTGACTCATGGTTACGTAAGTGACCTTGAGTCTATGCTGTCATGGTGGAAACGTTTTCATTTCATTTCATTTCATTTTTGACTAAATCTATTGTTCTTTTGAAATAACGTTCAACACACTGCTTTGCGTGCTAACAAAGGTCGAACAAAAAACGATTGCGCAAGAAACACCATTTTATTGTTAAAAATACAATGGCCATGCTGTGTGATTATTCCAAATTTTTTGACAAAATTTTTTTTCCATTGCCCGCCATGATGGCGGACTCGCAGCTTAGCGAGATTACAATTGCATTATTAAATGAAATGTTTTCTAATACTCCTGGATTAGTTTACATCGTGATTATCTCTTTATTGGTAGAACACATGATTGTTTTCTTCTTCTCGTCATTTGAAATGGTTAATGAAAGGTTTTAATCGTTCTGTAACATCACTATTTGAGGTAAAACTTCGAAGATAATTGTTGTTGTGTTTTGACCATGAGAACTTTTGAACCGACAATTCAACATTTGGTTGGGGGCTTAGACAAGACAGTATTATATATTTATTGTTTGTATTGTTTTCTGAAGCTATTTATTACATCAAGCTGCTAAGCCAGTCGTCATGGTTTTATTTGGTTTATTAAAATGTTTTAATTCTGCTGCGACATCAGATTAAGAAGAGACAACTTCGCACGTCATTCACAACTCACACCTGTATCATAAGTTGTGAAAATCACTAACTTCGTCATATCTTCGTATGGTCTAGTGATGAAGCGTTTGCAATACCGTGCGCGGGTTCTGTGGTTCAATCCCATCGTTCCGCCTAGCATTTTTTTTTCTTTTTCTTTGATTTATTATTTGGATATATTTTTCTTTATATTATAAAATCATTTGGATATTGTTATAATTTATTTTATTTGATTGAAGTTGATTTTTTTATTTGATCTGTTTTTTATATCATTCGATTGGATTGATTTACTTTTTTGAATTTGATTTGAATTGATTTTTCTTTGCATGATGATTTGAAATTCGTTTTAATTTGATTTCAATGGGTTTTATTTTGATATTATTATTGTGTTTTTTATATTATTCACCATGAGTCCGAGCGTAGCGGAGCTATTTTTTTATGAAGAGAATGGAGATGATGTTAAATGCTATAAATGGGTCACTCCACGTCAACTCGCAAACATAAAAAACCTCACCCTCTCAGAATTTGATGAAACTTATTTTACCAAAAGATAATGAAGTGAATATCAACTTGGCGAAGTTAGAAGTAATTTAGTCAAAAAATGAAAAAAATAGAGTCCGCTAAAGATTACGTGAAAATTAGGTAATTTGATGGTGAAAATTTCATTTTCGATTTGTGTTTGCTATCAAAATGCAATATAGATGAAACACATATCATTCGAAAGCTCGGACCATCTAGTTTCCATTTATGTATGTTTGTTAATGTACGCGCTCTCAGTACAGAACATTTGTTAAAATTTCGAAAATCGCTAGACATTATTTTTTCTCTGTATATTGGCGAAGTTTTATTTTTTTTTTTATTTGGGGCTCATATCGAAAATTAGCCCCAAACATTTTTATAAAAATATTAATTAAAAAAAAACTAATATATTTTGCTTTCTGAAACATACATAAATGGAAACTAGATGATCCGAGCTTTCGAATGATATGTGTTTCATCTATATTGCATTTTGATAGCAAACACAAATCGAAAATGAAATTTTCACCATGAAATTACCTAATTTTCTCGTAATCTTTAGCGGGCTCTATTTTTTTCATTTTTTGACTAAATTACCTTTAACTTCGCCAAGTTGATATTCACTTCATTATCTTTTGGTAAAATAAGTTTCATCAAATTCTGAGAGGGTGAGGTTTTTTATGTTTGCGAGTTGACGTGGAGTGACCCAAATATTAAATAGCATTAGAAACCAATTTGCCCTCGTTTATCCTTTCAAGTCTTAATTACTATGTGATTTGATGCTATGTTGAAAATAAGTATGCGAGTTGAGTGTACACTAAAATGGCAATTTACGCTATGGTCTCGTGTCTCATACATGGTCTTGAATATTATGTGTAAGGCGATAGATGTATTCAGTATGCACAGCTGGCGATGGGTGCATGCATAACAAACTCGAAATTATTCCTACTGAAAACATTTTTATCGTTCATATTGATATAGTTTCGACCAAGAACAACTTAAGGATGCCATATATATTATATATATAGGGGCTAGAAGTAGAATTGATATTGTTTTCGATATTTGGCCACACCCACGTTGCGTTCTCAAATAGGAAGCCATCCACTGAATGGATTTTACGATTTGATTACGGTATAGTCAATAGAATGATATATCCTTATATGATTTAACTATAATTGTGGATTTTATGCTACAGTACAAGCAATTTCTGTGGATATGAGCCGAGCACGAATGTAGCGAGCCATTGGAAGGAGAAAACAAAAATTATCGTACCGCTTTATCTTTGAATTTCAAATATTCAATGAGAAACAATTGTGAGCTTGTCGTTTAATATGCCACGTCCTCGGTAGTATAGTGGTCGAGTATTCCCGCCTGTCACGCGGGAGACCGGGGTTCAATTCCCCGCCGGGGAGGATCCATTTTATTGTGAAATGATATATATCTTCATAAGCTACTTTCAAAAACTAAATTCAACAGATCATATTACAGAAAACAAAAATTATCGTAACGTCTTTGAATTCAAATATTCAATGAGAAAGAATTGTGAGATTGAAGTTAGTTGTTGTTGTTGCTGTGGTATGAAAAGGCTATTTGTGTGCGTTTTCAGTGAGTCTTCGTACGACGTTTTCGTAAGCCGCTATTCTCATTTTCCCTTTTGTTTAATTTGAACCAATATTTCAAATGTCTTCTTTTTACTAAATGTAATCTATTTTTCAGATGTGCTTGCTATTACGGCATTGATTGTCCACCAACAGTTAAAGATCCTTGCACAAAATACATAACCCCACCTTCGTTACCTGATTCATTTACATTTACATTTGCTGGTATTCGAAGCACTTGTGTACCAGATGGATGCAAGAACTATACATATGCAGGAGTTAGGTACAATAACAATACAGTGTAACCCGCTTATGTGCAATTCGGATAAGTGAAATTCCCTCTTATCTGCAACCTGGCTTTGAAACGAGTTAAATAATTTTCTGGTCAAGTCCTTGGTAAACAATTTCGGATAATTGCAAATTCGGATAAATGCAATGAAAACCGTCGTCAATTTTGACTTGCACTTAAGCAGGTTACACTGTATTTCCATATGGCAATGCAGATACAGTATTGATTACATGAATTTATATATAGTCTATTAATTATAGCTTTGATAGATAGAGAAGAGAAAGTTTGACAGATAGAAGTTCCTATAAATGAATATATAAGACCCGGGGGTAACTTCCATTGCGCTTCGACGGGGTTGTTCAAATGGAACTTTGGCAGAATGACCATAAACATTTTTTACATGATGAAAAAAATACCCAGATATGTTTTTATAAATGACAAATTCAACCAAAAATATAGAAAAAACAAAAAATTCATAGGCAGAACTTGTTTTGCAAAATGAAAAAATTGAAAAATGTCAAAATGATACCTCAAAACTTTTTCTGGTAAAGGCATACCCTAAAAAGTTTTTCTGGGATTTGAAAAAGGACCCTCCCCTCGGGGTATGAGTGGCTATACTGAATTTGATGAAAGCACATGAATTAATCTTCATATGAAGAACTTTTGCTAACATTTTTGTACTGTTTCATTGCATTTGCAAGCTCAATGTGTGCTTGAATTTAAGCCGTTACAAAGTTTCAGGTACTAGAATTTGAAAGCGTAGAAGTCTTCACAGTTAACAGTCTCAACACCAGATCCAAGAATTTACCGAGGATGTCACACTTGAAGACTATGATAAGCCTTTTTGCAACTGTAGATCACTTTATGACCCCTTGTAAAAGAAAAAAAATACCCTGACAACACAGACGAAGCCCATGCTTTGTATAAATATGCTATGGGCAGTAGGGAACGGCTTCGATTTGAGAATAAACAAGACGATGGTGACACATGGAATCGTATAGTGTTATCTAAGTCAAATTGCAATTGTATCATTTTACGATCGTATAATTTTTAAATGACGCATTAGAATAGTTATCGTATATCTTATTAATGCTAAAGTGTCTAATCTACACGGAGATTAAATACAGTGACTACAGTCAGGCTTGCTTAATATTCCCTTGTTTAACGTTGCTTACTATCCGTATAGCAGATCGATTTCTAATTTCATTTACGTTCGATTTTACTAGTTTATGATCAATTTAATATCTCGTTTAAAATTTTCCCTGTTTCATGGCTCTTTCTGCAACTTCATAACGCAAGTTTGACGTTACATGTCATAATTACTGCATAATATATGATTCCCCACTGATATCGAAATAATCATTTATTCCCCTATTTTCATTTGATGTATTATTGTAGATACGTTGATCATAAATACGGAGGCAGATACAGGCAGGATATATCAAGCAATACTGGTTTATCAACATACATAATTCCTTCTGCAAATAAACTGGCCGGGGTAAGATATTGTAATCAAATTCACAATGTTTAAGTATATAATAATAATATTAATAATAATAATAATAGTAATAATAATAATAATAATAATAATAATAATAATAATAATAATAATAATAATAATAATAATAATAATAATAATAATAATAATAATAATAATAATAATAATAATAATAATAATAATAATAATAATAATAATAATAATAATAATAATAATAATAATAATAATAATAATAATAATAATAATAATAATAATAATAATAATAATAACAATAACAATAACAATAACAATAACAATAACAATAACAATAACAATAACAATAACAATAACAATAACAATAACAATAACAATAACAATAACAATAACAATAACAATAACAATAACAATAACAATAACAATAACAATAACAATAACAATAACAATAACAATAACAATAACAATAACAATAACAATAACAATAACAATAACAATAACAATAACAATAACAATAACAATAACAATAACAATAACAATAACAATAACAATAACAATAACAATAACAATAACAATAACAATAACAATAACAATAACAATAACAATAACAATAACAATAACAATAACAATAACAATAACAATAACAATAACAATAACAATAACAATAATAATATATAGGCCTACCTTTCTAAACATTTTTTAAACTCAAACTCCTTCATCTGTTAAATATTTTTAGATTTAAGTCATGGATGTAAAAGTATACTTCAAGAGTAATGATGAATAGATGGGGAAGCCCAGATTATTTTTTGAGATATTGCAAAATACACTTACACAGGAAATTTGCTACTGCATTGACATGGCAACACTAGTGAGTTATGAAATTGGAGAATTCGACACAAAATAATCTGACAATTGCATAGTTCTTACAAGTGAATCATGTCTATTATGTAATCGCTTGATTCCGACTATAATCAAAGGATCACCTTTCTGAACTTACCTGTTTTTGTTTTACAGTATCAGACAGTATGGGAGGACAGCAAATGCACGAAGGTCACATTCCCTGAATACACTGGATTCCTTATCCCAAGTTACTTCAGCTATGATCTAGAAGAGAAAGTTGAAGGTCGATTGGCAAAACGTTGGTTTTGGTTTGAAAAATTAACTAAACCTACAGACGTTTATGTCACCATTTATATGTACTCTATCAAAGGAAAGAAATCTGGAGAGACATATTTAATCCGATCTGCCCAAAAGACATATGTACCCAGTACTCATCTTACTGATTGGGTAAATGAGACATATACAATATTCAAGACAGAGAAACATTTGAGTCAAAGATTTCAATTGCCTAGCCTCTGTAACCAATCTTTCTAAAAAATCAATGAATCAATTGTATATGTTAGAATATGTTTTATTCCATCACATGTGACTGGAAATTCAAAACGCAGTGACATCAATAAGAATTTCTTCTTTAAATTGACATAGCCGTTTGAGTCGCTGATATTATCCTTCAATTATTAAATCGTTAAGAATAGTAACAACTTCATCAGGTGTGAATTCATGCTAAAACCCTTTCAATGGTATACGAAATGACAAACCGGCAGCACATAAATCAGGCCGTACTTTGAGCCACCATTAACAAGGAATATCATCGGCTATATAGTTGTAAGTTGATTGTAGTTGTATTATAACAAAAATGGTTCGATCAATCTGATTGGTTTAGAGTTATGACGCCAAATCTTCATATCAACAGAGAATAAAGTTAGGTTCGAGACGCGATCAAACACGATTGAGAATTTCCAATTTGATCAGAAATTTCTAGAACTTATGAATAAGATGGTCATCTAAATGCTTATAACTTTCGTGCAAGTTATCATACAGTGCGATTGTCGTATACAGTTTCATATGAGCTTTTGATATTTTGTGCACTCGAGTCACTTCAGGAGAAAATCGGAAGTTGAAAGTCACTTCCCGAGGCAGCTCGTGATTTTCTGATACCTTCTCGTTTATAGCTTATAGGAATCTGTACACCAATTGCTTAATATACTCTCAAAAGTATCAAGTGTGATATTCCACTAGCTTAATTTACAATCCAATAACTCCAAGAAATAAATTTTGAATTTTTGGATCCTTAGCAATAATATCAACAGGAAATATCAGTATGGTATCTTTAACTTTCTGATTAAGTTGTGTACTGTCTAGTGGATATCAAACTCAATTTTTCTGAAAATAAGTATTAAGCATTCATTGAGGGGGATCATCCACAACAGATATAATAACACTCAAACGGGGTAAGTGTTCAATTCTATTAATTCGTTGATTCTCTGAACAAAACAGATACGACGAGCAAGATATATAACTAAAAGAGTGGCGTTAGTGCGGAATCACCACCATGCATGCAAATGTTTAGGGATGAGTAGAAGACAACTGGACTTGGCAGATTTGATGATATGGATATGATATGAGTTATACGGGATGTGCCATTTTGGAGCCATATCAATTTTGGGGTATCAAATTATCAATTTTGGAATTCTGCTGTGACCGCTAATATGGCCTATTCAATCCAAAATGTCAGGAAATAAGTTTTTTTTTAGTTGAATTTCAAAAGCGGATAACCCCCGTACAAAACGTATGGAATTATCCCCTGGAAGGATCTCTGGTCGACTGCGGCTGAAATCCTCCGAAGGAAAACTCAGAATTGACTTTATCTGAAACATCGAACGTGTACCATCTTTTATGGCGAATGGAATGTTCCAGAGGGAATGGAATTGTGAGAAGCTGCAGCGCATCCATCGATGTCCATCTGCCTAGAGATCTGTTGTAAATGATCTGCAGTGTCGCGGCTGAAATCAATAGAGAACATTGCCAATCATTGCTATGAGCGAAGTGATCCACCCCTCTAGATCCGTAGAAGAGTTGTACGAGCGCATTCAGTAGGACAATATTGTCTCAGTCACTATTTTTACCATGTATGGGAGGTAGCTGATATATTTGACTAAGACATGTTTTGTGCAATATAGAACAAAGGATTAGTGCATCTATCTAAACAATGTGGCCCAATTAATTGTTCATTAAGAGGTGATATGATGCTACTTGAAGACATCAGAAGCCACACTCCATCAGTGCCATCTGTTTACAAGAGATGAGACACCCTTCCGTGTGCTGCTATTGTCTCCTATTTTACAGATGCAAATTACTTGATCGTAAGGCCATCATTTTCAGTCTTTCGGAACCAGTGCTCTCATTTCAAATGAAAGGTGCAAAATAAAACATTTATCATGAGTGAAAACAAACATAGGCTATTGATGGATGTAATAATGATTCAATTACAGTGACATTATTGTTTACTATACAATGGAGAATCAGCTAAGATGGCAGAGCAATAAGACTTCATATCTGATCAATCTGATCGATGGTCCAAAATCGCTCAAAGGTCAACTCAGCCTTGACTTTTTAAAAAAATACACCAAATGAGTGCTATTTAAGGAGGGCGGATGGAATTATACGGAAGGAATTGCACTGTGATTAGCTACGGTGCATCGTTGCATGTTAGCAACCGCGGTCTAAATTTGCCATGGAATCTATTGAAATGGATATGTTGTGTCGAGGCTAAGATCAAACGATAATTTAACATCATTGATATCATCAAAAAGCGCCACTCATTTAGAATAGAGGAGTGTCACAGGTGCCTTCGGTATGGTGACACCGTCTTCATTACTACTTTAATATACCAGCTGGGAGCAACAACACAGAAAAAGATGTATTTGGCTGTAAAGGCTTGAGAGTGAGAATTGAATCCAAGAACTACTTCTCCATGTAGCAATTCCAATAGCACTGATCTTTATTTACTCCCAAGAAGCAAGCTGATGAGATCTATCAAATTTTTGAAACATTTTGTGTTATAGTGTGTTACATTATTTGTTCTATAACCAACGAGATTTTTCAGTAAGAAACCGTACACATACTTCCCGTTTCTGTTGTATACCAATATGCCTCAACCAATCAGTGTCCTTATATCATTTTCCTCACCCATGAAAAAAAAAACAATATAACCAATCAGATTGCTTGTACAATGTTCTCTCATTGGGAAGAAATTATATAACAGATCAAAAATTAAAGAACGGAAATGAAAATGAAAATCCCCAGGAAACAAACTTTGTAGACAACTATACAAATACAGTAGATTACTTGTTTGATGTCCTCCGTAATTTGAATTAGGATTTGTAAAAATGTATTGTTTTTGCCTTTGAAAGCTACTGCAAAGATTTCATTGTCAATAGAGCATACAAACAAAAAAGACCAAGCCATCAGCAGTAATGAATTATTAACAAATAAATAAGAGAGAAGAGAATTATGCATTCTTTGTCAGTCCGATTTGAACAAATTTCTAAATATATAAGGTTATAGTTAAACGAAGGGACGGCAATGACGTTGAAAATTCAAGAACAACTTATCAAGGTATATTATTTACAGTTTTAAGAGATTCAAAAGCAAGATGAGTTGCTACAAATTAGTGATTAATCTATGCAAACCAGTAGACGAGGAAATGCCAAATTTGCTTTATCGTGTTCCAGTTGTCAAAACTCTTCAATTTTCATCCGTGAAAGATATTACTTTGATAGCTGCGACTTCAGTGTTCAAATCTGGTTGACTATAATATATAAAAAAAATTACCGAGTAGGGACTTTCCAAGTGGTGTCCCAAATTAAATGTCCCAACTCTTTTAAATAGAAGGCTGTTCGTGGCTCCATGCTAGACCAAAGATTAGTGTAAAATTGTGACTTAGCCTGGCTTCAGATTAAACTGTTTCTCAAGGAAATTGTAAATTTCTAGCAAATGATGCTATTGCTATGGTTTTAATCTGCAGACATGTTGCGATCGCTAGGACTGTATTGTTTATTGTAAAATCAACGGATTGAGAATTTGAGGACAACGGAATGCTTTGTAACAAACAAGGAATGACACTATTGAACAAAGGAGTCCTTAAGTATGAAGCAGCAAAGGGGTCAAATGCGTCGATGTGCTGTGTTATGGTTTTTCACGTATTGTTACTAACATCCGCTTATTATTCACGGCAATTCATTATTCTCAGCACATGCATTACATACATATTCATTGCATTGCATTACAGCACATACATATTCTCAGGCGAGTTATTATTACGTCACAACAGTTGTTCTGCACAGACATTGCATACATATACATTTGCATTGCATTACAGCACATACATATTCTCAGGCGTTATTATTGATATATGATAATATGACATCATTGCGTTTCAGTCTAGCTAATTACATAGATATAATATTACAGATTCCTTAATCCGATTACATAAACAGTCTTGAGTTGAGTTTTGAATGTCACGGACGTTTTTTATGAGTTATTGCCTTTCCCTTTATTCTTTCGTTATAATACAACACATAACATTGGCGACGAGACCATAGACGACATTGGCGACAAGACGAGACCATAGACCACTGGACAGCCGAATTAAGGATATTAGCAAAAGACTGTGACCTTTCTACAACAGCCGCTGAGAACAATGCACTGGCTGATAATATTGTATTGAATTGTTATGATAAAGAGGTACAGAAGAAACTTTTTGCAGAGCATGATAAGTCTGATTTAACAGTGATCATAGATTTCATTCGTGCACATGAAACCGCAAAAAAGGACAGCGCTCAACTTCACTCAACGGCGGTGAGTGCGATATCCGGATATAAGTCAAACAGACGCGGTAATCACCATAGTAACAAACAACGAAACACAACGGCTGAAAACAAGAAGCACGATAACGGTGATCGTAAGAACAACAACAGCAACAATAATAGCACGAACACTAACAATAAAAAATGTTTAGGATGTGGCCAAGAAGGTCATTTCCACGGAAACAGTAATTGTCCTGCAAAAGGCAAAGTGTGTGACAACTGTGGCATACCCAACCATTTTTCTAGAGTTTGCAAGAAACCTAGAAACACCCCAAATGCAAGCCAGAGCACCCTAACAATTGGCCATATTAGTTTACCCGATAACAAGATCAATATGCAAGTCCAACTTAAGTCAGTCAGTGGGACACACCCTCAAGTAATTAACACTACTTTAATGGCAGACACAGGTGCAGACGTATCAACATTAACAGAACATTTGTATAATCAGCATTTTTCATCTATTGCATTAACACCAAACAATTTAACATTACATAACTTTGATTCTTCAGTTGTATCTAACGTGCTAGGTACAATTTCGTTGCATATGACGTACATGGCAACCAAAACAGCTATTGTTAAATTCTTCATTGTACGAGGCACAGAGGTATCCGTACTTGGAGTCAATGACTTGGCAACACTAGGTGTTCAAATTGACCCAGCTAACAAGGTCATCAACAGCGTCAACAGCAGAGATCAAGATACAGCAGCAGTTCTAGAGCCAGATGAACTCCTCACATCATTAACACATGAATTTCCTGATCTCTTTCAAGACAACCTGGGAAAGGTACCTGACTACAAACACAAAATCATTCTACGAGAGGGGTCAACACCCAAGAGATTTGGCCTACGTCGACCTGCATCGCACTTCGAGAAGCAGCAGCCAAAGCAGTTCAAGAATTCCTTGACGCAGACATAATCGAGCAAATTGAAAGATCAGAGTATGTCCACCCCGCCCATTTTGTTTGGAAGAAAGACAAGAAGGAAGCAAGACTAACAGTTGACTTCAAAGGCGGTCTTAACAACGACGTCATACCACAAACACACCCTGTTCCACTGATAAGTGACATACTCGATAGTGTGGGCGACGATAAATATTTCTCAAAGTTAGATATTTCGAACGCCTACTACCATCTTGAACTAGATGAAGAGTCACGCCCACTAACAGCATTCATAACAGAAAGCCATGGTCTCTGCCAATTCAAACGGGCACCCATGGGTCTCATCGACTCAGGCTCAGCATTTCAGAGAGAGATTGAAAAAGCGGTACAAGGTATCCCCGGTGTCCATGCCTACAGCGATGACATCTTATTCAGAGGAAGAACAAGAAAAGAGCATGACGCACGCCTACGCATGGCTCTTGAACAACTACAAGCTAAAATCCTCAGGTTGAAGAAAAGTAAAATCACAGTAGCTCAAAAAGAAACTACACTTTTGGGGCATAACATCAAAGCTACACCAAGCGGAACAGTTATTTCACCCGATCCTAAAAACATATTGGCAATACA
Source organism: Haliclystus octoradiatus (assembly GCA_916610825.1). Lineage (NCBI taxonomy): Eukaryota > Metazoa > Cnidaria > Staurozoa > Stauromedusae > Haliclystidae > Haliclystus > Haliclystus octoradiatus. Next base: position 7,299,451 of record OU744449.1, on the reverse strand, counting down.
ATCACTTAGAAGTCCAGAAAACGCTAACGAAATCCAGCAATTTCTTGGGTCTTGCCAATACTATGCCCCCTTCATTAGAGACTACGCATCACTGACAGAGCCTCTAAAAGTGTTGACAAGAAAGAATGCATCATTCGAATGGTCCGATTTATGCCAAACGTCGTTTGCAGTGCTGAAGGCTAGAATAACATCACCAGAAGTACTGATACCGTTCGACCCAAGACTCCAGACACAAGTCACCACTGATGCATCAGACGTAGGTGTAGGGGCAATGCTTTCCCAAATACACAATGGGGCAGAAAGACCTGTAGTGTTCGCATCAAAGACACTATCAAGTTCTGAGAGAAATTACTCCACTCCTGAAAGAGAAGCATTAGCATGTGTTTGGGCATGCAAACATTTTGAAAAATACTTGATGGGCCGACATTTCCTACTAAAGACTGATCAGATATCGCTCACAACGCTCTTAACTCGATTCCCATCAAAGCGATCGTCGAGAAGGATCAGCCGATGGTATGATCGCCTGCGCTGTTTTGAATATGACATTGAGCATGTAAAAGGAAAGAACAATGAATTTGCAGACATGCTGTCAAGATTAGGCACATCACTTAAACCAGATGAAGTATCAACTCTTCAAAATGACGACGACAACATCATAATTGCATCTCTACTACACCCAACACATGTTACTGCTGACGAATTTATTGCATCTACTAATGATGATAAAGATATCCAATTGGTTCGAAAATACATTTCAACATCATGGCCAGCCAAACGACAACTATCAGGAAACATGAGATATTACTTTACCATAAGAGAAGAATTATCTTTTCACGACGCATGCCTGTTCAGACAAGAACGCCTGGTCGTGCCAAGAAGTATACAACCTCAAATACTTGACTTATTACATTCTGGCCATCCAGGAATCACACGAATGACACAACTCTACAATGATGCGTACTATTGGCCTGGTGGCACTAACAGAATTACACAGTATGTTCAAACCTGCATTGGCTGTGCTGCTGTAGGTAAATCATCAAAGCCACAAACAGTTCCTGCTGCAGCTATAGAGAAGCCAAGCAAACCATGGAAGAAACTCGCTATTGACATCACTGGCCCATTCCACACGGTACCCAAACATCAACGATTCATTGTATCGATCGTCGACTACTTTAGCAATTTCCCGGAAGTGTTTCTCACAGATGACGTCACCTCCCCGAGAGTGATCACCTGGCTAAACGACCTGTTCTCCAGATACGGCAATCCAGACACAATCGTCTCCGACAATGGACCACAATTTAAAAGTTATGAGTTTACTCAATATCTTAAAAACAAGAACATCAAACAAAAACCCACAGCTGTGTACAATCCAGCAGAAAATGGACTCGTCGAAGTTTTTAATCGAAGCCTCAAACAAGGAACCCAAATTATTACTGCAGAAGGTGGATCATTTAAAACTGAAATACTTCGATTATTGGCTTCTTATCGCGCAACCGCACCAAACAATGGTGTTTCACCTTCAGAACTCATGTTTGGATGGAAGATACGCAGTGACTCTGACATACGAAACCAAGAACTATTCACTACAGCGTTCAACACAACAAAACCATCACTCTCGCTCGAAGAAAGAGACAAAGCAGTGAAGGAAAGGTTCAAGGCAACAAACTATGGAGAGAACATAAATGACTCTAACAAAAGTCATTTCATTCAAGGAGATCTGGTCCGTTGTAAGAAGCCTAAAGCCCAAGTACTAAAAGGTCAATCACCATACAGTCAACCAAGAACTATTACAAAAGTTCTAGGCAAGTATAGCTACGAATTATCTGATGGTCAAACATGGAACGCTCGAAAGCTAACTAAACACAGACCAGCATTACCACTTGAAGATATCACCATTGAAGAAGACATACATCAGCAGACAACGCAAGCTAATGATAGACGCTACCCACGACGTATCAATGCTGGAAGACCTCCACTTAGACTTGGATACTAAAGCATTAACTAGAAATCTATTAGTATTTGACATTACGTTAAAACATAATTAATTAACAAGAATAAATAGCATTTAGAGATTTCAGATTGATACCCATTTGCAGCATAACTAATTAACGAAGGGGTAATGATATATGATAATATGACATCATTGCGTTTCAGTCTAGCTAATTACATAGATATAATATTACAGATTCCTTAATCCGATTACATAAACAGTCTTGAGTTGAGTTTTGAATGTCACGGACGTTTTTTATGAGTTATTGCCTTTCCCTTTATTCTTTCGTTATAATACAACACATAACAATTATTACGTCACAACAGTTGTTCTGCACAGACGCGTGTAATTCCACCTGGCAATTCGTTCTTCTCGGCAATCTATTATTACGTCACACCAAGCATGTTTTACTCAGTCGCTTATTCTCCAAGCCCCCGAACATTGTAACCTCTCTTACGTTATGAAATTAACTTGCTTCATCATCATTTAGTGTCAGTATTTCTCACTATATAGAATTATAAACTGTCAGTGTCTGATTGTAGTTACATTTTACAATTGAATTGCATATCATAGTTTGCTATATGTTACATTGCTATATTGCTATGATATATACACAACAAGAATATTGATTCACAAAACTATTATTTCATTGATGAATTGCTGTCTGTGAAGCAGACTAGCCTGCATGCAAACTCGAAATGTTTTGAATCGTAATAAACAGTGCAATGAGCTGCTTGCAGAATTCAATTTTCATTTTCCCTTTTGAAATTGACATTTTCCCATAGTTATAATTGATAACTTTACGCTCAGCAATATCAATGGTTTGAATTTTTGCAAGGCTGGTTACTCAGAAATAACCATAGAACTCTCTCAGATTGATTGTGTTTCCTCATTCAAAGATTGCGAAGAAGTTGTTGAACGTTTTTGGTGTGCTAAATGCAATATTTTAGATCGCTGCATATCACATCATGTCCCTAAGCAAAAGATACGTACATGAATATGCAAGCAGTCAAAGACAATACGAACATTGACATTAAAAAAGAACTGCATTCAGAAATAGTAAGTCTTCTCCAGAACAAAAAAGTATATTTAAAAAATTGTCACATGACTACGAGTTAGCTGTTAAGTCATCTTTGATATCCAAGAAAAAAAAGTTATAGATGATGCTTCTCTATCGAGCTTCTATTCGTTTCTAAATCACAAAATGCATTCCAAACCATCGATTCCGGCACCAATCCAAACTTCTGATGGATATATTTGTACTGATGATCAAGAAAAAGCCAATATAATCAACGGCTATTTCACTAACATATTTACTGAAGATGACAACGCCCAACACACCCTTTTGGATCAAGTGGATGTAAATATAATGCTCAGTTTTGTAAAATTCCTTCGGTGACGTTCACAAATCTTGAATGAATTTACCAAACAAAGCATCAAGAACTCCTGACGGCTACCCAGAACTGTTTATGAAATCGCTTGCTGATGAATTAGCCCACCCTCTTTCTCTACTGTTTGAATCATTGTTGTTAGCGGGCTATTTATCAAAAATATGGAAAACTGTAATTGTTGTACCAATCTTCAAGAAGGGTAAATCTTCTCCGGCAAAAAACAATCGGCCAATATCGTTGACATGCATATTATGTAAAGTTATGGAATCCATCATGAAGACTGAAATGTTATCATATCTACTGCAACACAATTTGATATCTTCAGAACAACATCGATTCTTATCAAGATGGTAAACTTGTACACAATTACTGGAAAACCTACACCACTGGAGTATTGTATCTGATAACCGTCTGAGAATCGACGGCGCTTATGTCGATTTTAGCAAATCAATTAGCTTATGGCATTAAATTTGAACTTCTTGATTAGATATCATCGTTTTTACTAAATCGCACACAAGTCATATCAATTGGTAATGTATTATCCTTCTCAAAATGTGTAATTAGCGGTGTCCCTCCTCGTAGTGAATTAACTTGCAATAGTCTACAGAGCACTTGACATAGCTTGAACAGTTGGGCGAAGAATTGGCAGCTTCGCATCGCTCATGAGAAATGTTCCTCCTTCTCTACAGGGAATCTCAAGGTATCGCAAATATCTTATCCAATTGATAACAATGATCTTGATAGTGTTGAACGTGTTCGTGACCTAGCAATCATACTAAATCCTGATCTGAAGTCATCGAAGCACTGTTCAATGATAGCTGCTAGAGCAAAGTCCAGATTATATTTTATATTTAACTGCTTACTCTCTAAACAAATTGATTTATATATTCGAGCATTCAAAGTTTATGTACGTCCTATACTAGAATCATCGTCTCCAATATGGAATCCATGGGTTACTAAAGATATTATACCTTATTTTATGTTATTTTTTGTTATTTTTTTTCTACATTTTATTCTATTTTTTTCATTCTTTTTATTTGTTTTTATTTTATTTTCTTCATTTTTTCAGTTTTTTCATTTTTTTCATCTTTTTCATTTTTTTTTCCCTTTTCCCAAGGCCCTAGTCCAAACTATGTTAAATCGGACCTCCTGTTTATCATCAAATGAGGAATATTTTCAATCGGAATGGAGAAGATTGAGTAAAATCTTTTTACATTTAAAATCATACCCTTTATCAATTATTATTTTTTATATTTCTAGATTAAAAAAGACTCGGACAGAGTGTAGGCCTGATTTGCCTAATGCAACCAAGAATCATGTTGACATGAACATTGCTCTACCTTTTAAGGATCAAGTTTCTGCTAATTCTATCAGCCCAGTTATCTGATTAAGTTCAAAAATCGGGAAAAAATTTGGCCAGTATTTACAAATAGGAAAATACAAAATGATTTACATGTGTGTAAACAAAAAACCGGCTTCATTGGCTCATCAATGTGTTGTATATAGTTTCCAGTTTGATTCGTGTGAAGCGAATTATGTCGGATATACCTGCCGACACTTGCATCAACGCATTGACCAGCACAAGAGAAAAGGGTCTGATATTTACGCACATGTAAATCAATAACACGGAAAATCCGTTTCTGAAGACAATTTTAAAGTTTTGAAAAAATGCAAAGACAAGTTAGACTGCTTAATTCACGAAATGCTTTCAATCAGGCGAATCACACCAAACCTCAACACTCAGTCTTATGAAGCGGAATTAGGGTCATAATTCCGAACGTCCGTGCCGTCGTTGGATTTCCGTGTCGTCGTTGAATTTCATTCTATGTTTCCGTTCCGTCGTCATTTGCGCTGCAATCTGTGCATCAAATTGAAAACATCACAAAGAATAGATGTCAGTGCGTTCAGATCAAATTTTTAAGGGCTTTAGTTTAACAGGAGAATTTGTGGAAAATACAGTGATTATTCAGTAGACTTTTAAGAAGTCTGGATTATAAAATATTCGAGCTCATACGAATATGGAAAACGATGGCAAAGTTTGCAGTTTATTAATTAAGTAACATTTAGTTATTATCGGAAAATGTAATCGAAGGTTGACAGACAGACTTGGAAAAACAAAATCAAAATCCATGAAATATAGAAGCAGCAGACGCATATTCAAAATAATGGGCATTGTAGTCTTGCAGTAGTGGGACTCTTTCATTCTGATCATTGATATCAATCATCTTATCCTAGATTATTAGATATTTCGAAGGAAAATATTCGAGACAACGTTTGAAAACAACATACCAGTACTTCGAATGGTGTTATGGTGTATCCGATAAATTGTTATCCGATGTCTGAATTTTTATATATCGCGATTCCGTTCTCAAAATACGAATTGGACTTTCAGCGAAGTCTAAATGAGATTAGAATGTGCTATGATTAGCAAAGGTTTGTACTGGAAGTGTTTAGTGCTTCACCAAGACTTCCAGCTGTGTGTTGACATTGGAAACGTGACTGCGCCTTGCGAATTCAGCCCTCCTTTGAAATCTGTTTCACGCGGTCGTTATCAACGCCACTTGTTTGAGAATTTTGTTGTCTTCTTTGAGTTTTTCTTTGTATTATTGTCTCGCACGTGTAAACTCAATGTAATCTGTAATATCAAATAACATATCTAATGAAATTAGGTTCATCTTGTAGTATATAAAATAGCTACGAAAAAATGGAAACGAGGTATTTGTAATGCATACTGATTAAATAAATTGTCTGAGTGATGCTCGTAATACGCGTAGAACTACGTTAGTAACTGCAGAGAAATATGTATTCTTTTAGTTGAGTCAATCGCCATTATAATATTATTTATATGTAAATATTACAAATATAATTTAATATATAAAAGCTAAACATTGCTCATGGGGATCCGTATTAAGCACATCAAGACAGACTCAACAAAGCAATCCGTAAGTTAGATTACAGTACTGTACTATTCGAATTGTTGTGATTGGAAGTATATTTATCGGTTAACATGAAGCAACAAAATTGCAATGATGATATCAGAAGAGGGTGTGACTAGCCGCTAGTCGGTGACATGTAAAATGTTCATGATAGGCAAGAAGCTGCTGTGAGACACAAATAATTCATGTATTGCATTTACCAAATTTTCCTGTGACTAATGTAGTTTCAGACGTATATATACAATCATTCATACATTAATCCAATCATTCTTATGCACCGTTAGATTTCTGTTGGGGAAACAACGTTGGAGCAATGTTGGAAATTCCAATCCAACCTCAGCCAACCAACCGACGTTGGAACATTGTTGCTCCAACGTCGGTGTGTCTGCTGGGTAGCGATCCTCAGACAGTTTATTTCATTAATGAAATATACTATACATTATAAATCCCCTATTTCAATTTTTACTTAACTATTTTATGTACTACAAGATGAACTTCATTAGATATATTATTTGACATTACAGATTACATTGATTATAAATATGCGAGGCAATTATAAGAGGAGAAACACAGAGTAGACAACAGAAATCACGAGCGAGTGGCGTGACAACGGCCGCGAGAAACAGATTTCAAAGGATGCTGAATTACTTAAGATTTCTAAAACATAAACAATGGGGCATGCAAGTACGCAAGTACGCAGGAACGCATGTTGATGACACCGCAATATCTCATGGATTTTGAGGTTACATTTTTGGAGTCTGTCTATCAGCTTCCATTGAGATTTCCTATAATAATAAATCTTTCTCAATTACTGACATCAATGGCATTGATAAACTGCAAGCATTGCTATTGATTCTGTATTCATATAAGCGTGAGTATTTTACAATCAAGACCTCAATACCATTAAAAAAAGTAAAATATCTATTTGAAAATGAAAAATATAGTAACCAATGACCAATCCTGAATCTGTCAACAATCAAATATTAATCTTATCTAAAACGTTCTTCTTAGTAATAAATTACCGTCGGAAACGCAAATGACGGAATGAAATTTAACAACGAAGTGAGATCCAATTACGACTCCACAGATTGACCCCGATTCCTTAATTACGCAGATGGCAGCGCAGATGACGACGAAATGGAAACATGGAATGGAGTCATAATGGGAAAAATTGGTAAATCACGGCTACGAAAGCGTGATTGTGGGTACGACTTAAATATTCTGCTGCGACTGCGTTTTCACACATGGCCACCGTTATTGTGACCGCTACAGCGATTTTTGTGTCAATAGCGAATCGCAGACTGCTTTGCCCGCAAACAAAACATAGACTATCAGCGATCGTCAGCGATTGCGCAATATCCGCCTAGACTTCAATAAGTTATTGTTCAGGTTCTGGCATTGCCTTTGGAATCACGGCTAGGGGCTTTTTTATCCAGGTGACATTTTTGCTAAAATTTTCTGATGGCGGCCATGCTGGTGTACTCGCAGCTTAGCGAGATTACAATTGCATTATTAAATAAATTTTTTCCAATACTCCTGGATTATTTTACATCGTGATTATCTCTTCATTGGTAGAAGACATGATTGTGTTCTTCTTTTCATCATTTGAAATGGTTAATAAAAGATTTTAATCGGTATGTAACATCAATATTTAAGGTGAAACTTCGATGATAATTTTTGTTGTGTTTTGACCGTGAGAACTATTAAAAATATAATTCATCATTTGTTTGGGGGCTTAGACAAGACAGTATTATATATTTATTGTTTGTATTGTTTTCTGAAGCTATTTATTACATTAAACTGCTAAGCCAGTCATAATGGTTATTATTATATTTAAACCCGTTTGTCTGTGCGACAACAATAACAAGGCGATGCTTCGAAGGAAAAATTTCACTTCGTTTACTGTACGTCATAAAATTGCGCTAGGCCCCTGGTATAATCAGTTTTTGTTACGTTAGAATGTTGAATTATTATAACGTTAAAATGTTGATGTTTTTAATTAACGTTGTTTAAAAATATATTAACTGGATTTCCAAGTCTCACGGCTTTGCCGTCAGTCTCACGCTTTTCCACTGATTCTCACGGTCTCACGGTTTCTCTCACGTAGAAATCCAATATTAAGAAAATGTCCTTTTTTCTGTGTATAAACTCTTTAATAATCTAATTAATGTTCAACATCTTAATTTATACTCTGTTGGCTAAAAGCCCCGGCCAAATGAAGCCAACATTTTGCCAACTTTTTAACATCGATGTTGTGAAATTGCTGACTTCATTTGGCCACCTCAGCCAGCATTTTCAAAACATCTCACAGCATTGAATGAAATTTTGATCAAATGTTGTGAAAATGTTGGGTTCATTTGGCCAACCCAGCCAGCATTTTCACAACAACGCGATCGATGTTGTGAAAAGCTGGCAAAATGTTGGCTTCATTCGGCCACCCCAGCCAACAAATTTCAACAAATTTTGGTGTTGGATTTTGTTGGGTGGCACTTTGAAGATAGTCAAAATATTTGCCAACATTCTATTGTTCTCTTCGATGTTGTGAAAATGCTGGCTTCATTTGGCCACCCCAGCCAAAAACGTCTCTACTATTGGTCAATGATTACGTAATGCTTTTTAGTTAGTCACGTAATGACAATAGTTTGGTGCGAAAATCTTGCCATGCAAATTTTGATTTATCATTTCATATAGAGTCGAAAAATGCAAATAATAAAGTTTGATATTTTCTGTTAGCAGTTTTTGCTCTTTATTCGAAATTCTCAAGTGATTTTGATATTTCTGCGATGGAAGACACATTTTTTCAAATGACAAAGAAAGTACATACGATTCAGCAGAGACTGATTATTAAAATGTAGTGAGGTTTAATTTAAAATTGCCCACAAAGTAAAGCAAGGACGGACAACCAAAAACAAAGATATTATTGAACGAGAATGATTTGAATAAATATAAATCTGAATCGATTGACGCCGAAGATGATTTTCCCTTTCAGAAATCTCTTCCGGTTCCGAATGTTGTGAAAATGCTGGCTTCATTTGGCCACCCCAGACAATATCTTCACAACATTTTCAAAACAACGCGATCGATGTTGTGAAAATGTTGCGAAAATATTGGCTGGGGTGGCCAAATGAAGCCAGCATTTTAACAACATTGTTGCGAAATTTTATCAAATGTTGTGAAATGTTGGCTTCATTTGGCCCGGGCTTTATTCTAGCTGTTGTTTCTGAAGTGTCAACATTATCCAAAATGTTATCGTAAATATTCGTTTCAAGCCAATTTAAATCTATGACGAAATGCATGCCCCCAAACCTATCAGAATTGGGCCATCCCTTCGGGGCGGCCCCTATATTTTATCCCCAAAATATGGAATTTCAAGAATCTCAAAAAAATTTCAAATTTCAAGTTGGAAGGTCTTTAGGATGTTGTTTTCTACCGCTGAACGCGAGTTAACCAAACGCGGGAGCAGAAATGTGAGATAGGAATGAACAATGGAATTTTATTTTTATGTGTGTTTTTTATCCGCCATTTTACCTGTGTCCAGGTTTTAGACCAGCCGTTTCGTTAAGTGAGTTTGCACACAGGCCATTATGCCACAGGACGTTAAAAATTTCACATGGTGAACCCAGCTGCCAAATTTACACCGACAAATTTTATCCAATCACGTGACATAGTATTGAGCTTAGCAAAACTTGTTATTCAAAAGTTTCTGTTTTAAGATATGAGTTCTATTAATGAAGTGTAATGAAGATAAAATTTATTTCACCTAGCAACGAAAGATGTTATCGATTATCCAATGCAGCTGCAAGCTAAATGTTTTTTGATTTTAGTATATCATTCATCAGCACTGATGAAGGACAAGGAAGTCGTCTTTTGTGGTTCAAAATGTATTATTATATTTCGTATTCGATATTTCTGATGCTAATTGTAAAAATATATTCGAGCACAGTATATATAGATAATAGCAAAGGATTTGTTATGGAAGAGACTGGAATTGTCATTGGACGAAAAACTGCTGCCTCAATCCTCCATTGCAGTAGTATTTGCAGTGTCCATCCTAAATGCCTTGCAGCAAATTTTAAAGGAATTTCAGAAATAAATAATTGCGTCCTTCTTTTATCGTTATCCAATCAACAGGTCCAGTCAATAAACGGAAGTTTTATAAAGGTGAGAATGGCTCAAGCTTTTGTTGGGCTTATAATTATGCTTTTTGTTTAGCTTTTCATTTGATAGACTTTGCTGATCAAGAACTTGTCAAATATTTTGATTTCAGTGGCCTCCTTTATCTGAACATTTATTTCCTTAATATTAATCCATTTGACAGTTGCAGCTCGTAGGCTTTTTTGCTAGAGAGGGCAGGGGATGTGTCATCAGGTGATTTTCCCTCAAAAATGTTGTTCAAGCCTTGTCACACAGCTATGAATAGAAAGCCTCATCGATCTGCTGTTGTAACATGAATATTCTATTATGAAATTTGAATGAAATTTTCAACGTTCAGCTTAAGATTTTGAGCTATATTTGATCAATATTCAAAATCCAGGTAAAGAGATATAAGCCTCTAAAGTCAAAAGTTTTTAGTTTTGGATTTTTCTCACTAAAGTGCTCACACGATTAACACCTCTTTGCGACTTCGTCTAAGCATAGTCGGCATAGTTGATGGGTATTAAAAATAGTAGCACACCTTCAATAACCAGCAGCGATAACCTGCTTAGCCGAAGTCGTAAAGAGGTGCTAATCGCGTGAGCACTTGAGTGAGAAAAATCCAAAACTAAAAACTTTTGACTTTAGAGGCTTATATCTCTTTACCTGGATCTTGAATATTGATCAAATATAGCTCTAAATCTTCAGCTGAACGTTGAAAATTTCATTCCGAAAGCAGATTGTCATTTGGTTTAGCGGTTTTTTATTTAGAGACAAATAAGTAAAATGTTTAGTGATTTTTCCGGTGTAAACTCTCTTGTGGAAAATATGTGGGTTCCTGTTCGAGGTAAAAGAGTGAGACACAAAAACGTAACTTTGATTGCATTTTTGAGGGGGAAATGCTTGCGCAAAGTAAAAATACAAGAAGAACATGTACTAATAGAAAATTTTTCTCTTTCTAAAGAAGCAATCTCCCAATATCCGGGATATACACTTCATTGTCTAGTTTGTAAGTTACCCGATCTTATTGTCACAGCGGCTTTGCTTGAAAGCTTATGGACAAGCGTCATGTCTGCCCACAATAGCGTTTAATTATGCCCTATTAGCGCCTGCGCATAAACATCTAGTTGAGTAACACAATTGTTATTTGTGGTCAATAGCTTCCTCTGCCTTTCTCGGCACCTGCAAAATAAGATGTGCTCTGAAAGAATGCTGTTTGCGTCAATGCTTTATGTCATTAAAATCATGCTGTTTATTAATAATTATTTGAAATGACGGGAGGGCACTGCCCCACGTGCCCATGTGGACGAGCCACCACCGCCATTTGATGTGCCTAAAATAGGCAAGTTCTTTGGAAAGAGGCTGATGAACGAGCATTTTGAATATAAAGAAAAATGTTAGTTGCCTGCCACTCTTATAACGTCTTGATAAGCTATTTTTAGTTTTCTACATTCTTTGAATGCTGTATGAATGGGCTCGATTGACCAATCAAATTTATAGAAATCCCTCGATGATTTTGTATAATAATAATATAGAATGATATTTCATGTTGTTATAAATTTATTCCATCAATTACATTCCTATAACTACTTAATTTCTTTTATTCTAGATTCGTCAAGATAAAGGTATGGTAGCTGCACATATGTGCTGCCAAATTTAGAAGGTTATTAAATATATTATGTAAACTTGCAAAATGCCGATTCTCCAAAGAATATTTTACTCAATCATCTGCCTGTTTTTCTAGTTTTCAGCACAATTTCCTGAGAACGGGAAAAATGTTTTAATATTTTGAACTTACAGGCTAATGATGTAATACGGTAATCAAACTCGCTAACCCTAAAACTAACATTTATTGTTAGCTTGATAATAGAAAAGAATAAACCTTAATCCTACAATTGTCGCCAACACACGCTCGAGAAAAACTTCATTTTCTTTCCTGTGTTTGCTATGCGTTTTTTGTCGGGAAGGCACATTTGCAATATACATAGGTACTAAGGCATTTTATCAGGGGTCAATTTTTTTTAACTTTTTACTAATTTCAGCACTTGCGGTACTGATAATGGGAGCTTTAAAATCCAAAAATCTGTTTATTTCTTGTCATTTTTATCAATGGTTTGCTCTACTAAATCATAACAGAGCTCATACAAAGCTCTATCTTGCGCCAACAAGTTTTGGTTGTACATTGTGTGCAACTAGTTGTGTTATATAAAGTACAGTATTAATAATTTTAATTATTTATTTCTTCCTAAATCTAGAGAAGATTGTTCCTGAGTTTATGGTTTGCTTTAAAGCAAAGGGTGAATCAAGCTATGGATCATTTTTGTTCAACCACAGCTCAATGTTTGCCAAGGTTCAGCTTCAATATTATTCTGGTGGCGTAAGATGCACGCCTTTAAAATCTGCAGTAGCATTTGGTTGTTTGGCTAGTGGATATCAGAGAATAATGGTGGAATTAACAGATGACTCAGACAACGTGATTTCCAAGTTTATCTCGTACGACGGTAACGGTCAATATTCGAAAATTGTTATATCAGCGAGTATTGTTCGTCTGGAAACAGGAGCAACCTATCGTATTTGGTTCGAAGAGGCACGTATGTCCGATGGAGATTGGAACAATTTCGGTGAAACCTGCGCTTCTTTATTTGCCCTTGAATCATGTTAATTACTTTCAAACTATTTCATTTGTCTTGTATACAATATTCTTAATTTGCATGAGACATGGGACATTATTTTGGAAACATTATGAGAGAGGGCTACTATAACGCTCGTCATAACTTATTCTTGGCAGTATATATACATTATATTGCTGGTACAGGGGCAATTTGGTAAATTTGTATTCTAGGCTATTATCGTAGATTTAATTCACAGCATAAATTTTATACATAATCGGCATAATTGATATTGGGAAAGTTAAATATAAATTGCGGTGAGTATATCCATTCGCAAACATTGAGAAATTCAATATGTGTATTAATCATAGCTACTGTGTTGTTTCGTTGCCTAAATATATAGATAGAATTAGATCTATGTAAATTGAAATTGATTTTTCCCATTCCATCTTGATTAATATTTACATTTATCGATCGCCATGTTGTTTGCACAGCTCCGATTAACAAAATCAGTGCTCTTTTTTATGCATGATCATTATTGACAAATGCATATTATAAAACGAAATAAAACTCAACAAAAATGAAAGTTCAAAATTATCTATTGAAAAAAACGTAGTGGATTTATGAAACGGCCCGATCTAAACAGCAAAGATAGCATCATTATGTTATCATATCACGTATGACTATATTTCCGGCTATCACACGATTGAGCCATTTTTTTTTTGCTAATGCAATGAGTTTTAATTTTATTAAAAATCAATGAACCATTAGATTAGAAACCAAATCATTGTTGTTGTAAAATTGATGAAAGAGACAAAGGCTATGTCACATGATTATCAAAATGATTACATCACTGTTGTAAGCTTATTTATTACATTTTATTAACTACCAGTAGATATAATCGAGCGATGTGTGAACTGTTAAGCAATTGGTGCACAGTTTCCTAGAGCTATTCCTAAGAGCATGAGCCACCGTGACGAGTGATTTTCACCTTCGAGTTTCTTCTGAAGTGACTCGATTGCGCCAAATATCAATAGCTCATAGGAAACTGTGCGCCAATTGCTTTGTATTATAGCTAGCACAACTTTCTTGCTCATAAAATGTTTTCGAAAACTCTTAATCAAGCTGGAAATTCTAATTAATACAACTCTTCTTCATCTCATTAAACATTATGAAAGTCTTTTGTGGGCGTGTAATTCAAAATAAAAGAAGAAAACATCATGTTTTGACGGAGCGATCGCCATCGTTGGAAAATAGTAAGCACTTTTGTCTGTTTGAACCTTGATTTAAATAATCAAAATCAAAGAAATACTTGAAATGCAATATCAGTTCCCCAAAATACAACATTGCTCTTATTGAAAATTCCATTTCTCCGTCAATATATAATTAAAATTTGACAATATGAAAGAACAAACGATGGAGATATAAACTTTGAAAATGATTCAAGCTAGTTTTTTACATTTTCTATTGTAGCTGGCCACCAACAGGGAGAGGATGAATAAGGGTTAATATGAACGTTGATAAACAGAGACTCTATGAAGGTGGACCAGCTTTGCTAATGTAGGTGCTGTCGCCACGAAGGGCAGACGTGAAGAGACTTGATATATTACATACAGTGGTTTACAGTACAAGGTATACGTGATTACAAACGGAATTACAGTTAACAAAGGAAATACATTATGATATACAATCCACTGCATAGGCGTTGGCTGTAGCTATTGAAGGTTGAAGGTGTAGCGATACCTGACCAGCTACAACATCAGAAAGGTCTCTGATGAGTTCCTTGGCATGAAACACGTGTCAGACCAGCCGCCTTATCAATTGACAATTACAGGGCCAAAGAAGTCAACCCCTGCTTTATCAAACGCTCTAGAACATTGAACTCGGAAACCCAGTAATGTGGGCATGTATTGTGTCATATACGTTCGGCATCAAATTTTCTGAACTTTAAGCAACGATGTGCGTGGTGCTTTACAGGGGAGTTTAAATTAATTACCCAAAATCGTTGTCTAATTTCTAAAATAATAGAATCTCTAGAATCGCTAGAATCTACATCTATTGTTGTCTATGTGTAAGCTGATCAGCCTTCGTTGCGTTCACTGGGTATCAAGAGGGAGGTTTAGATTCAGTACCGGTACCGGTTCAAGATCATGTTTAGTCGACAAGTAGTCTGGGTTATACATGTACTCGTTCTTTCAAAACAAGGCGTTTAGATTCAATTATATAAAACCTCAATTTCTGTTTTCAATGTAAAAACTGACTCGTTTTATTGTCGTATTTTTTCTGACTTTAGAGTTATAGTATAGCCTGCACAACCATAAAATGAGGTAGGCCCTTATTTAATGCAATCTGTGTATTATCGTTATTGACTCCTGTCCTTCAGAGTTTTCTAGCAAAATCGAAATTAATTATGAAATAGGAATAAATCTTTAGGCCATTTCTGTTTGTTTTGCTATCCTCGACCTCGCAGCTTTCAATCCAGCCGACCAAAATGCGATGTCGATGCAGTGACGTACAATAAAATTTGCACCCAAAAAAATCCATAAGGGCTGCCGGTCTGCATAGTCCCTTTAATGTCGTTATAGCAAACACAACTATACGACATTTAGAGAACAGGACTTGATTAAATATATAAGTAGTAGCAGTGTCTTTAATACTTGTGGTATTTTATTATTTAATTTTCTTCTTTGATAAGAAATTGAATGATACATTAATTGAACATTTCATCACATCTATTCACAGTTGTATTTCACTTCTAGATATTTGACTATTCCCACACAGGGATCACCAAAGATGGTATTCTTTGCAACCAAATCACATGAACGCTTTCCTTGACATAAACCTTTAACACGAGGCATTGAAATTCTTGATATACAAGAGGCATGGTTCCAATTTGTAAAACGGCAATGTGATCTAGATGTTCGCCCATAATTAGCATATGAGATGTTCAAAGTCAGTCCAGCAGGGCATCGTATTCTCCCACCTGCTCGATGTTCACACCAACGAACAAGCCTTGGTGCTGCTATATAAAAAGAAAACTAATTAACCTGTGATACGTTCACAGAATACAATTTTTACAGTGTATTAATACAAAGGATGCTAAATCTGCTGATCTTGCCTTTATTCTGATATCAAGAAGCCCCACATTTGTAAACGTTGTGAGGGATTAATTTTATCTAATATGAATTATGTACAAACACTTAGTATATACGCGTTATTCTGAACTCATACGCAGACAGACTATACGAAGAAAAAGTCTACCACCTCTGCACGCATTCTAATCGTTTGTTTGCTATAAATAAAGTTTTAATGAATAAATAAATAATTTTAAAAACAAAGTTTTATTAAAGGTCACCTGTTTTAAATTCATATAAAAATTAGTGTTTAATAGTAATATATATCAGATTGACTTCGCCATTTTGAGCTCTCCTTGTCTATTATACAATTTCATACAATTATTATTTAGTGGGAGATCTTCGTTACACTGAGTGACCGGCAGTATATATCATCCAGCAATGATATATAGATACATTGACCGATTAATGATATTATAGATAACTTATATTCGGGCAGGTGAGATAGATTTACTCAACGTATGATTTTGTCTTTGAAATCGATTCATTGATATACTTACTAGGGCAATGCTTGATATTACAAACTCTAGCCTGTGATTTTAATCCTTCGCATGGTAATCCATATCTATCAGGGGATGTACAAACTCTTATTCGTTTTTGAACTCCTTTTCCACAAGTTCTTGAACAAGGACCAAATCCAGTCCAATCTAGAAATTTCCCATTTACTATAGAAAAAAAACAATGAATTATTACTCATGAACACAATGTAGCACTTTGTAAAAGATGTATAAAACTGTTCTATTAATAATTCTATAATGTAATTCAGCGTTTAATGTTGCCTTATTTTTTGACAATCCTAATCGTCGAACTTGTTTGTTCTATTGTCCATTGATAATAGAAATATATTGACTTCTTGTGAAAAACAAAGGGAATGACTTGCAAGGTGGATAACAATCACTTATATACTGACTCCAGAGAGGCTACATCATAAAGAGACCATTGAATCTGCTATTAACATAATTCAATATCCAATACAATTGCATAATGAAGTTCGACGTATTAAAGCTGATCTTTCCCTTATTTACAAAATTGTACATGGTATTGCGGATGTTTTATTTGATCTATTGTTTAAAATTGAATCATCAAAGTATTCCTTGAGGTAACATTTATTAACATTAAAATCAATATTTATTGCTAAAACTGACTGTGTTCGGTACCAGTTTTGTTGTAGAGTAATACCTTGGTGGAATTCTCTATCAGATAAACTTGTAACCTCAATTAGTTTTTCTGCTTTTGAATTTGAAAGGGGTCTTGATGCGACAAGCCTCGCATCTTTTTGCATTTTATTTTCGTAATTTATCGCATTTAGTAATTATTGATGATCAAGTTCGTCATATATATACATAATGCATCATGTAAAACAAACAATCATTTTGCATACTTAAATTTATATTCATTTTTATTAACATTAGTTGTAACTAGGCTACATGTTAGTGAGAGATCATATTATGTGACTCTCCATTGTTTTTCCTGTCAATTTTGACAAAATAAATGAAATGAAGTGAAAAAAATAATACATTAGTATATGATATGTAAATTGAAAATCAATTGAATTAAAGCCTGCTTTGATCAAGTCAGATAGGAGAACATCTCGGGTACCTAGCCTGCATCACAGACCAAGCTATGACGCAAGGTATGAGTAAACGCCCTTTCTCGACTGCAATATCCTCGATCATGCTATCACTGCGTATATAAGATATCAAGCAACATGAGTTATTGTTTATCCCCTATATCGAGTTCTCTCTCCTCGAATAGTCGATATGGAATATCTAATTACGAGTCGCTCTAGGTGAATATTCCAAGTATTGTTTCGAATATCACTTAAGTTTAGTTTCGTCGATTTCAACTAAAGCAAGACTGATGTAGAACTACGAACAGAAACATTGAACAACGCAATATTATGAGAAAGTCATTCTGATAAGCAGTTACTCCGAGAGTTACACTTATGTTGTTATGATGTGGGTTATGCTGTTGCCTGTTGTTAAATTGAATTTGAAGGTTTTCTGTTTTACAGCATGTTATCCAATAGAACATTCTTGCTTTGTCGTTGATATTGGACGATTTTATAACTAACAAATAGGACACTCGTCCTGTTTGTTTCAGAGTAAATAACGTTTGTCGTTACCTGGGCATATATGGTCATTACATTTTCTGTACTCCACAACGCTTCCGTTACAATTGAATGTAACACTTGCATTACTCGCGACGTTACTTTTCTGTTGAATGCATTGTCTTGTTTTCTGTTGTTTACCACCATCACACGACTTTGAACAAGGACCAAATTGGGACCAGTTTGTGAAATCAGCTAAAATACGGAAACAAGTTTATAGATGATTATATTAACGTCTGGGAGGATGATGCGATTTGGCATCAATCCCTTGCTCCTTTGCTGTTGAGCGTTGTTGTATGTAATTAAATAAACGATCAAATAATTGCTGTACGACTCAAAAATGTTTATTTATTGCTTTGTTAGAATATGAAGCCACTTAAAGATTGAATGATTTTAATCATCAAAGACTAGCTCTTTAACCAATCCAAAATTCATCAATAAATATCAGCCTTCACATGTATTATAAGACTAATGATGTCATTAATGCCCATAAATGTATAAATGTAATTTAGAATCGGAAAGGATCGAGAAAGATACATAAGATCTTAGATAGTAACACTTAATTGCTACTACTAGAATATAATAATAATGTTCAACTGCCTAATTTCCCCACATGAAACGGATTCTATTTTCAATTCTCCATACAAACTCTCATAATCCCACCTCAATTAAATATCCCATTTTTCATTCGTACCACCAGAGGGGGAATATTAAGCAAGTTTTACTGTATTATGCATTTCATATTATATCTATACTGTATACTTAGTACTTACATGTAGTCTTTGCTGTTTTAATATTGCTCGATGTCATAATTTCAGAGCTTTTCAATAATAAATAAACGCAAGAATCAGACATTCATATTTGCCACTGTATAGTTCCATGCCGAGGCGATCATCAGAGGCAATTCAATCTAATTTGATTTAATAGTAGCAAACATGAATGTCTGATGTTTGCGTTTATTTATTACTGTATACTTATAGGTATAATATGATATGTATGATAACATTGCAAGTAAATATATATATATATGTTGAGTTTTATGATAACCCCGGATGATAACCGTACTAACTTACCTTTGACTATTACGATACAAACTGCTAGCGTAGCCAAAGTTTGTAATGATTTCATTATGCAGAAGATAATTAACTCAACTGAATATCTCAAATAATTAGCTTATTAATTAAATAACTCAGTAGTTGTTACTGTTCTGTATTTACGACGGTGTGATAATATATGCAAGAAAATTGATGTTCATTTTAAATTTATATCAAATTTTGTTGTAGTTTGTTTATTTGATTTGTTTACATTACACCATATAACATGATTGCGACTTCTTTTTACCGCCTGCAGCTATTTAATTAATTGAAAAAAGACAATTAAGGAATTTTCATATTTACATGAGATATGTAAGGTGAGCAATGAAGATTTTTTTTGGAATAATATAGATTTCTCATCATTTTTCCCACAGGTGTTCTCAATAGTATTCGATACCAAGTTCAATAGCTTCCTATTCAAACTCTTGCAAAACAAAATGTCAATACGCAAAGAGTGTTTATAATAGCTGAATGATTTATATACCTGCAACATCATCATCATCATCAATGTTTACTATGTTCAATAACAATGTTCACTACCATGATAAAACCCTTTACTTCTCTATGCTAGTGCTGTTTGGGGGTGATTCTGTTACTTACATTGAAAATAACCAAATAGAAACTATACAACGTGATATTATGCGTAAAATGTTAAATGTTAGATTGAATTCCAGTAAGATAGCTGTTAGAGCGAAATTGGGGATCATCCCTCTACAGATCAATGTAAAAATTAATATGATCAAATTCCTTGTTAGAATGATTAATTCCAAAAAATGTAGTTTATTGTACAAGGCATTTGGTGAACAAATCATCAACAGTTCACCAACTTCATGGCTGGGTAAATTAAGTTACAAATCATTAAGTCCGAAGTAGGAATCAATTTACAACTTTTGATCTCTAAAGAAACAAATCAAAAATCTGATCAAATAGAACTAATCAACTCTAAAAAAGATCAGTTAAATAACACGATACAAAATCAACTTTCGGAGCAATCTAATCTAAACACTAACACTCCAGGCCAATCGAACCAATTGAATTTCTACAAAACAATCAAACGTAAATTTGAATTTGAAAATTATTTGCTACTTCCACACAAAAAGTCTAGGATAGCAATAACCCAGATCAGAATCAGTGCTCATAAGCTCGGAGTACAGACCGGACGATATTCTAACATCCCCTACGAGGACCGGCTATGTCCCCATTGCGATAATGACGGTATCGAAAACAAACATCATCATCATCATCATCATCATCATCATCATCATCATCATCATCATCATCATCATCATCATCATCATCATCATCATCATCATCAAACACAACAAATGAATCCTCCTTTATTGACCAATAAGCATGTAATTTCAAACAAAGATGAAAGAAAACATATCCAAATCTAAGAAGAGCGTAAAAGTAAAATTAAAGAAATATGTATAACACACCATACAACGGAGGTAGAGGTATGGGGTACAATAACGGTAATTTCAACATACAACAAAACTGAGCCCTATCCCCGCAAATCAGAACCAGCCAAATCAACAAATAGGCGCTAATATGTCAGTAGGCTCTAGCATGCCATCTGCATACTCACAGTCCCTCATTTGGATGTATTTGTTTTATGTGTTTACTGTTCAAATTTATCACTTCTTCCGGACTAATGTAGTTTTTCCGCTCATTTTTCTGATATCAGGTATTTCAAAAGAGAGACTATGGCGAGCCTACTGTGGCCACTGCAGACTGTGTCCCAGCTATGCACCGGTCTTCTGATCAAAACACAGATTGTGACGTAATACAAACTGTTGTGACATTACAATTGTTTGCCGAACAACTACACGCGTCTGTGCAGAACAACTGTTGTGACATAATAATAACTCGTCTGAGAATAATGCATATGCGGTGAATAATGAATTGCCATGCAAATAAGCGGATATTAGTAACAATACTTGACAACCATAACACACTGCGACGCATTTTTGACCCCTTTGCCGCTTCACACTGATTTGTTTCACCTATTCATTTGTGAATGAATTGCGGTCTGTGATGACGCAAGCTACCTTTCAGTCAAAAAGATTTTTTATTATAGCTGTATTATATATAGGCCTTCAATTAGGCTAAGATCTATTTTTGTTGAGTTATTGATTTTTCATTGAAATATTTATTTTAACAGCTAAAAATGCGATAAGCTGCTCATATATTGCAATTAAAGAATACAAATCTGCGTAGCACTAAAACAGCCACAGCAACTATACTACGCTGCCTTTGTTCTCTTTCTTTTGCGTTGAAGAAATTTCAGTGAATTTTGTACACCGCGGAGGAACAGATTATTGTGTTTGTTTACCGAGCCGGTTTGGGTGCTATTATTATAAACAGTATAACTCCATGCTTAGGTAGGCCCAGGGTTAATTAGATCCCTTTGGGTTAAAGGTATAGAATATCGAAGAACACTTGTTCTCGAAAATACAACTTCTCTTAACAGCTCATATTCAAGTTGTTATTGCATAAAATATGATACTTTATAAAGACTCTGGATATAGAATCATTGGTTTAACTGTTGCTACCATTAGTGGTTTATGTTATTCCATACATTTTTTTCTATCGCAAAAACTTAACGCAATCACACATGGCGAAATCTCAGTCACTCAGCTTTTGTTTATGCGCTCTGTAATTCTACTTGTCATATCATCGTGTGTATTAGCTACAAATAGAATTCACCCGTATGAAGAAGCCAAAAATCTAACAAAGTTATTGACGATGGGTTTATGTTATGCATTAGGGGAGGCTACATCTTATGGTGCTCTTCAATATATTACATTAGTTGATTTTACTGTTTTAACACAGACAAGGCCAGTCATAACCTTCATACTTAGCTACATTGCATTCAAACATCGTATATCAATGTGGGAAATGATTTCTGGTTTTCTTAGTTGTGCTGGAGTGATCCGTATAGCAAAACCAACTTTTATATTTGGTGTAATATCAAGTGTACAGCCAATAGGCAGTAATGAAACTATTCCTCATTCCCTTGTCAATGAAACAAATACTGATGTTTTGATTGGAACATGTCTTGGTATTTTATCTTCTGTAGCTTCATCATTGTATTTTGTATCGAGTAAAATGTTGGGTCAGGTGTGTCATTTACAGTTGAATATATTCTATCCTGGTCTCATGGGTGTTATAGTATCATCTATACTTGCAATTATACTACAAGTTGACTTTGTATTTAATTTACCATTACAAGTATGGATTTACATAATTTGGTTTGTGTTTGTGGAATACTGTGGAGATATTTTATTTGCTGAAGGACTGCAATTTGAAAATGCGACATCCCTTGCTTTAATTAGAAATCTGGATGTTGTTTATAGTTTTCTATTGCAAATAACATTTTTCCATTTGCTTCCATCGGGTACAACATTTGTTGGTGGTATTATCATAATTTTGGCATCAATTTCAATTGGAATTGAAAGATATGCATTTAAACAATAAAATACCAATATATATAGAAATAGAATAACAAATGTTTCATTGTAATTATATAGGTTAAGATGTATCTTACATGTATCTTAGATAGTTCATCTCCTAAATCAAGAACATCGCTACCATAGATGATGAGGAAAAAATCTGAAGAGAACCGTAGATAACTTTTTAGTCGACGTTTTCAAAGTAGTTCCCCAACAATTTTGCCCCTATCTGTTTGAAAGAAACACGAAAATAAGAAGTGGACATTTTATAGCACGTTTTTGGATTTTAAATTGGCAGCATGTGATTGGCTGACACCAGAGCCATCTATCATCACAATACCAGTGGTCTGTGGACAAATAGAAGTGGTATGTGGACAACACAATGCATTAATGCCATCAGCAATAATGCGGAGCAATTTTTAGAAAAACCATATGATTTACTATTTACAATGGAATTCAACAAAATAAAACATTACCGTTTTCAAATGTATTAATTTAAAAGGAAAACGGTATAATAAAAAAGACTGACAGCGGCTTACTGCTACACTTCCAGAGCCACGTGGACGAAAAATATAAAAACCTTTTAGGGCAAACAATGTTAAATTGTGAATCCCGTTTATCAATAAATTGGATATCTTCTATCAGATTAAGATTAAGTAAAACATTCTTAAGTTTAAAATACCCCTTGTCAATAATCAATTTTAAATTTCCAGAATAATAAAGAGTCGGACTGAGTATGGGCCTGATCTACCTATTGCAAGCAAGAACCCTGAATGAATATTGCGCTACCCTTAGTGCTACCATTACAAGGATCAAGCTTCTGCAAATGCCTTAAATCGTCACTTACCTGATTATAGTTCAAAAATCTAAAAAATATTAGGCCAGTATTTAAAAGTAGGAAAATAAAGAATTGTTTACATGTGTATGAAGAAAAACCGGCTCTCTTGTGTCGCCAATGTGTTGTATACAGTTTCCAGTATGATTCGTGTGAAGTGAATTATGTCGGATATACCTGCCAACACTTGCATCAACGCATTGATGAGCACAAGATAAAAGAGTCTACTGTTTACGCACATGTAAATCAACAACAAGGAAAATTCGTTACTGAAGACAATTTTAAAGTTCTTAAAAAGCGTTACGATAAGTTTGACTGTTTAATTCGCAAAATGCTTGCAATCAGGTGAATCAAGCCAAACCTTAAAACCGCAATCTGATTCAATAAAGTCTTGGCTTTTCCCGCCGCATATTTAAAGGTTGTTAGTGATTACAATACATTGGGCTTTTGATGGATTAAACGTTGGACCCAAACCGAAACTCATTCTCAGATTCAATAAGTTTCAAATCGAAAATAACCATATTTTCAACAGGAAAAGACTGATGAAACCTACTGCAAAGAGATAAGAGTAAATGCCAACTCTGTCTCGTCAACAAAACCGTTTGCATTGTACAAACATTGGTGACTTCGTTCAATTGCCAGGACATCACTAGACATGTTGAAATTTCCCTGTTATGGCGGTCAGAATAATTGATAATGCTTCAGCGATTTACCAAACGGGTTTGATTGACTTATTTTGACTTGAATGACTCGAACCAAGTCATCCAAACACTATAATGACGAACCCCCGCAACCAAACGACCACAATTATGTTCTTGTTTGAGCTGAAGCTAAAGCCGATGGTTTCTTTGTAACATGTATCGACATTCCTCGGCCGTTACCAGCATTCGCAGTTTTGATGACACTCGATCATTAGGCCGATGTTATATAATTAGGGTTATGGTGAATTTTTTCGCTATTTACTATTTGCTAAGAATTAGGAAATTTTGATTATACGAGACAAGAAAGCAATGCGTAACGAAGAAACATTCCACTTATGAAATGAATTGTGATCCGTCTACATTATGTGAATGTCATTGGTCATTGTGGAATTAGACCACATTCTTGCAGTGTTTGATAGCTTGAAAAGCTCGATAAGAGTTAAAGAGAGAGATTAAATGGATGCTGCACTTATTCTGGAAAAAAATTGTCCTGTGCATTGTTAACGGTAATGTTTTTTCCTTTGTTATCTCTTATTATCTCTAACTGCTTCCGTTTTTAAGTACCTAATATATTCCTTGCAAGGTATAATAACTCTCGTCTCGTCTATACCTATACACTTTCGACAACACGTGTACTGATAGAGCTGTCTGCATTCCATATATAAAGGTTATACAGTATTGGCATTTTTCTTTAGCCAGCCAGATGGGCTGTAAATTAAGTAATGTAGACGGTAACTGTTCAGGTTCTAATTTTTCTTGCGAGTAAATGATGAGTCAGCTACAGTGTAGATAAAAAATGAATACCATTGTTTCCAAAGTCTTGATTATTTTCTTAATATTACAAGTTTCCATACAAAGTTCTATGCGTTAATTTATCTAGATCGTTTTGAACGCTTGATCCAATACTGATTAATAATTGTTAGTTACGTCTATTTATCTACGTTTGATTTATGATTTAGCAAATTTACACTTATGATAAAATTGATATGCTCAGCAGAACAGTTAAGAAATTGTAATCGTGTGGTAAAAGTTTACAATAAAAGGCATGTTGAGCGAAAGTTATTGTTTACGTAGTTTGTTTACAATTGACTTAAGTTTACGGGTCTGGAAAACATTTAGCACAATGATCTATTTCTAATCTGCAATCTAATATACTAATACTTATACATAACCAACATGTAATTCTTGTAATAATGACATAAGACGGAAATATTGTTATTTATTTAATAGAAACAATATTGAATAATTAATTCTAAGAAATTCATAAAACACTCCCTCCTAGTGAGAGAACTTTACATTTACATAATTCAAAAGTTCTTGAATGATATACTTGCTCAATTAATCTTGAATTTCTGCTATTATTACTGCGGCTCCTTCGACTGCTTTTTCTTCTATTTTTTTCTTGGTTGCAATAAGCACTAACTTGGCAATTGGTCTGTTGTATGTACGTGTCTTTGATTTAGTAGTTTCTTTTCCTAGAAGACCATCTGTTCCATTTTCTAAGTTTTTTATGATAGCTACATGTCATATTGCTCTCGGTGCATTACCATGGATGGATACCAATTTTCTTCTCCAGGACGAGGTCGCCAAGATGGAGATTTCTTGATGTTGTGAACCATTTTCTTCTACAGAGTTACCAAAAGTTCCAAAAGGTTTATATTCTTTACTGAATTGCATGCTTTCTGTCTCTTGGATGGTTGAAATCAGAGTCTTTGGGTTGTGGCTATATCATATTTTCTCCATACAATAATGAGTCATCATCATCATCATGTTTATTTATTTAAAATCTCGAACTCAACTGCGGGTCCAAGTTGAACCAGGCAGTTACCCAACAGGGTATGTTTTATAGAATACCGAGTAAAATGCTATATTATATACTTAATAGGAACTATATTACAGAAATTTATAAATAAATAAATAAGTAAAATCTATTTCTTATATGTCTATGTATAAAGTAATTGTATGATAATGAAATAGTAGAAATAAGTAAATAAAATCATATAAAAAATACCAAAAGTCATTTAAATACACTGCATTAAGAGAATGGATAAAATGCTTACTACAGGTGTGATTAAAAGATTATTGTTCGCTACGAATTCTAAGAAAGCTGATCTGGATGAGTTTAATAAATCAGGTGAGAGTTTAATAGCGTTGTTAAAAAGGATTGAACCAATCCTCTTAATTGAAAGTTTGCCAAGTTGTGAACTGTAAGATGGTATGTAGAAATCTCCTCGTTTTCCTGCTCTTGTTTTTGATTTTACTAGCGTAAAAAGTTCTTTGATGTAATTTGGCGTTCGTCCATTTTTAACATTCCAGCAAAGTTTTAAGGCTGATAAGTAGTAGCTCTGTCGGAGAGATGGAACTTCCAGGCCGATTATCTGGAAGCAGGCTACTTTTGACGTGCTTCTTTTCAGACCAACAGAGATTCGTATGCATCTGCAGAAGCAGGTATCTAGCCTTTTGCACACTACTTCCTTAATTCCACAAAGTAGGATGTCACATAGTTGAAATGTGGTGATATAAATGTTTTTACCACAGACTCTTTAGTAAAATATGGGAAAAAGTTTCTGCATTTGGCAAGAGTACCAGCCTTTTGCATCGCTGGGTTGTGGCAATATCATATTTTTTCCATACAATAACGAGTTTGGCGTTATCCTTGATGTCATATCCAACATATCTTCATTTGAAGTTTTCCAACCAGGACGAGTGTTGATGAGGTATGTTACTTCAGCTAATACTGTTGTCCGTTGTCCTTGCAGAGGAATTATGAGATTCACCAATATCACCATAGCTAAAAACAGTAGGATATGGGGATTCCTCACCAGGTTCCATACCGTTTGTATCTTTGATGATTTGTTTGTTTCTTCTGCTTTGTCCAGTTGGTGTCCATGAATCTTTGTTGTTTGACCTTCCTTTGTCTTTTCAATATCTTCCATTTGCTTGATTTTTTTTTTGGTGTTTTCATCGTCACTTGTTTCTTTGTTTGTTGAGACTTTATCTTGTTCTTTGTAAAGTTCTTTTCATTTTCTCTTTGTTTGACTTTAATGACATATCCTGGGTTGACTACATCTTGCGTTGCGTTACTGTATTCTTCGTATTCTTTCATTGCTTCTGTTCCAGTGACATGTTTCTTGATAACTGCACTGACTTCTTCATTTGACTTTCTTGTTTCTTTGTAAGCATTTGCTGTTCACATCTTCTTCATGTTTGAAATCTTCTATAGGTTGTACTTGTTTTCTTTTCCTCCTACAATTGTCCATCCTCATGGGTATCCAATAGCTGTTGCTTGATTTCCATTTCCCACTTCTGGCTCTACCTTGTTGATTTCTTTTTTAGTAGTTGTGCATCTCTTCCTATTTTTGTATGTCAATTTATCCACCTTCTTTATCTACCATGTTCGATAGATGATGTAAGTGGGGATTAATGGCAAAGAAATCCTCAGACAATTTATTTGCTGATCCACATGGTCTTCCAGTTACGTATGCTTCTACGGTGCTATGTTCTTGTATCGGGTTGAGGTGTCCAATTGTAAAATTATATTGTTTCGTTTTTTCTCGATGTTTTCTTCCTCCAACTACTTCATATTGGATGAATTTATCCTCCCTTCTAATCCAAGGTTCTTCATAAATTCAGTTCTTACCAAGGTGGTGTCGGCTCCGCCATCTATTAAACAGGTTGCTCCTTGCAGTCTTGGTGTTGGTGTAGCCAATCTGACACAAATCTTGAGAAATGGCAATCTTGTTGGTTCATCATGATTCTTTGACATTCATGTCTTTGACACTGTTCGTACTCATTGTGTTGATAGATATTCTTCACCTAATAATACAATACTTATACATAACCATTATACATGCATGCATTGCAGAAAATCCATTCTTATTTTGAGCAATTTTTTACTAGGTTTGAGCACACTTTTACAAGTTTCAAATAAAATTTTACTTGTGCATGAGGTAAGTATTATTTTACTAGCTTAGTAAAATTTGGCTTGAAATAAGCCAATTAATTTACTTATAATTAGCAAATTTTTACTTAATTTATTATTGTTTTCGGTTTGATTTGGCTAAAAATAAGTAAACGTTTAATAAAAATGAGCAATTTTTTCTTGAACGTATATTCTTTTACCGTTTTTCTTACTAAAAACAAGCAAAGTTTTACTTATTCTGTTGTTGGTTTAGCATGAGTTAGAGGCCAGCCTCGTGATAGAATGTATAAGTAAGAGGATCAAGAGATGTGAGACAGAAGAGTTTTGAAGTGGATCTGAATTATACTTGATGTTGTTATATTACTAACGTTGTATTCTTTATGTATTTATCCGACTCTACATTGGCACAGTGGATAGATTTATATATATTTTTTTTCATGCATATATAATCAACCATATTTTTACGTTATGGCAACTTTTCGTGGGCGTCTTCCGCCTGAATTCAATCCTGGTCAACGTGATGCATATGACCGATTTACGAAGTGGAAATTCGGTTTCCAAACCTATATGACTGCCACCGACTTAGCACTGCAATCAGAAGCAAAGAAGCTTGCTATTCTCTACAACATTGCAGGCGAAGAGTTCCGGCAATTTACCAAGAAAAACTGTACGTTTAATTTGGCCGACAACACGGAAACTGTCACTAATGTCCTCAAAGGAATAACTAAGATCCTGAAACCACAGAGACGACATTTGGATTACCGTTGTAAGTTATTTGATTGTCGTCAAAGTGAAGACGAGCCAATACATGAATACTTACAACAATTGAGAAATTTATATGATGAGACTGGTTACACTGACCGCACCCTAACCGGAGATATGTTAATGCGGGATTTGTTGGTTCGTGGTGTCCGAAACGAAGACGCAAAACGATTATTATTGCAACAGGATTTTGACTCTTTAACTATTGACGAATGTACAAAATTAGTCTCAAGTTATGAAACTGTTAATAGATCAGATGCTGTTAAAACAGAGATTATCGCCGCTACAATTGCAAATAATACAAAGATTATCGATTCATGCAAATATTGTGGACGATCGCACGCTGTTGGACGCTGTCCTGCATATGGGAAATCATGTTCATCATGTGGACTTCGTAATCATTTTCACAGCGTTTGTCAGCGTAGTAAATATGCGAATGACAGTGTTAACAAGACAAGGACGCCATCACAGCATAAAGTATCTGTCAGGCGTAAATCACATCGCTCTGATAAAAGCGCTGCTCTTGACAATGAGGATAACACCTCATCATCGAATGAGTCGGAAATTTCTTTTGCATTAACTTCCGCTCAGCCAGGTGAGCGTGCTTATGTACATTTATTTGTAAACGGAGACCCTTTGAAATTTTTAATCGATCCTGGAAGTACGGCAACGATGTTACCTGTAGAATATTTAAAGAAAGGTCAAGAATTTAAAATGCTTACTGACACTTTTGTGAAACCATGGAATAGTAAAAAGATACCTATTATTGCTGAAGGAAAAATCAAAGTGTCGGCCTCATCAAGCGACAAGGCAATTTTGATCAAGGCTAAATGTATAAAGAAATTAAAATGTCCTCTGTTGAGTTATTCCGACTATTTATTATTAGGAGGACAGCCGTTACAATTACCTGAAGCATACGATGTCAGCGTAAGTGCTGTCGATGAAACGCTAGGAAATATTGGTGTTGCAACAATTAATGTTAAATCTAATGTTACACCTATTGTTCAAGGTGCACGAAAGCTTGCTTTCAGATTACATAAACCAGTTGAAAAAGAAATAGAAAAGATGGTTAAAGCTGATATATTGGAGAGAGTGACTGGCCCTAGTAAATGGTTATCGCCGATTGTTGTCGCTTGGCGAAAAAATGGAAATGTACGTCTTTGCGGCGATTTTAGACGTTTAAACGAAGCTGTTCAACGAGAACGTTATGCCATTCCAAACGCTGATTCATTTTTCGCTAAGATGTCTGGTTCCAAATACTTTTCCTGTTTGGATTTAGAGTCCGGGTTTCATCAAATCAAACTCGATGCGGATTCTTCGGAATTAACTACAATCTCAACTCATATTGGAAATTATAAATTTAAACGTTTACCTTTTGGTGTGAGCTCTGCTCCTGAATTGTTTCAAAGAGTTATGTCAGATCATTTAGTTGATCTTCCTGGATGTCTAGTTTATATCGACGATATAATTATATTTGGCAAAGACCGTACTGAACATGACGCTCGTCTAAATGCTGTTTTACGACGTTTAAAATCCATTGGGGCAAAATTAAATAAAAAGAAATGTAAATTTGCACAAGAACAGTTGCTTTATCTTGGTCATACAATTTCTGCTGCTGGTCTGGCTCCAGATCTTACAAAAATTACTGAAGCTTTGGCATTACAACCACCAAAGTCTGTCACAGAAGCGCGTCGGTTGTTAGGTATGTTAAACTACTTGCAAAAATTTTTACCTTCATTATCTAACAATTTAAAAGCTATACGAGATATATTGAAGGGCTCATATGATCAGAGCGCTATTGATAATTGTTGGGATAAAATGAAGGATGATTTACGATGTGCTGCAACTACTTCGTTTGCATTTTACGATTGTAATGCTACTACTGCTGTTTTGTCCGATGCAAGTCCACATGGATTAGGAGCTGTGCTCATGCAATTGCATAACAATGAATGGAAGCCTGTTTTGTGCGCTAGTCGATCCCTCACCTCCACTGAGCAGAAATACTCGCAGATGGAGCGTGAACTATTATCTATTGTGTTTGGTGCTACTCGTTTCCGACAATTTATTTTGGGTGGTCCTGTACAATTTTGGACTGACCATAAACCTTTAGAGTCTATTTGGAAAAAACCATTTGACGATGTTGCCCCTCGTTTACAGCGTATGTTAATGAGATTAGCTTCTTTTGGGGGCACTATTTGTTATAAACCGGCCCGTGAACAGATGAATACATTAGCAGATACTTTATCTCGTTCACCTATTGCGGATGACACCACTGAATTGTCTACTAAAGATTATAGTGAAATTGCATCAGTTGTTCTTGATGACGCTACACAATTTCTTACTCCTGAATTTGTGTCTATAAAAGAAGTTTCCCGCGAAACAGCTGCAAGTAATGCGTTGTCGTTAGTTATCAATTGTTTAGAGACTAGTAATTGGTCTAACTTACCTGAAAATTTGGATTGTTATTTTAAAGAACGTTATTCATTATCTGTTTCTTCACAGCCACGTTTACTGCTAAGAGGTTCACAGATTGTCATTCCATCTACCTTACGTGAACGTGTTATTTATTCTGCGCACGACAGTCATGTTGGCTTAAAATCTACATTGTCTAATTTATCATCAGTATGGTGGCCTGGTTTGACCAAAGAAGTAAAAACTATTATTGAACATTGTGAACAATGTAAAGAATTTGATGAACGGTGGCCTAATACTGAGTTAAAGCCATCTGATGTATTACCGCCGTGGCACACTTTAGCCATGGATATTTTCCATGTAGATGGTAAACCATATTTAAGTATTGTTGATTATGGGTCTCGTTACCCTGAAGTGTTTTCTATAAAACGTGAGAAAACGCCTGATATTTTAGATGCTTTAGAATCTGTATTTTGTTCTCATGGTCCGTGTTTAGAGATCATGTCTGATAACGGATCGCAGTTTACGTCTAAGAAGTTCAAGTCATTTTTGTCATCATGGGGCGTTACAATTCGACACTCGGCCCCGCGATACCCCAGATCTAATGGGATGGTTGAACGTTTTCACCGGACTTTTAAAAGACGATGGTCTCGTTGTGACGATCTTAGTAATAACCAACGTTTACGTCACGTTTTATTTATTATGCGTACTTCTCATCATCGTATGATCGGTACATCGCCTTTGCATGCTTTGACAGGTCGACGTCCTATAACGGCAATTCCTGCTTTATTTTCATCAAAAGCTGTAAATGTAGATAGTCAATTAAAAGCTAAGTTAGCAATGAAAAAATATCACGATAGCGGTAATAATATTAGTAATGTACCTATTCCCAATGACGGGGAAAGAGTTTTATTTAGACATGGTAACAATAACGTCCGTGGTATTGCAGTAAGTTCGTCTGAAGACCGTACAACAATTTCAACAGATTCCGGTCAGCAACTTGTGAGGGCTAGGTCTCATGTGAGACCAACCTCAAGATTTAATAATAATGATAATGTACATACACGATCTGGACGAGTTAGTAAACCGCCTGTGCGTTTTGATCCATCCGATCCTTCTACACATTAATCAGGTGTCGTTAACGTTGTTCTTCTTATAATTAAATACTTCTTGCTGTTACATATTTATTCGATAATTTGATTTAAATACTTCATATAATTATACATAATTAATAATTAAAATTAATAAACTTTTGAAGAAGAAGCGAGTGTTGGTTTAGCATGAGTTAGAGGCCAGCCTCGTGATAGAATGTATAAGTAAGAGGATCAAGAGATGTGAGACAGAAGAGTTTTGAAGTGGATCTGAATTATACTTGATGTTGTTATATTACTAACGTTGTATTCTTTATGTATTTATCCGACTCTACACTGTGTTTCTGTGATATGGCTTTTTGCTTAAAATAGGCAAATCTTTTACTCAAAACGAGCAATCTTCTACTTATCTCAAATGATTTTACCTATAAGTTTGCTTTAAATGAGTAATTCAGCACATTGTAAACGTTCCTTGAAATAAGAATATTTTTGCTTGAAATAAGCAATAATTGGCATTTGGTAAATCTTCCTAGATTCAAGCAATATTTAACATAAATTGAAGCAAATTAAAAACTACAATTGTTAATAAATGAATTTAAATAATATATTTGTGGATTGTAATTGGAGATTAATTGCTAAATAAATGTAAACTCAGTTTACTGGCTTATTTAAAAGATACCAGAAAAGTAAATTAACTTAATACTGTTAATTGTGAAATTATGCAAATTAATAAGAGTTTTTAGTCCATTTGATGTTTTAAACTCTTCCTATGATCTATTAGTCTAGTCAACCCATGTGCAATGCTTTAAGAAAGCCTCTATCTCTGAGTAAATTGTAGGAATAATGATCTAGCTATGCAATGAGAATCAGGGTAATCTGTATTGACTACGAAAGTGCTACCTTAGCAACTACCATATAGATACAATAGTAGTATAGTAGAGCATTAATCAGGTTCGTGTCTATGATAACACAGTTTCAGCTGTCTAACAAGACACAATACATCATGGTGATCTTCCTTTTTATTAATGAGTTAGGATCTTCATTACTCTGAAATCAAATGAAAACAATAGTTTATAAAAATTGATATTTGATATTAATAATCACTTGAAAAAAACTTGTATCATGATTGGTGGATTTGTACCACGTGTTTAGCAGTTATGTCAAGACAACCCACGAAATTCCATGGCAACCCCTAAAAGCGTGCCGGTATAGGTCTATACCCGCACGTGTGCGGTTATAGACCTATACCTGCACGGCTTTAGCCAAACAACTAGAGCAAATGTTTTGAAAATGGCGACTAGCTGCGACAGATTGAATATGTTTTCATACAATCAACTCAAATGTATGAAAATATTTGAAAATTCAATTGAGAAATTAAAAAACGTAACAACTTGGGATTTGCTATATTCAGATGTAACTTTTACTATATATTTTTAATATTGCAAACATGTTGAATTCTTCGCGTTATATTTTTAAATGATATTCGTGACAATTCATTCCAATTGTATTTAATGAAAAATCAATGACCCATTAAATTAGAAAACAAATCAATGTTTTAGTGAAATTGATGAGAGATAATTGATGTTCCAGACAAAGGTTATGTTACATGATTATTAAAATGATTACATCACTCTTTATTAAGCTATAGAGCTACTAAAGAAAATATAGGACCTAGTGTGAATCATTTGATAGTTGATTGAATTTCACAAAATGTGGTTGCTGACAAGCTGTCATGATACAAAGTAGGATTATTATTAATGGCATGTTTTTTTGAGCGTTGTCTTGCTTCATATGTGGTTAATCGAAAAATGCGAAAAATTAAAATACAAAGAGGACAACGAAATGAAAAGAATTCTTCATCTAGTGTCAAATCTATCTCGTTAATCTAAATTTTGAACACATAATATTCGTATTATTTCTCATAACGCAGTATTTTTGAATAATTCATGCGATTAATCGAGGTATAGATTAATAATAAAACAATTATCAAACTTGATTTTGCACAACACTGAGAATTCACCAGGCATCAGTGTGCATTTGTTATCCGCCCAGCCTACGGATTCGCAACGGCCTGAAAATTTTCAGTGTCGCTCTCAATCACGTTCGATAATTGTTAATTGTCTTGCTACAAAGTAGTCTGCTTTAGAAGGATATGATCCTAGTAGTCTTAGTATCAAACAAACTACATATTGAGAAATGTATTTTATGTGCTCTAAATTTGACTGTACCTAATGTTTTAAATCAATTTTTATTGCACATTTTTCTTTATAATTATAATTTAATTAATTTCTTTATCCAAAGGCTCCATATTTTATTTTCGGCATGATACTTGTGAGTGTTGCTCTCGAATACAGCATGGCCCCAAGTGTATTGTATTACTGTCTATATGTATCAATGTGCACTATAGAAAATGTATTAAATACAGTGGAATTTTCATCGGGAATTTAGCGCCAATATAATAAATTAATTTAATGCACAATATTCTGCTTTCTTTAAATGTTCAAACAATTTGCAATCATCAATACAATTTTGAATCCATGAGATTTAGAATTTTAGATATCTCATTTGATGACTCAGACGTAAAAATAGCAAATTCTTATAATAATGACAAAAAATGGAAATACTGTTACTTAGTTAATAGAAGCAATATTGAATAATTAATTCTAAGAAATTCATAAAACAGTAACGCCCTATGGAAGGCACCCATACCACTCCTCCATTTCTAGACGATTTTTCGAAATGATGGAGAAATGATGATAAATGCCACGACGACACTGCACATCAATTTCACAGATTTCATGGTAAGTAGGCCTTGGTTGTCAAGGAGCAACGATGCACCGCAGCTACTAACAATGCAAATCCCCCTGGACCATTCAATCCGCCATCCATAGATGGTACTCGTTTGATGTTTTAGAAAAAGCCAAGGTTGACCTTCGGGGGATTTGAACCACGCCGATCAGATACGACCAGGTCTGAAGCTCATTTGCTCTGCCATCTGGGCTAATTCTCCCTGAGAATTGTCAGCAAGAAGCTGTGAACATATTTTCCGTCCTTTTTTACGTATACATTATATTATAATGCGATATAATCATTCAAAATCCTTTTTTTTTTTGAAAAAGCCAAAAGCTAAAATGAAAAGCCCAAGGAAAACAAAACTTGGAAAAAGTTAAGTTTTTTTGTTTGAGGCCATTCCCGTTTTGAATGAGGATTCGATCTAATACTTAACCATAGAATGAATCGTTTGGAGCCCTAAGGTAAGTGGAGCCTTACCTTAAGTAAGGTTAAAAAACAGGAAAAGAAAACCCAGTAATAGTGTAAAATTGTTGCAATAATTTTTAACAAAAGAAAGAATACCGAAAAGAATTATGTAAACTGACTATTAATCCTCCTTTTGCTGGTAGTCTTGCTGAAAGTGTAAGGCTAGTTGAACGATAAGATAGCAAGCAATGTTATTAAGCATTCAAGGTTATGGAAATGGAGCATATCGAAATGGTCGGACATGGACAATGCATGGACACCGAAGGAGCAAAGTCTACGTGATAAATTTGCTGCGACATTTTTTACAGAGCATCGGGTTTGATGGTACAGAGTACAGAGCATGGACAGTCTCACCAGCAAGATAAATGCCGTTTCCTCACAGAGATCAACAAAAAGTCGGTCTGTTGTAATCATACGTAATCATACGTGCTACACTAGGTAGCTGTGAGTTTATAATTACTTACTTTCACGTTTTAAAATGACTTCAGTAGCAAAATATCTATAAATATATGCTTTAGCACCATCAAATCTCTACTATTATATAAAAATGACCTTCAAAACGTTGTACGCGCTAATCTCAAAAACCATGCGAAGACATCCTGAACAAACATTCGAAAGCTCTCTCTCGTGGTCTGAACATAGGCTATATTTAATTTTTAAAAATCAGCTGAATTCGGCGTAAAATCGAAATATCAAGTTTTCCGTAAAAGATCAAAGCTGCTACCAACCAGAGCAAAGCCGCGCTGGCAATGAACCGTGAATATGATAAAGTGTTTTGAAATCTCGAACAAAACCAAAAACATAAATTCGGATGAGGACGAAAACTATTTTCTACTTTTGTGATTTATTTATGTTAATTTGTGATTATTATTTAATTAATCGTCAGTTAAATTCTACTTTTCCAGACGTAGCTCTCAGCTTGAAATCATTTATAAATTTCATTACAGAGTGTGCTGTGTTTACGAATTCAAAAAAACCTTTGAATTTTAAACAATATTTGATTTCAACCGTTTGAATTGTAAAAACATCCCCGAACATCCGCCGTATCAAATTATCTATCAAAAGTATTGATTCCCAAGGATTATGTCAATATCTATTCAAAACATCCAGTCAACAATCAGACAAATGCAAACGAAAGCCTGGCGTGGATCGTGGTAGGATTTTAGTAAACCACGGTCCACGCAATAGTATTAGGTTAGGGTTAGGGTTAGTTAGTCCGACAATGTCTCTGTATAATTGCGCTTTGACATTCATCAGCCAGCTTTTAAATTAGAAACCTATTCAAAAAGTCATAACCGAAATGAAACCAGACCAACCAATGTTTTCCTTTCCGCTGCTATCACATGGGTATATAATAAGATGAATGTAAGATGTGTATTATTGCTTCATCTAGCTATCCAATGAAGAAATTTATTTCGATATAACAGTATCAACGTATTTTTTGATAAAACGGTATTGACGTATTTTTTTATATGGTTCATATTGAATTAGATATCTACAGTAAAGATTTATTAATATCAAACTGCAGTTGGAACACTTAAAAATCGTTTGGCAAAATCTTACTTTAATTAATACTTTTAAATCATGAAATATTATCAGTATGTATAATACTGGTGGTATGGAAGGAATATGACATTATAAAATTAACACATTTTCTTTACGACATTTTATGGATTTTTATGGCGATGAATAAATCTTTTTGAATAAGACGGTATCGAGATATTTTTTATATCTTTCACATTGTTAGAGATATAACTGCAACTGGAATTCTTGAGGATACTTGGCAGAATCTTACTATAATTCATATTATCATCTTGAAATCATGAACTAATACTATACTGGTATGGGCGGATTTCTTTCAAACTGCGACATGCTATTACATTATGCACATCCAGCACTGGAATACGCGGAGGGATTATGACATTTTAGTTCTAAGCGTATATACATATATGCTACATACATTTATGTCTTCAATGCTTCTTTGGCGTTGATAAACATTACTCATTTAGGTAACTGCATGGATTTGAAACATGAAAGCCAAAGTTTTAAAGTTATGCTCAATGTTGTTACTACTTATATATTGAAATGGTCAAATAGTGTAACTGAAATCCGTACCATGTTTAGTTTTAAAATTTTCCAAAACGCTTCAGTAATCATTGTAACATTATAGTCATTTTAACTTCAGCAAAGTATTTTTCAACATGATTTCACTTACTGAAATCGTAAAGCGCTTTTGTAATCTTATAACGCTTGATTTGTAAGAGCCAATCTTTATTATATACCGTGTTTCCAATAGATTTTTGATTCTGAAATCCATACTATGTATAGAGCGAAACCACCTCCTAGTGAAGAAAATTAAATACAGCTTCTCAACAGTAACAACATATTGGGCCGAAGGCCCACAAGGTCCTCCGCAGGAGCTAGAAAAAAGCTGCAGGATGCAGCCTTTTTTCTAGTAATTGATAAATGCAAGTTAAAGCGAAATCATATCGCATGTATCCTGGCGATGATATGTTTTCCTGTGTCTTTATAGCGTTTTCCATAGCTTTGCTAATAGTCGAGACTCAATTGCCACCAATTGCTACCATTTTGAGTCTCCTTGTCGGAAGACTCGGTCGCTCCATGTTCACTGACGTCAAAGCGTTCCGTCTGTGTCTAATACATCTGGGTTTGTAATGCGTCATTTTTGATAAAATCGCCATCTGTCAACTTTAATCGGCAACGGCGTGCTTTAAAAGACGAAAACTATGCTTTGACTTTTTCGGGATCATCCAAAATTAATCTCTTTTTGTTTTTACATGGCGAGATTCTAAGCAAGTATATTAGAACTTTGCTCACTGCGCAATCGTTGTCATATAACACAAGATAATAATCTTAGGCACTGCTTGTACGATAGCTAGCGAGAATCTGATCTAAAACATGCAAAACTATTGAAGTTACTATAATAGTAATTCAAAATATTTCCAACAACTTTTATACGTTATGTTTTTTGTTGGAAAAGAGATATACAAAAATTATGCTCTATAATTACAGATAATTTGATCGGCTAAATTTCCTATACTTTCAAATCAGTGTCTTACATTACATTTATTTGCATTTAGATGTTAGAATAACAAAGCTGGAATTAAAATTACATGGTTGACTCTAAATCTATTCATTGGCATTTGTATCTTATTTCAACGTACTTTCCAACTCCTGTGCATGGATCTCCATATAAATGATTAGCAGCATTGATATAGCAACCTCTTTTTCCATTACATGCAATGCTAATTTTGGCAAAAGAGCCAGCAGCAACACAATTTGTCCTTTGGTTTGTATTGTGTTTATTGCATGGTGTCATGGATGTTCTACCATAGAAACCACTGAGAACATTCATTTTCATTCCTATTGGACATGAAACTGATCTACCTCGATCATGTTCACAGGCGTATTCAGTCATTGTGAAAGATTTCACTGAA
Organism: Haliclystus octoradiatus; assembly: GCA_916610825.1. Classification (NCBI taxonomy): domain Eukaryota; kingdom Metazoa; phylum Cnidaria; class Staurozoa; order Stauromedusae; family Haliclystidae; genus Haliclystus; species Haliclystus octoradiatus. The sequence continues at coordinate 7,260,159 of OU744449.1, read as the reverse complement.
ATATACAAACAACATAAAAATGATAATTGTATCATAATATCCTTAACAATCAGTGCACTAGCCTGCTCTCAAGCTCTTCTGTAAATCGGAAACTTAAAGTTTATATATCGCCTTTGGGACACAGCGGATTTTGGATAAAACTTTTTTATCTTTTCGCACATGCCATTGTTGCGTTTTTGCATAGCGCGACTCTTTCACCGTCTAAATTGGCCTTGGAAATGGTATTTTGGAGATTCTTGTGTCCCACTTTTTTAAACAAAAAACGAAACGTGATTTTTGCATGTACATAAACACTTAAAAATTTGACAGAATGACATTTGTTTATAGCAATATTATTGACCTTCAGAATGATTTCAGGTTGTTCGTTGGAATTTGAGAATACAGTAGTATGAATTTGGAGTTTATAGTTGTATTATATATATATATATATATATATATATATATATAACACAGAGAATGGTTTCTTTTGTTAAATATATATATATGATATGTCTATAATAACCATAATAAATGTTTTGGCGACAATGGTTTTCTTGAAATTATAGTGGAATCAGTTATTCACATGTATAATGTATACTAGCTGTAATGGTTTAACGGAGCGGAGATCTTTTTCTTAATAGGGACATGCTGCTTTTAATTCGATAATTGCGAACCGTAATTAAATTAACCTTGAAAGTAATAAATGGTATGTCTCCTACAGAATAAATTTATATCAAATGCCAGCGATAAAAAACACGGGATTTCACAACGTTTCGCCATACCATATCTTCATGGCATCATCAGGTGTAACATACAAATTATAAAACTACAAATATATAGAGTTTGAGTCTACAAAGGAAATTATCAAATACAATTGCACGGAAATTAAACAAACATCAGGGATTTTATAGAATCCGATTGCGTGTTGAGTGTTGGCTTGATCCGCATAATTGCAATTAAGCCTTTCATAAATAAGACAATCAGTTTTATTTTTGCATTTATTCAAAACATGGAAAGTGTGATGACTGTTCCGGATACAGTTAAACCGTGAGAGTTATGAAGGTGTGCACTAACAGCTGAAGCAGTGTGTCCGTCAATGCGTTGATGAAGGTGTTAACATGTAGCCAACATAACTAGCATCACACAAGTCACATTGAAAACAATACACAACGCATTGACGGGACAACATTGGTGGCTTTGTTCGCGTATCCTCAAATCATCAATAAGCTTTTTACTGCTAAAGCTGTTCTGATAATTTGACCGATATTGGTACTAAGCTTTGATAATCGCCTTTTTAAGTTATTTGCCGAAATTTGAAAAGATAATACAACATTTACGTCATTTTTATTTTCGTTTGCAATAGGCAAATCAAGCAAACACTCAGCACGCCATTTGTTAAACTTACTAATATTAAATTCTATTAGTTGTATGGGATATTTTAATTCTAAAAATATTGTCTTTAAATTAATACATTTGCATTATTGAAACTGGTATCTGACGATGACAAGCGATTGGCTCGATCAAGCATAGTATTTAATAGTGCCTTCTTATAGCTTTTATCTATGTGGCTTTTGATAATACAGTAACATACCATTGTCGGTCTATGTGTGAAATCTGCTTGACTCAACAGTTCCATTTTCTAATTCTAATAGTATGCCAAGGAACGGCGGTTTATTATTTTCTGCAATTGCCATCGTGAAAATTATTGCAGGATGTGTAGTATTAAGTTGTTGCAAGATTTTCACAAAAAGACATAAACGGTTGTTTGTTTAGTTTCCGAGTAATTGTATTTGATATTTTCTTTTGTAAACTCAAACTCTATATATTTGAAATCGTTTAATTTGTATTTACATACCGGATAATGCCATGAAGATATTATATGACGAAACGTTGTGAAATCCCTTGCTTTTTTATCGCTCTCATTTGTTACAAATTTAATAAACAAAAATTTATTAACGAATAAATTTAACTTTCAGGATGAAAAGACACTGTGGAAAGTGTGGTATACTTACAAGGGCAAGCTGCTTGATTGCAAGTCCTTGTTTCACTCATAGGTCCTTGACAAGGACTTCCGAAAGGACCAGGTTTACTACAGGTGCGGCTTCTAGATTGCACTCCTCCAGCACAACTTTTTGAACAAATAGTGTATGGTCCCCATTTAGAAAATTTTCCATCCTCTGTAGAAAAATATGAAACAACGAATGTATTTCTTTTAGAGAAGTAACTTATTCTTTGCTGATTGGTTGATCTTTATAGCACCCACCCCCTCCAGAGCTGTATTATATGTAACAGTCCTAACGTCTACATATATGTACTGTGTCTGGTAATTTGATACAATTGATTATTATTTCTATAGAACATTATTTCTAATTACACTCTTCCATTTATATGATTCTACCTCGTGGAAAATACGGAATATGCATCTTCTAAAACGTAATATATTTCTTCTGAATTTGATTATTATGACTTACTTGGACAAAAATGATCATTGCAAACTCTGGAATCTTCTTTAAGCCCCAGGCAGCCTTTGTTTATATCAATGCACTTTCTAGTACGTATTTGTGTACCACCATCGCAATAAGCTGAGCACATTCCAAAGTATGACCACTCGGAGAAGCCTCCATCTTTATTTCCTGATAATTGTAACATGTGAAAAGAGTGTTGATAAAGATATTACAAGAACCAGGTGCAATCTGTAATCAATACAAACTTTATCATGCAGCCATAGGGACGGTGGTTAGGGGATATCTCAGGGAAAGTTCAAGAACTTCAGATATAAGAAGGGGGTGCCAGTTTCAAATAAGAAAAATGGTGTAGAATTGAGAGGCAAATAATGGAAAGCGAAACTTCCACTTGAATAAAGCCTACAAATGGTTTATACATGATCAAGAAAATGAATGATTAACTTCAATGATTTATTGTTCAACGTTGTAAAACGTTTCCTGCAACATGGGGCAATGGTAGGACGTTTAGCTGTCATAATGCTATCAGGTGATGAGTTCCAAACATTTACAAAAAGTAGTGCCAATGGTGATATTTATCACTTTGCTGATTCCAGCACTAGGAGAATGACCTCTCATCAACGTGAAAAAATGTTAGTTATATCGACGCGTCGACAGGTAATATTTTGAAAATTTATTATATGTCGTATAAGATCCGTCCTTAGTCGAGGTCATTTTAATAACCTAGATAATTATAGTTCTCTAATATTTACTAGCTACAGCTAGTTATTATAATCATAATTTTTTTCTATTCTACTATTATATTGGTTTATTATTATAGGGCCCCGGTTAAAGTTACGTATGTGAGTGGCTCCCCCTATTCAACGAATAAATTTTATTTCGATTCATAACCATGTAATAACCCTTATCAGGGGACAGCCCCGAGAGATTTTATTTGAGGGGGTATTGAGCAATAAATTTGCCACCTACACCGGATTCCGATCCGGATAAATAATTGTAAATTGGAAGCCAGCTAAGGTGCGGTATCTGGAGTTGACTCAACCACATCAAGGTTTATGTGTGTGCAATTTTATTTAAGATCGTTTTTCAGCATGAGAAATACTTCTCGTTTATATTGCTACGATGGAAATTTTTTATTTTTAGTGCGTGTGAAATTTTTTAGGTTTAAAATGCGTGTTAACATTGTACATTGACCTAAAGTTAGCATGAGAATACTTGCCGAGCGTAGCCAATAAAATTATTCGACCCATGTTTTTGAGAGATCCCAATCGGGTCGAAAATTTCTATCGTCTGTCCTGATCAAATACCAACAGTTGAAGCTAGTTGTCTATCTACATTATTCAAGATTTGTGTGGACATGAAAAATGTAGAAGAAAGTAAAGAACTCTCTTATTTCTACTCTTAGAAAGCGAATATCACAATATTATTCTTATGATACCTCTGGATATTAGCCGGTATAACTGCATGCAGCCTAGCGCCTTTGAAATCAATTTTGGGAGTTGAAATCAAAGTTATATATTACAGCAAGAATTCATAAAGTCGTGTAAGACAATAATTAGCTTACCACAAGATACAGTAGATGACAGTAGAACTATCGTTACAATTCCAACAAATGATCTATTTATGGTTGTCATATCGGATTAAAAACAGTCTCCTCTACAGGTTATGAGATAAAAGCATATATAAGCGATTATTTCTATTGAATTTTTTCTAACACAGGAGTGTGTCTATTGTCTATAAGGTTTACTCATCAAGTTGAGATGTTAGTCTTTTAGTCGGAACCTTTTTTTACTATTCTCAAAATATGCATGTAGTGTTTACACAGCCCTTGCAGAGTCGTAATTTAATGTAAACACTATCAAATGGATGTAACCGACGCAATCACCAAGGTTCAGAGATATTTGTTAACCCCATGAAGGTGTTCAATTCTAGAAAATTGACTGTATTAAATAGTATTACTTTTGATTTGCTAACGCTATTTTCAACGACATCATAACCATCAAAATATTTACTTCAGCCACAGCATCGATTTATCTCTATCGGTTATCTATAGCAAACAGTAATGGGGCCCCCAAGGGGGTGCTTGTTCCCGTGTTCCTCGAAAATAAATGTCAAATATCCCTTGTTCCCTAGAATTTTTTCAAAAAGTTCCCTAATATAAAGGCTACGCACACTTTCCACCGCATCAAAGAAATGATTCGTTTATCTACGTACACAGTATATGTTCTTATACAGTGCTAGATGTCATGAACATGTGTTTATGTAAAGTTACACATTTGACGTTAGACTTCTTTTGGAATCAGCATCTACATCTAATGGCTGCACAAAGATATTAATTTAGTAGAAAATTACAAGTGACGTGAGAAAAAGTTCAATAAAGTCTTTGTGCATTTGTGCGTTTTAGTGCATCTGCAGGTCGAGAATAAAATGTGTTGTGAGCAGAGCGAGCCAGAACTTTTAAACTTGTTGCCGGGAAGTTGCCAATCTCGGCCTTATTACAATCTCGTTATAACTTGTCAGCACACAGCTATATCCAGCCAGTCAGCTTGCCAATTGTTTGTAAAGCATCCATAGTAGTCATATTACGAGTTCATAAAAATGTACTTATGTTCGCTTGTTCACTATTAGTTATTGACGTGTTCCATTGTTCCCGATAAATAAAGTGGCCCACCTGTTCCCTTGTTTCCCAATACCCCCTGGGAGGGCCTCAGTAAGTTGTCCAGTCTCATTTTAATGCAATCAGCCTCGCATGTTTTATATAAGCATGCGTGGTTGCTATGGTTGCTTAGTGCAAACATAATGGCTGATGGTTTGTAAACAGACTTTCGAGTTACGAAGAAGACAGGAGACTCTAAGAGTTGCAGCTGTTGTATTCAGATAATCCAGACTTATTACAGTATTTCATTAGAAACTAGTCATGTCGTTAATGGCGACATCCTATCGTTTTGAGGAAGAAAACAATAATGCCAAATCGCTACGTAAAGCTCTTGCAAGGCAGGAACTGCGAATTAAGGTAGGAATCGAAATCATATGAGGATTGAATTGCATCATTGTAACTGTACTTGATTTGTCTATTGGGTCCTCACTATCGATCAGCTGTGAGGGTATTTAAAAAAGCAGCTAAAAGGTATTCATATCTGTAAAATAGAATACCACGTTATCCTATATTGTATAATTGTTATCTTACTAAGGTCATACCTTGTGTGCTCAGCTCAGATCAGTATAGACTGCTATGAATTAAAAATGAGTTTATCTGCGAATGCAATAAATGTAATTCTGAAATAATTTGATTGCAGGGGGGTACATATATCATATATATAAAAGGCATGTGGAATAATTAGTGAAAATTAATTATTAATTAACTTATAATTTTATTATAAATTACGGTTTTATATTATAATTATTCAATATATATATATATATATCAATCATTCCCAATCATTATCAAATTCATCAATTATCCATTATCGTTATCTCAATTGGACTGGATACCATTATTGAATACAATATGGTGCATTTATGCCCTAAAATAGTACTTTGAGAATCTGCCAATGGAAATTAAAGCTGTGCTTATAAATATAATATTCAATGATTTTTGATTGTACAAGCTTTCTTTTCTTTCTTTTTTTACTTATTGATTTTTTATATACAATGTGCGGTAAATAGTAAGATAGAATTTCAAATCAAAATAAATACAGACCCTATTATACAAAAATGAAAACTAACTATATATTATACAGTATTAAAAATTTGATGTAAATCTAAATTAATTGGCAATTTACCTAATATATTGGACATTGCATTGCCTCGTTGAATTGCAATACTGATTTTTTTTCTTCAAGTAATGTTTAGATTTCTGTTCTCCAGATCGGAGATAAGTTTTTTGCCCATGTAATGGGTTTACTAAATAAAGTGGCTTGTTTTCCAAATGACCCAATTTTTGTCTCTACTGAAACATTGTACACGTTAGAGTTGCTGCCTTTCTTGTTTGACAATAAAAAAAAATCATACAACATCAAAATCAACATCTTATGATGATTTTTTAATGCTGTAAATGCAGATAAGGAAATTTCCTACTGTAGTATAATACTGATTAATTATTTTAACATTTTCTGATTGAATTTCTAATATTAATATGTTCTGTTTCATTTGGTAATACAAGTGAGATGTAAAAGAGTAAATTCATCGACGTTCCGATGAAGCTGATCTATGTCATTTTCAGAACTTCTCGTATGCTAATTATTCACTTTGTAGGAAGATGAGAATTTTCATGATCGATTTGATACTTTGGAAATGTAAGTTACAAAATTTTTATAAGAAATTATTGTTATTTCTTATTACATACCACGCTGTACTTATGCTTTTCGTTATTATCAGAATTACAAGATTTCAACTGTTATAATAAACGTAATGTGATGATAATCATTTTACCGTGATTTTACAGAGAGGCAAGAGTAAGTGAAACGTCGAAATGGTCAGAGCAACTAGAAGAGGTATGATATTTCATTATCGCCCAAATACATATATATCTAATTTACTGCAATATATACTTAAACTGCATGAATAACATGTGAAATTTCCAGCCCATTACTTCAAAAAGGAAAAATCCACATTTCTGCTTCTTTTATTTTATTTGAAATTTAATTGAAACAATAGAATTCCTCAATCATTTCATTTATAGAAAGGGCACAGTAATTACTTTGATGGGTTGAGTGCCATTGAGAGCTTCAAACAATTTATTTCGTTTCTTAAAAGATTCAAATTGGAAGTTTATCAAATTAAGGATTCAAAACAAACTATGTAGAGTTTTAATAGTCCGCTGTAGATCGTGCAATCGACGTGATGGTAGATGCCTCAAAACAAACAAAATTATTCTTTACGTATGGCGAAAATAATGCTACTAAATACCGTATTATTGTTCTGATAAGCTATACAATTATGGGTGTTATGTACAGTTGTACACCAATTAAATTTGGCTCAATTCACTCCTTTCTTTTGTTAACAGCAGACGTTTAATCATTTTAATTGTAGGCAAGTCAAAGACGCAAAGCAAAATTAGAGCAACAACAAATGAATGAGGAATTGCGAACAGCGAGAAAAGCTCTGTTGATGGTATGTATACGTATATATGTCACTGAACTCACTGGCACGTGTAAATTAGTGACAAGGGTCACTTACAATGTTTTAAGGAAGTTTACATCCATCAGGGATGGTAATCCCCTGTAATGATCGATGTTTCAACTAGATGCCTAATTATATTCTGTGGACTTTGTTCGACAAAGAAGTACAATCTGGATTGCTGCTTATATTGTTTTAACAATGCATAATTATGGGATGCCTAAATATATACTTGTGGAGTTTGTTCATCAAACTAACTTAATATGGTCCAACCATTATGGCAAAAGGTGGTTGGATGTATCAATACGGCAGTAAAGCTATTAACTCCCAGAGCTACAGTAGATTTATTTCAATGTCCTCTTCTTTTACTATGGAAAGTATTTTGATTTCTAGGATGTTGTCAACTCCACAGTAAAAATCTGAGAACCGTATCCCACTGGGTGTCATTAAAAGACATATTATAAGGACTATTGTCTGGCTAGGATTTGAAGACAATTCGACTTTTAGATGACTTTCCTCTGCTTGTGAAAATTTAATAAAGCTCCCTCTCTTATCCAACGGTATTCTGTTCTCCTTATGAATCGTTTAAAAACGTCATCATAAAAACTATGATGATGATGATGATAAATTTGCATATACATTTTGTATCAAAGTAATATTTGCCCTTTTAATTTGTTCTATATAGGTTCGACAAGCACAATTGAAAAGAGTACTTTGTAATGAAAGATTAAGTTATGAAAAAGAATTATGCGAAAGGAATGAATCATTTTATAAAGAAAGATTGTAAAATACATAAATATAGTAAATCAATTGTAATCGAAATAGTTTTAAATCAGATCAATATCATATATTAAAATAAATCAAATACGTTTATCTAAAGCATTTGACTAGTATTTTCGGGAGTATCTTCGATTCGTCGCATACTCTCCTTCGTATTATTGAAAGACCCAAATTAAAGAAGCATACAAATGACCAAATGTTCAATTGGCGGTTCATGCATGGGTTTGCCATGTTCATGCATAGGTTTGCCATGTTCATGCATGGGTTTGCCATGTTCATGCATGGGTTTGCCATGCTCCATCGCAAACTCCTGACTCGGGATGTTGTCCGACACTCGGGGAGCTAGAGTATACTCGTATGTGGCTCCTTTATTCATTACGCTTCACTCGTGACTCCCAGCATCACCCGTGCAGAAATTTAGCGACGAAGCATGGCAAACCAGCCTTGCATGAACCCTTGATTGAGCATTTGTGACAGTTCGTGTCAGAATCAGCAATCTTGGGAAAATCCAATTTTACAGTTGGTGGCAAGAAGTGGGAAATTATTGAAAATTTAAATGTATTTTAATAAATGAAATGAGACGGAGTCACCCGGAATGAAAACAAACTAATGATTGAAAATACTTAAAATTCTATATTAGATAATCAGATAGTTAAAATCCAAAATTTCCCTGAAATGTTGATTCTGACACGAACCGTCACATTTGATAATTTGAGAAATGAATAGTGAAAGGGATATTAATTGGGTTATAGAGTATTGCTTCGATTATTCAGGTGGACCTGTTTCAATGTTCTTGATTTAACCATCATTTAACTTCCCTCAAATTCTTAATAGTATTAATATTTATTTTCCTCTCAACGTCATTCTTCCTTTATTGACCAACGCCAATGTCACTTACAAAATTGATCTCATTGTGGACGTCTGTAAAACAGACAGACCTTTAGAAATTTTCAGACTGTGGAAAAGGAGGCGGATAACAAATGGTTTTCTCGTCCACAATAGTCAATACTATTTGTACTCAACGTAAGCAAGAATCCGCAGTATTCTCGTGTATACAATAAAACAATTGTGGCCCCACAACGAGAAATTACATATTCAGTACTTTTTTTACAATCGCGCCACCAGCACTTGTATTCTAAGAATGTTAAATAAAAGCTTCCTGATAAAGAAACGGACGCTTTATGTAATCACGTCTGTAGAAAATTTTCTATGCTAAAGATAGACTTGTATATACTATAGTACAACAACCGTTATTTAATGATTTTGTCAAATAAAATAATCAAAATTGACATTGAAAATAGAAGGTAATTCAAGCATATCGTGTTAAAATTTTATATATCTATATAATGTTGATTTTTGACGAACTGTATACGGAACAATCGGCGTTACATTAGTTTTCCATATTTGGACTCTCTTTTTAATATTGTATTGCTATATAGAATAATTCAAAATGTCAATAAATGTCGAGAAATAAAACTGCAGCTGATTAAAAACCACACACAATTGTCAATGGTTTTGTAAACTGAATTGAAAACATTATAACTCATATGAATTCTATTTAGACTGCACGTAACCTGGTGGAGGATGGTATATGCGGTTTCACAACATCCTGTCATTGCTTATTGGAGTAAAGTAACAAAACAACTTGAATGCCTTCTTGGAATTAGATTACGCAAATCATCATATTTTAACTTTACAACAATTAACTTATTAATATTGGATTATGATTGAAATCTGGCAAAAAGAATTTATATATTTTTATAGTTGATAAGTTTGTGAAAGATAACTATGGCTTCAAATAATATTCTATATATTGTGTTCGCTTGTACAATGACAGAAATAATATACTATCACAGAGCTGAAGCAATTGTTAATGAAACAATGTTATCTTACAAAAATTATACATCATTAATGATTTTATCATCTTACTCGACACCAAGTGATACGAATTTCCTCGGTATGAGTTCGCTTAGAACACTATCAATAAACCAGCTGCCAATATCAATGGACATAGCATCGTCTACTACGTACAACTCGGATATAACTTCATTCATCAGCTGTTGTCAAAACTATGGGGAATCATCAACAAGCTTTTTTTCAACAACAATTGACGCCACAGTAAGTTATTAAGCATTATTCATTTTGTATACTAACATGTATATTGTAATAAAACATTCCTAGCGTCAAACTTATTAAAGATCTAAATATGAAAAGGAAAACTTCAAAATGATACATGGTAAAAATATTTTTGCTTAAAAATAATTGTGGCTTTGTTTTCTTAAAATTGTATAAATTTGATTGCATTATATTTTTGCTATTTTGAAGGCTTTTTATGAAGCTGAAAGGCCTACAATGTCACTGGCAGGTGGCCAGGGGAATTCGCTATTCGCTACACAAAACATTGAAGTCGTGGGAAAAACATCTTCTAATTTTTTTAAATTACTGCAGCACCAATCATCAACTGGTTCCACTTTAGCATCTATTTATACGGGACATTTAACAGTCAAGGAAGTAAAATCATCATCGAAGGCAACGTCATCATTATTTTTGAATAATGCATATTCAAATTCAATTTTCAAGTCAACATTTATTAGTCAATTTTCAAATAATGATATTGGGTCGTCGATAACAGCAACAAGTCTTTATAGCTCAATTGGTCAAAATAAAAATTTCCAAAGTAAACAAAGTGAATTATCAGTGATTTTAACAATTAACACATCAAATCCTAGTTTATCTTTGCAAGATCATTCAGATGAGTCATTGATAAGTGGAGCAAGTATTATTTACACTTCGTTGAATGGTCAAAATAATAACTTACGAAGCAGCCTTTTTGTAGGTGAAGGAACAGCGATTTTAACAGCTAACACATTGAACCCAAATCCAAGTTCGTCTTTGCAGGTTGTATCTGTCGAATCATCGATACAAAGAAAAAGTATTTACAATTCATTGATTGATGAAAACAATAATTCACAAAATAGCCAACACGAAAAGATTTTAACAATTACTAAAACATTACATCCTAGTTCTTCTTTGCAGAAAATATTTCGTGACTCAACGATAAAAGGAGAAAGTATTTACAGATCATCAATTAATCAATATAATAATTTACAAAGTAATCCAAGCGAATTATCAGACATTGCGTCGACTAGTATATCGCTAAAGCCTACATCACCTTTGCTAGAAATATCTGGCGAGTCAACGATAGCAGGAACAAATTTTTATAGTTCATTAATTGATCAAAATAATTATTTACAAAGTAATCCAAGCGAATTATCAGACATCGCATCAACCAGTATATCGCTAAAGCCTACATCACCTTTGCTAGAAATATCTGGCGAGTCAACGATAGCAGGAACAATTTTTTATAGTTCATTAATTGATCAAAATAATTATTTACAAAGCAATCCAAGCGAATTATCAGACATCGCATCAACCAGTATATCGCTAAACACTACATCACCTTTACTAGGAATATCTGGCGAGTCTACGATAACAGGAACAATTCTTTATACTTCATTAATTGATCAAATTAATCAAACTAATTATTTACAAAGTAGCACAGACGAATTATTAGATATTTTATCTACCAGATCATCGCTGAATCATATCTCTTCTTTGCTTGCAATATCTGGAGTATCAACTATAGAAGAAAACAGTCTTTATAGGCCATCCGTTGATCAAAATAAGTATTTACAAAGTAGCCCAGGTGAATTATTAGATATTTTATCAACTACGTTTTTACTGAATCCTATTTCGTCTTTTCAGGGAATATCTGGTGAATCAGGGATAGAAGGAACAAGTCTTTTTAGCTCATCAATTGATCAAAATAGTTATTTACAAAGTATTCAAAGCGAGTTACCAGACATCGCAGCGACCAGTATATCGCTAAATCCTAAATCGCCTTTACTGGGAATATCTGGCGAGTCAACGATAAAAGGAATAAGTCACTACAGCTCATCAATCGAACCAAATAATTATTTACAAAGTAGCCCGAGCGATCTATTGGATATTTTATCAACAACCGTATCGCCGAGTCCTATTTCGTCGTTTCAGGGAATATCTGGCGAGTCAACGATAAAAGGAACAAATCTTTACAGTTCATTAATTGATCAACATAATTATTCACAAAGCTTTCAAAGTGAAGTATCAGATATTCTAACAGATAACTTTATTAGTCCTAGTTCAGCTGTTCAGAGAATAACTAGCGAACTATTGACAGAAAGTGACTACAGCTCAGTTGATACAGATAGAAATTTACAAAGTACGCAAGCTGAATTCTTAGTAATTCCAACAAATACTGGATTTAATCCTAGCTCTTATTTACCAGAAATATTTTCATCAAAAATGTTATCAACCACAGCTACTTCTAGCTTATTTTCACAGACATCCATTTTCATTACTACTATTTTCGTTCTATCGGCCTCTGCTCAAAACCCAAGTATTCCTTTACAATCAAATTTCACAAATACTAATTCTTACTTAAGTAATGGAAATACTTCTGGAATAGTTACAACAGAGAGTATATCTATCTCTCAATCGTTACAACCAAGTTTCACTACAACAAATTATTATTCAAGCAACGGAAAGAACTCTGGAATAGCGACAAGTGAGATTATTCCTACACCTCAATTAATCAATTCTATCAAGACTTCTAGCCATACTATCATTATAATTTCAACGTTAAATGATGGGATTAGCTCTATTATTGATCCGTCGTCAAGTATTTTATCGATTCCAACAGAATCTACAACAATTATGGTTGCAAATAACGTAAAAGACCTTGTTTATGAATTGAGTTTTACTATCAAAGATAAAGTATTTATTGAGGATTTAGCAAATTCATCATCTACCGAATATATTGATCTGGCGAAAAATGTCACCAACAAGGTAAAAATTTGTCTACTATATTTACAGTATTATAAAGAATCCGAAATGATTATCTTATCATGTATTACTAATTCATTCAAATTCAGTATTGTTTCTGCGTCTGAAACTATGCAGAAGCTTAAAATTTGAAGTCATGCCGAATCCACGGCTGATATTGATCGTGATTTACGCTAAGTTTAATTCAAGTTGAACTCGTAGCGACCGCCGGTCAATGTTGCTCCTTTAAACTGTATAGATAAATTTCTCAGAAAGATTCAAGATGGAGGAATCAAACTTCTACATATTTATATATATAATTCTAATGGTAAGACTATCTAAAGTCGAATGTAGCCACTAATCGAACTACTTTCGAGCGATTTAAAGATATCAATTCAATTTCATAATTTTTGAAATATTTTCCGCTATCTGTCATCAAGAACTGCAGTGATTAAAATTTTTCAAGTCATAGATTATATAGTTCCCAAAACATCTACAGAAGTCAATCGAAAAATTATGTAGATATAACTTTATTTTACATCACCTGATATTTGTTCTTAAATTTGCAAAAGAATATATAGACCGCTCCCGAGACCGTTTAGGATTATAAAAATATGATTTATACGTGCATATAAAGTAAAAACATAACATAAAGACTTTCTTATATAAAACCTGGGAGAAATCCATAATACAGCAGTTTTGAGAACATATTTAGTGATATAGGTTAACTTCTACACGAGATCGACACTCTACCATACTTTACATAAAAAAAATATATATGTAGAAGAAGCATTCTTTTGAAATTACTTTCTTGATGATTGGTAATGTAGTTCCTTCTTTTGAAAATCTTCTTATCAAATAAAAAATACCACGCATATTTGATTTCGACAAATTTTTTTCTCAAGAAAAATGCCCGGGGGTAACTCCACTAGGACGGCTATACCACATTTTTTGGTCCACATTCCAGCTGAGAAAAAACTTTTTGGGTATGAGATTTCAAATTTTGGAGCGTTTTGGTATCCTATTTTTGACTTTTTGAAGAATTTTTGAAAAAATTTGCATCACTTTTGTGTATTTACCTCAAATCAATCAACCTGCTAGAACTTTTTGGGTAGCCTCAACAGAATTTTTGGAACTTTTTGAGTATTTTACCTTTTTCCAAAGTGGCACCTCCCCGTCCCTAAAGAGCTGGAGTTAGCCCCGGGGAAAAATGTTAACATAACATGAATGTATTTATGTATATAAACGTCAGGCATTTTAATGGAAAAATGTTCGAAGCTACCTATCTTCCAATCTCATCTACTCGGTATAAGTAGGCGGCGAAATGCAATTAATAGTTAATCTGCGGTTTCATAGGACCTATTAATTCATGATAAGCAATATAAAAATAACTAAACAACTTGTAGAAGTCGAACGAGTTTAGTATTATATTTATTTATGTTACTTGTCTTTAAAATATATTTAAATATTAGTTTATTACAATATATATGCAGCAGGCTTGCTCCAAAATAGTTTTGGTACAGTTTTTGGTGCTGTACTTGATGAAGAGTACATTGAAAAGCCCGTTGAAAAGTTGAGTTAATTTGGACTGAATGTAGTTTAATTTTAATAGTTGTGTCGAAATAAGCAAACGTATCTGATCATGAATTAGAGATAGAGATAAGCAGGAGGTCTTATCTTTGATTTGACACTTTTATTGTACTTTCATTGTTGAATTATGGTTGTTAGTATACTGTACGTGATTCGAAAAATTTGTTATTTTGCTATTCACAATTGAAGAATTTATTGGTAGAATTCGTAATATTTTATAGATCTTATATCAGTGACTCGTTTCCTTAAAATATTTCTTAAATGGCACAGAGATTGAAGTAGTACATTTCAGACCTATATAGATCACGTAAAGTTCATGTTTTACTATATTATAAGAAAAGAACATGCTATGATACAATGGACTTGTGTATTCCAATTGAGCGCTAATTTTTTGCCATTCCCTTACTGTCTAATATCCAAATATCGCAAAATGAACCCGCGTGTAGCCTGCGCAAGGGTTTGCGGCCACTGCAGAACAATTTGTAGGTCACTGCTCTGCAATGTATGGGTATAAAGCCCCGTGCTCACATGTATATCTCTTATAGAATACCTTTGGACGAACTCAATAAATTAATTTTTGGAGGGATTTTAAAAATTGATTTTAAACTCCGATATAGATATATATATCTTTAAACTTGTCTCGCTGTAATAAATTTCAAAATAGATTAATTGACTGTTCTATTGTTTTTCTCAGCTCATCAGTATATATAACAAAACAAATGGGTTCAAAGAAGTGATTATCAAAAAGTTCACGTAAGTAAATAGAAAAAAAAAAAATTTCCTAGGTATCCTCAAATACCTCAAATATCTGAGGACAAAAATAATGAACACACACATAACTCTAAATTGGGACTCACATTGCTAGAAGTGTATGCAGTACAATATGAAGAATGAAAGAACTTATACACGATACTATTACTGCGCATTACGACCTATCAATCGACCCTCGTTGCATTGTGGGGATTGAGTGTTCATGGAATAGGGATTATAGCCTGTCAGATGCGGGGTCAGATGAAGTGTAAGAAGTGAACGGGCATAATAATGAATACTTACCTATATTATTATAAAACCTAGCTATATTATATAACTATTAAAATTTGATATAAATCTAAAGTAACTGCCAACGTACCCTCAGAATAGCTTATAATATAATTTACATTATCTGTTCTTGCTTTTCCGTAGGAATGGAAGTGTAATCGTTGACAGTGATTTAATTTACAATCAATCAACGGAAGAGAATGCTGATACTCTTACTAAGGCTTTGAATGAGAGTTCAGATGCTTCTCCATTCGAAAATATAAATATTGTGGGTGAGTAACTTAGTTATTAGTGTTAGAGAGTTAAGAGTTTTCACTGCTAAACTCAACATTGATGGCAGAAGTGTCAGACTCCGAATCTGAACAAAATGCTTATAGAAGCTTTTGACTCCAAGTTCGGCTTCCACAAAAATGTGAGAAAATAGACCCTAAGTCCGAATTTTGCTCCAAAATATTTCAGACAAACTCCTGTAAAAGTCCGAAAACGGATTACTTTTTCAACCCCAAATTTAGCAAACGTAGTAATTAAGCTTCAACATAAATTACCAAAATCTGAAATACATGGCCAATCCAACCTCTATATACAATTTTCAACTTGAAAAGCTTTTTTAAAAAATGATCAGAATTGCATTCTAGACTCCAGCTCCTGCTCCTGACCGGTAAAAAATTAACTGAAATCCGGCTACTGTTAAAATACGGATACTCCTGCCTGAGTCGGTGTTTGACTACTGCTCCTGTGTACACCTTTGATTGATGATTAACCATGTTTATAATGGTCACATGATTTAGTCTGGGAGGCTAATAAGGGTACTCCAAAGTTACAATTCAATTCACATGCATATAATATGGGAAACTGGAATAACTTAATATTTGATAATGTGTGTAGTGCCCCATAAACGTTGTCTCTATCTAAAATAATTATTGCTGCTTTTTTGTAAAGTTCAAATTGATCCATTAGGCAGGAATTTCCTCGCACCTCGTTTATTGGATGGCCGCACTTCGATATTAGGGTATTCAATGAAAGTTTCACTCGTTCTATTTAAAAACATTTTTTAGTATATATATAACCAGTTGTTTAATTGATTTCAGAAACTTGTACTAATGGCACGTGTGATGGTAATGGTTTATGTGCTAGACAGGAGGCTGGGTCGGCAGTATGCAGGTATATATACACATATCATTGCCAGGAAGAAATTATTAGGGCTGATGAAGTATAGATCATATAGATGTACATATCATTCATAACTTCATGGTTATATACATACAAACAGGCTATAATTCAGCAGTGTCTTGTCTGTAATGCCAGGGGTTACTTCCATATGGGCGCTCAACGTAGATGTGCCATTTTTATTAACACCATTTTTGCATGATCCTTGCAATTTTGAGGGTATCAAATTTTAATTCTGGCTACCAGCTGCGAAATTTCTGGTTTTCAATGTTGAATCCGGTAAATTCCATATTTTGAGATATAGAGATTTCCAGATTGTTTAATGTGAGGTGTCCAATTGGCTTATAAACTGCTCAATAATTCCATTTACGGCAAATTGTTGGGTATCATTTCCAGCAAAACCTGCAATTTGGGATGCTGAAGTGTAATTCTCAAAATCGCACATCCCTGTACAAAAATAGCCGAATAACCAAATTACGATGCTATAAATGATTAAGCCAGGGTCCTATATTTTCATGTCTTTCAGATGTAACCCTGGATTCAATGGAACAAGATGTCTAAACAGCTATTCAATAAGTAAGTATAATAGACTTCGGGGATGCTTCAGTCAATGAATAATATGCTCTATAAACTAAATACAGCATTGACAGCTCTATCAGATAAGGAAAGTGCTTGGGGTTCATGACAACTGTAGGAGACAGAGGTGGAACAAGATGGGGTGCAGGGGACATAGCTCCCCGTCGAAGAAGATTTCATGCCAATTTGTTATTCTGCGTTATTATCGTATGCTATTGACGGGCAATTATAGATGGGCAGTTGGCATGCGCAGAAAATTGACGCTTCTGACTTGGGCCCTATCGGATAGTTGGGATTGGTTATGATATTTTCTTTCGTGATTCAAATATTAACTCCAGAAATATTCCAATTTTGGCAGATAATTGTATCTACTTTAAAATTTCCCTTAAATCTGTCTGTGTGTTCAATGACGCATTATCACGCAATCGTTACTGCACGGAAGATGATGCATGATATATCATTAGAAAGGCCAAATTTTGTGGATGGTTTTAGGCTATTCAAATTATTAAAATGTATCTTCTGCTGCCGATATAGCATCCAATAAACTTTCCCGGTCAAACTTTGTTGCATTGTATTCGTCAGCAGACATTCCTTACACTTAGCATGACAAAAGACTCCTATTAATTAAGTAATCGCCTGTCAATTTTCTTTAGCAGTAGATTAAAACACTTTTGTTATTCAAAAGAGGAAATAGCAGTGAAATGCGATCTGATAATAACGTCGCCAGAATCTACTTCAGTTTTCTTTAGACAAAGAAGATTGAAAATACTATTTGTCATAAAAAAATTAATCAGATTTCAAATATGGTATGGATTGATTGAATCACAATAAGAGAATAAATTTAATTACTTCATCGATATAACTATATAGAAGATGTAACTCGGATGTTTCTTTATAGCTCTTAAATTGAGAAAACTTTCACTTTGAGTTCTGTGTTGATTTAATTTTCAAACAACGAAATCATTATTTAAGTTGTGCAATACATAAAAGTTGACAAGGGGTTGTTGATGGTGTTTAAAGAAATTGGATTGCACACTGTCGGAGTGTCGGTACTCAGGTCGGTACTGTTAATTTGAAATCACAGATACGATTTACTGCCTTATTCTGTATGCGATATTATGATCGTAAAATCCTATTATCTACTTTAAATGTGTTGAGAAAAATCAGATACAATCTTAGCAATTTTATATCGCCTTTCATGCCTTCGAAACGTAAGAGTTCATTGAGCAGAAATACAAATATGGAGGCAAACAAAGGCCTCAGCAGCGACAACAAGAAACACCACCCACAAGAGAGGAGACTGTCCGTAGATAGGCAACGATCAGCAGAAGTAAGAAATTCAGGAACGCGAAATTCATATTTAACTAGAAGACTACTAAATCGCGAAATAATTGCGAATAATTTCTGACCGGGGCAGTATTTGTCAATTTTGCCTGACGATAGGCATTTGGCATATTTTTTTGGGAGCTTTAGCACTGTAATACCTTCAAGATTGCGCGGTTTTTACTAATTTCGTCTCTATTGCCCGAAATTCGACTTGGATATGTTATTGTGGAATGTGTCACACAAAAAAGAAGATAACTCAGTGTGCTCACTGCTCACTATATAGACATTATGCAACCGAAATAAGAAGTTTCGTAATTGAGATAATAAAGCTCATTTTAAATTCAAAACTCAAATGCACGGGTCACAGAGTTTAAATCATTGAAATGTATGTAGGTATCAGCGGCTTTCCCGGGGGTGACATCAGGGGAACTCACAGGGACCCAGGGGGATTGGTTGAGATTTGCTAGAGAACATGAGCATCTTAGGGAGGGGGATTTTCTCTGTGTTACAAAAGCAGAAGATCACTCCGGGAGATAACCAACTGGATTTGTAATGCTGTTCAGCGGCTTTTTCCAAAGTGTCTTCAATTATGAACTGAATGCGTTTCGTTTCTTCATTCGTATTTCTCATCGAAGCTGTTAGAAAAACTTCAAAACTTTTCTATTGCCCTTTTTGATTTTGCATGTAATGTTTAATACTCGAATATGGCTATCTCCAACGTATGGAATTTTAATATTTTAATAAAGTTATAACAACAGTTTTGTACAATTGCGTAATTCTCTGGGTATTTTAGTTGAATCTTTTGTAAGTACTATTTGTCCCTGGGGGGAGAGGGATTATTGAAAATCATTACTCCCATACCCCCAGGGGGTCAAATGACTTTTGCACAGGTTGTTTTGCAAATCCCGGGGGTGCCCCAGGAGTCATCCTCTCCCCGGAAAAGCCGCTGATACCCGCATTACTGATTTATTGAATATTTCATTGGCATGAACCAAATCAGATTCGTATTTAATTTCTACTTTATGGATAGTAAGTCACATAGGTGACGAGAATATATATTTTTGTTTGCTCATTTCATTCACAAACTGTTCAAATGATGTTTTTGTCAATTTTATACATTTAATGCAAACTTGATAGTATACTTCTCAAGCAAGCCATTGTAATGCGCTTTACACTGTATGCTCATTCGGTGTTTAACTGGATGCTAGTCATGGAAATATGTATAACTAGTATTTTGTAATTATTTGCCATCAAATATATAATAGACGATGATTTTTTTTCAGAATTTTATAAGATTAGAGATAATTGACTCCTGATGCATAATAAATCCTGTGCCATCTTCCTGGATTGTCGGCCATAAAACCATCCACGTTAATTTTATCCCCGTGTGGTAACTCCATTATGATGGCTATACGGGGACAGATCGTTTTCGGAACTTTTTGGGTACTTTACCTTTTTCCAAAGTGGCATCCCCTGTCTCTGAAGAGCTGGAGTTACCCCCCCCGGGATTTTATCAAACAATGTACATGATATTGAATAATGTTCTATTTTTAGATGGCAATTATACGCTATGGTCAGACTATTCAGCTTGTAATTGTCAATGTGGAGGTGGTGAGCGTACACGTCGTCGTTCATGTACTAACCCTTCACCTGTTAATGGTGGTAATGACTGTAGTGTATACGGTAGCGCAGCAGAATCACAGGATTGCAATAAACAGTTATGCGGTAAGCAACAACCGGGGCTACATCACCAGCAAGTTGTTCCAATTTCCTTTTCCAAGTTCTCACAACTCGTATTCATCATCATTTATTCAGAAACGTGATAAGTTCACTTTTTCACAGGACTGATTATAAAAATAAATGATATACAGTAAAAAAAAATCATATTAAACACAGTTATACAAATTCATATAATCTTAAAACAAAATTAAAAAGCCGATGCAAGGTAGTTGCAACGTAGACACTACATTACAGGAATGCATGATATTAACATGCTCATCGTAGCGTTGCGCGGAGTTAAGGGCCGTTATGGAATGAAACTAAGTCTCAGTGATGATACATCAAATTTGCCAACAACTTACACTATTAAGCCCCTATGGGGGGTAGTTCCCATTGGGCTTCGAAACGGGGTTGTTGAAATAGAACTTTGGGAGGATGATCATTAAAATATGACTGACCGGTTTTCATTACTGATTTAAAGCCCATTAATAAGTTAATATCATCATCTCAATTTTTACTTATACAGTAGAAAATCCGGCAATACGGTTTCGACTTTAACTGTATTCTGTCAATAACAGTAAGCCAAAAAAACTCCAATACCGAATAATTTACGGTCAAACTTTGCTAAATATTTACCGCTAACAGCCTGTTTTGCTAACAAATGTAAAATAGTTTATTCTCTATAGCATAGCGTTATTCCCGGATTCAACGTCGATTCAACTGTAATCGATTCACCACGTCTTCGATCAATGATTGCCTGTTATACGACATATCTCGTCTTGCAATTCGTATTTTATGATGATTATTTTCAGATGAAGTTATTATTGCTATTATTGTTGCTGCTGTTGGAATCATCCTCTTGGCAGCATTGATACTTGCATGCTATTTCAGCAAAAGACCAAAGCATTACAACAACTATAGGTGTGTATATTATGCCCGGGGGTAGCTCCAGCTCTTCAGGGACGGGGAGGTGCCACTTTGGAAAAAGGTAAGGTACCCAAAAGGTTCCAAAAATTTTGTTGATGCTATCCAAAAAGTTCTAACAGGTTGATTAATTTTAGGTAAATACACAAAAATGATGCAAATTTTTTCAAAAATTCTTGAAAAAGTCAAAAATAGGATACCCAAAAGTTCCAAAATTTGAAATCTCATACCCAAAAAGTTCTTTCTCAGCTGGAATATGGACCCAAAAAAAGTGGCAAGTCCCCGTATAGCCGTCCTAGTGGAGTTACCCCCCGCGATATTAGGTCTTACGTACATTAAACAATGGGTACAATTTGTATAAGTTTTATGGCGCACTCGCACTTTATATGCCTCAGAAAAACTTATTTTGATGATATTTTTGTGTTACTGTTAATTGTTTATATGTTTATTACTTATTTGTCGCCTTTTAGATTTATTATTCTTCATATTTAAATGTCTAAATATTTAACCAGTATATTATCGGGTATATTGTATGCGATGCGATGATTTACTTTATTAAGGACTTTATCTGTTTTTTATTCAATTCTATTCAATTTTGTTAACTTGGTTTTATTTAATAAATAATGTTTTAATTCAAATGATTTTACTTAGTGAGAGTCCTTTTATAAAATTTTCGTAGCAATATGTTTTGATACACTCACTATTTTCAGTTTTATAATGTTCATACACTATTCAAGTTATATGAATCATTATTATCAGTAATATGATAATTATGATGTACACATCAATGGAAAATTATCATGGCCGAGATACCCGCAGTGGGAAAATCAAATCATTATATGTTCCGCAAATTAGACTTTACATAAATGAAAGTATGTTATCAGTTGATGGTTCAAAATTATGGAATGAATTATCTTTTAAGATTCGTAGCTCAAAGTTAATTTTAACTTTCAAAGAACAATACTTGAAAAATTATTTTACTTCTATTGATATAAAAACCATACGAATTGGTATGTGTTAAAAGTTAATGTTATTCTATCGTTTTAACGTATTTGTATAGCTGTTATTACATACTATTCTATTACTATAATCCTGTGTTGTGCACAATGAAGTGAATGATTATTCTCAATTTTTCCACATATAGGTTTGAATCAGATAGAAATAGATATAAATTAGAAGAGGCTGCTCATGATCGTTACAAAAGAGATGTCATTGGAACGAGACTAAATGTTGTTGAATTAGTTCGAATCCCAGGTGATCAAAATGGTAACGGAAATGGGCAAATCAATCATGATTTCCAAGATGATGAAAATGATAGCGATGATGATATTTATAAGAAGCAATTAAAATTATTCTTAAAACAAACACAAGGAATGAGAGGTGAAACAATTAATGATGATTCTACAAAGAAAAAACGAACAGCACCTAAACCACCGCAAAGACAGCAATCAGAAGATCAAGTTAGTGATAGTAAATCAAGTATGCATTGGCAACAGGATCAGAATGATTCGTCGTGACACAGATATTAGCTATATCATTTTGAGCCTATATTCTACATATTTTAAAAATGTTGATTTCGATAGTTTATTGATGGGAATTGAATTATAGATATATTACAAGTTACACTGCAGAGCATGTAAGCAGATTGGATCAACAGCCCGGGCAACAGTCACATAAAATATCTATTCATACACTGGCCCGTATAAAGACGCGTGGATCGTATATATACCGTCAATACAGGGTAATTAAGAGAATTGCTGGTGCAGTCAAATTAAAGACATTTCTTAAAATCAGACAGAAATGAAATGAAAATTTGAATCACCTATTCATGCATTCATTAGAAATACTAATGCATGTGTGGACTGTGTATAAAGGTGGTCGTTGTATCAGGTTTGATCACATCGGCCAGTATTGTTTTGGTATTATAATACAATCATATATAGGCAATTCAATTCGCATCGAAGAACAAATTTACATCGATATAACGATAATGCTATTTCTATTCGATTAAATAATTAGTATCGAATGATTAACTTGTTTGTAAAGTAAACTTATCGTCATAGTGTTTCCTGGCGGACAAAATACTTCATACGGGACTTCATATACTTTCATACTAATTTTTTAATCACTGTGGACCAGTGTTTTTTAATTAATTATATAAATCATGCAGTCTTATGCTAGCTCATTCCAAAAATAGGCATTGCATATTAGTATTATATAGTCATGAAAATAAATCAACTAGATGTCAATTTTAAGATGACAACATTTTAACTTTAACTATATACTATTGTGAAATAGAAATACTCCGAATTGAGGAATGATTTGTATTTTTGTGCAAAGTTTTAATTACGATACAATTTAACCATGTTTAGAGAAATGAGTTTTCATAAAGAAATTGTTATGTTTGTTTTATATAAAGTGTTCATATAATAATAGAGCGTTTTCCTGTGACGTCACACGCCCTCGAAAATATTGCGGCGGCCATTACGGGGTTCCAATATTCTGGTTGAGAAAATGGCGAACGCAGAAGTGAACTCAGCTGACGTTGAAAATAATGAGATACCTCTATCAAATTATGCTCAAAAGTTGAAGAAACATGTGAGAGAACGCTATTTACAAAAGATTGCTATTATTGGTGTGGATCCATTATTAATTCCTGATGTAAAGTTTGATGGAGATAACCTTCCTCCTATCGAAGCGACAGACATTTTTTCTTATCTTGTTATGGATACGAGTCATTACACTCAACAGCAATTCAAAGCTTTTAAAAGCCTTGAAGCTTACAACCAGATGATTTCAGGTTTCATTACTAGTATTTCTGCTTGTATTATAAAAGATATTTACGTTTTGTTTGGTAAAGTCAGACATTCCCAGCGAATGAATGATCCGCCCGTTCCATTGTGGATTTTGACAGACAAAAAGGGAACAATTTTATGTGCACATTGCATTGGTTGTATGGCTGGTTTGGGCGAAGTATGTTCACATGTTGCTAGTATACTTTTTTATGCAGAAGTGTGGACAAGAATTAATGATAAACTTGCTTGCACACAAGTCAAATGCACATGGCTGCTTCCAACAACTGTAAAGGAGGTATCTTATTCGCCTGTAAAATATATCAATTTTGCATCTACCAAAAAAAGAAAATCATTGCTTAATGAAGCCGTTGAAAATGCAGCTAAAGATTTATATAGTAATAAAACTAATGAACCACCAATTAACGATTTGAGTGATAAGTCCAAAATCATTCCTTCGCCTTCACCTTCAGAGCTTGCAATATTTCATGCTGCTCTTAACAAATGTGTCATAAAACCAGTTTCACTTAGTTTGGTTTTGGATTACGCTGAACAATTTATTAGTAAGAGCAGAGATCTTTCAACAATTATGGATTTATATAATCAACAGTATTTATCTCTATCATATGACCAGCTGTTAGTTAAATGTGATTCCATAAAATTAGACATTGATGAGAAACACATAAATCTCATAGAAGAAGACACCAGAGAGCAATCGCAAGGACAGTCCTTCTATCTGCATAGAGCTGGTAGAATTGGTGCGTCATCAAGCTACAGTGCAAGTCATTCCAATCCAGCACAGCCTTCACAATCTTTAATCAAGAATTTATGCTACCCAGAGCTATTCAAATTTTCTTCAGCTGCTACTGATTTTGGCTGCAAGCATGAAAAGCTTGCAGTACTAGCTTTTGAAGCTGCAATGAAAATTGACCATACAAACTATTGTATAAAACCATGTGGACTATTTGTCAGCAAAGATCACCCATTTATTCATGCTACTCCTGACTTTTTGTCATATTGTGACTGCTGTGGGGAAGGGTGTGGTGAAGTGAAGTGCCCCTACTGCCTTGATGGAATGGATTTCCAAGCATATATGCTTAATCGTAACTGCTGCTTGATAAAGAAGGACGACGACAGGTATCATTTAGATCCAACACATCCTTATTTTTATCAAGTTCAACAGCAACTGGCCATTACAAAAGTCAAATTTGCTGATTTTGTCGTGTGTAGATTTGATGGAAGCGATATAGAGTTTATCAGTGATAGAATATGTTATGATTTAGATCACTGGAAGGAGACTTTTCAAAAGTTAGAAACTTTCTGGAAATTTTGTATTTTGCCTGAGGTACTTGCCAGGTGGTACACCAGAAAGGACAATATTTTAAAATTGCATTCAAGTGAATGTAATGTCTCATTAACTTGTTTTTGCCAGCAGAATATTGACGAAGAAACTGTTTCATGCAGAAACACTGAATGCCCTATCAAAAGGTACCATCCCACATGTCTTCAAATGAATGTCAATCAAAACAAATTTCCGATTTCATGGTTATGTCCAAACTGTTCCAGATTACCTGAATTTAAACGGCAAAAAACAGTTAATCAAGATGTCAAGCTTGCCATGGAAATTAATATTATTTGCTCTTGCAAGAAAGCTTATTGTAAAGGCGATAACATTATGAAATGCTGCAATATCAACTGTTCTAACGGTAAAATATTTCATCTGGATTGCCTTGGCTACAAGAGAAGGCCAAAAAACTATAAAACAAACTGGTACTGTAATACTTGTATAACAGAAAGTGCTGAATTAGCAATTGAAGTAGTTGTATCATCTGAATCAGATAGTGACGAAGATCTTGCCCTGACTCTTGTTACTGTAGGTACGTCCCGTAAAAGAGCTACTCTAGCTAAACTTACCGATGAACATTTCAATATAATTAGCAACAATGGTTGGCTTGATTGCGACATAATTCATCAGGCGCAAGTACTGCTGCAGAATTTGAGTCCATCTATGGAAGGGCTTCAGCGCCCAACACTTGGACCCTGTCGAAATTTTGGCACTGTGAAATCATCATTTGTTCAGATTCTCCACACTGGTACCTCCCATTGGGTTTGCGTCAGCTCTTCTAGTAGTGAAGGAACTGTTTACCTGTATGACAGCCTCTATCAAGGAAAATGTAACATTGAAACGATAGAGCAAGTCAAAAATTTAGTAGGTAATGTTTACAAGGAAATTATTTCCATACCAGTATGTCAACAAGACAACCATAGTGACTGTGGTATTTATGCAATTGCATTTGCAACTAGTTTTGTATTAAACACAAACCCTGCTGACTTTAATTTTGATAAATCAAGAATGAGAATTCATTTGTTAGATTGTTTAGTGTCTGGAATTATGAAAGCATTTCCAGAATAATATTTACAATTTCAGATTTTCTATTTATGTAAATACATCATCAAATAATTTCTTGTTGTTTATTCCATAAATTTTAAAACTTATATATCAGCATATCGGCAACAATGTTTTATGTGTTTTGCTTAATTTTTGAATATATTTGCAGCTAAATACTCGTACAAATTAGTGCATTAATTCAAGTTAATGAATTTAAGAACCAATAAAGTAAACAGTAAAGTTCATGAAAATCTTAAAAATGTGTAATAACATTATGGAAAGTTCATGAAAACGGAGCCCTTCAACATTCATGAACTTCATAAACCTTGTCCATGTTTAACACAGTTTATGAAGTTCATGAACGTTGAATGACTCCATTTTCATGAACTGTTCATGAAAAGAGATAATTTTACAATTTTGAGTTGACTGGTTCGTAAACTTATGAACTTGTTTCACATAGATAATAGATTATAGAAACTCAAACTTGTTACTAGTTAATTGGCATTATTAAGAATGCCTAGTAGCTACTAAATGCCACTACAGTAGCATGATCATGAAATTCATATTATTTTATCTCTTTACTTCAGATACAGAAATTTGTATAAATTATCTAACATACTTTTGCCAAACCATCTCTCGCTTGTTACTTGCAAAATTATTACCTATTAGGTTGTATCATTCAGAAGGTAGATCCACAACAAACAACATCTTAAATAGCAAATCAGACAAGAATATAATTCAAGTAATTAAAAAGTTACCGTAGCTAATCTATGTGACGTGGTATTTGCTTAGAATATAGAATACAGAAGAAGCAGTATGTGAGCAGTGAACATTCCTTGCTTTAATTTGTGAATACTAAATGTTGTAAAATCTATATAAATAATGGTAATTACTGCAAGATATTGCCAAAGATTGTTTACTAATATGATACAGTAGTTGCCCATGATTGGTAAATAAAATTAGTCATAGTAAAAATGAAAGATGTTACTTTGTGCAGGCATATTGTTCTAATCAAAAGGTATGATAGGTGCGCATAGGTTTACAAGTGCAGAACATACTCTTATGATACTATCAATTGTAGGAACGTCATTTGACCCACTAGGTGTCATGAAGTCAATTGGAAGTGTTCTTTCCAGAATGCTGTACTTTTGACGCAACAGTCCAATTACTCTTTCAACATGAATTCTAACATTCGCAATTGTCCTAGTTTTCTCAACATCGATTGGATCAAGTTGATCAACACCCTTGGTAAATGCGGGGATTGCCAGTTCTGCACCTGTCATTGTTACACTCTCCTGAATGGTAAAACCTCTATCTGCGAGAACATAATCTCCAGGCAGTAAGTTTTTCAAAATGCCACAGTTCTCTGTTAAAAATTTATCTGAGGTTCTACCACCCCATGCTTCAGAGACAAAGCTAATTGTACCCTGAGGGGTAATTCCAATCAATACCTTGACAGTGTTATGATGCTTATAATTGGAAAACGTCTGCGCCCGTGCTAATAGGTTGGATGGACGCTCAATAAATACTTCGAAACAATCTATGATGACTGCTACCTTGTGTCCAAAGGCTTTTTGGTAGCATTTTGGCATCGTAAACCATAATTGTTCTCTGTTAGGCCATGATATAAGTGCAGAGAGTCTGGCATCAAGAATAGGCATCCAGCTTGAAAATATCTTTGAAATAGCAGACACTGACATCTCAAACCGATATGCTAGATCCTTGAACGGTACACCCAAGCGTAGCTTTATCAAGACTGCCACAAATTCTTGAAATAGACTCAATGTTGTATTTTTCCTGTTCACAAAAGGAACCACGAATTCGTAAGTGGTAACCAATATTTCATAGCTTGGCAAACCAGTATAAAATTTCGTCTTTTCGTCATCGCCATCAAAGTATGACTTTTCAAACGGATTTAAATTTGATGTAGGCATTAAGTATTCAAATTCTGATGTCTGGGTCGATGAATCAACGTATTTCAAAGGTTCATAGTCACCATTAGCAATATCAAAATCAACAATTTCATCTTGGTCGAAGTCAGAGCTTTCAGCCTTATCGGTAATTTGTTTATCGTCATCCAGTTTTGATAATTTCAATGCTAACTCAATATCAGCATTTTCAATCATGCGCTTTTTTCGCTCCTGTGTTCTTATAGCTCTTTCACAAGAACCTTGACTTTTAACTTGGGAGACTTTGGTATGCCCCAACAATAAACTTGGAACCCAATCAGGGTTATGTTTATCAAATGGCCGAGCAGCTTTACCACTGACAAAATGTTTATCACAAACACGATCATTTCTTAAAATCTTTTCAGTAATTCCCACCCTACTAATAGCTGATATCCAGAGGGTTCTTCTTTGAGTCGAGAGGATTTTAGATGCTTCTCCTTGGTTTGTTATTATCTCTGGAACTCTTGAAAAGTGAACTTTCTCTACGACGACGTCAGTTTGGTTTTTGTTTTGACGTTTGCCAGTCTTTCGGCCACATCCAACTATTAAACACATAGGCATACTAATAATTGATGATTTAAGTATTTGTAACAACGAGAAACAACGTATACAAGTGGTATAATCAGTGATCGTCGATTAATGAAAACTAACAGCAAGCGCCACCAAATTTCAACTGCGTTTTCAACCGTGCGTTTTCAAAAGATTAGGAACCCCATAATGGCAGACGGAAGCTATAGTGACGTAGGCTGATGACGTAGGGGAAAACGCTCTATAGATTTGTTTGAAGATTGATTTTCTATCGTTTTTGATCTAGTTGTCATGACTACTCCCCGAGAAAAAAGTTGACAATTTCATGAACTCTCCGTGAAAAGTTCATGAAATATTCATGAAAATTGGCAATTCCACGTTATCAATAGGTACTGCGTATGTGTAGTAGTAGACGCTCGATGTTGATCTAAATGGGATCCGTGTGTTATCAAATTAATAAATTTATGATCGTCAATTGTCGTGATCAAACTTTGTAAGATAAATGATCTTGATATTTCCTCAATTTTGCCTGATTTCATAGACTATATAATGTCATATATCAGATTATATATGATATACAAATGAGAGGAGATGAATGATAGTACATACAACATGCACATTTCTTCAATCTTGATACTTTATTAATTAATTAACTTGCTCCGTACATTTCATATTATAATCAGCAATTCCTTGAACTTTGGATTAGGGTGATGGTAAATGGACGGTTGCATTATGAATATGACATAACCAGCAACAAAAATGCATTAGCCAGTGGTCCGTGTAAAAACTTTAAAAATAGGTGCCCAAATTTCTCTTTTCAGAAGAGGTGATATTATTGATATGAATGTGATCATACCATTGACGCATTACTACATTTTTCCTGTCTTGAAATTGTTGTTTTTTGTGGGGGGGGGGGGGTAGGCAACGGGACGGGACAAACCATTGAAACACATACGACGCGAACGTAGTTGAATTTTTGCTGTTTGAAATATCGGAATCTGTATCAAGCAAGCATAGTCGTAAAATCTTGCTATTCCCACCCAAAATGAACTAGAACCAATCTGTATCTATAGGTTACAATAGAGTCAATCTTGACCAGCGAGCGTTTGTAATTAGATGAATACCAAATATAAATTCGATAGTGATTGATTCCAGATCATTTTCAGACCCAAATGTAATTAATTATACCAGTCGAAATACACATTCTGAGTAAAATTTTAGAAAACTCTACTCCTGTAGCACGAAATACACTACTGGCAGGACATCGAGTTTGCCCTTGATAAGTTAACGAATGATTTTCTTGTCAAACAAATGATCAAATCGACAAAAGACAAAAACAAATAATAACATCACACATAGATATTTCATGGTAATTTGTTGGTTGTCAATCAAAAATCTCCATAATAAATACAAAATCATAAAAAGCCATTGAGGCGTACAGAATAATATACGGAAACGAATTTTTGTCACATTAAAGAGTAGGAATTATGTTAAGATATAAGCTGAATATCTGCAACATAAACACAAGCCATTGATGATGACAAATATAACAACAACAAGCTGAATGCCATCACTGTTGCAATTCACAAATACTAAAAAACGGTATAGTGAGCACAAATGAACACATCTAAATTTGATACAGTGAAAAATCTTAAGTTTAATATGACAGAAAGTATAGCATGCTGGAATGCTACAAAATTTCAACATGTGAGAAGACAGGCAACTCTAATAACAACACAAGTATTTCATCGTCAATCAAAATATGGTCGCAGAGTACAGGTGGTCTCCTTCTCAGGGTTTTTGAGAGCGGAAACATATGCAAAGCAAGAAATAAAAAGTCAAGAATTGACAATATTAGTCCAAATAGAAAATTATACAATGATGAATTCAGATAATTATTTTAAAAGTGCTTCTATAGTAAGCAAGGCTCAACTCTAAAATGTAATTGAAACAAACCAAGTATGTTTCACAGACCCAATTCATTCATAACATAATAGTCTGTGAAATACACTCTTTTTTCGCCTCATCACATGCCTAGGTGGTAAATAATTTACCAAACAAATGACACAACATTTATTCCTATTGAGAGATCCTTGGTGGGACCTGTGATGCAGGCAACAAAGCGGGTTTTAAAAATTGCTGACAGTTGATTGAATACTCACTGCTTTTGACTACTGCATATGCCTAAGAACAATTTTATACTCACCAACTAAACAAAGACATACGAAATCAAGAACTTGAAATATCTAAACCAGGACAACGGAACATAACTTGCAGCACACTTGAACATTTATATTTCCCTTCCCTTGTTTTCAGTTAATCCAAACTTTATGAGTCTGCACATTTCCTGATTTAAAAAAACATTTTTCACTAAGGGCCATTTTCTGAATTTTCTCCAAACTCCATAATAAAACCATTCAAATTTCATTGGAAATGTTCTTCGCAAAACTTGATTTATCTATTGAATTTCAACTTTAATTTTCAGTCTTCCCTGCAATTTTGAGAGATGCATTTTCTGAATTTGTCATGACCTTGCCAAAGATTGAATTATGTTAAACGGGGCTGGGTATGATATAATATCTTTATTTTTCAATCTTCAATCTTCCCTGGAATTTTCACATGGATGTTTTCGATTAATTGCTTGTGGTTTTCATGTTTCCTTGAATGCATTTTCTCAAATTTTCATATTTGCATTTTTGTATGTTCAGTTTTCTTATTTTCATTTTTCTTATTTTATTCTTATCTTCATTCTTGAAGAGTGACATAGCCTGCACCAAAAGATGTCAAGCAGAAAAGAAAATTCAATACAAAGAAATTAAATAGAATACATAAACAAAGCCTATATTAACAATATCATAAGTACCATAACTATGAAGCAAAACGAAAAATAGTTTAGAGATGTATATAAAATAAGAATAATATCAAGATAAGCCCACGACATATCTACAACAGTGAATCAACGCCATTAGAAATACAGACTGGTCAACAAATATACTGTTCATGTGAGGAACACACCTCAGCTTGTGATAGAGATTATGATTGCAGTTTCTATATTTGATGATAGCAGGAAACTTGAGGCTAAAAGTAATTTACAGTCCTCACACACACAGTCTTGTCAACTTGATCACCAGCGCCCTGGAAAAAATTAAAAAAATCATCTTCAGAAAATCGTCCCTTGAACATATTCCAACACAACATAGAACAGTAATTTGCAGCTCTAACTGTACTGCAAAAGCAGAAATATAGGTTTCAAACATATTTTTTTCAATGGCTTACATGGAAATTTTAAAGTTTTATGTGACAGAGTAAGTCGAGTAGAACCTGATAGATTTTTGGATATCGGAATTTAAATGGATTTAAAAATAATAAATAGAGGTTTCCCTTGATTGGTAAAGGAGTCTGATAATTCTTATGTCTGATACAAATACAACCCTCCGTAATTTATGTCTACGTGGCGCTTCATTTATTTGTCAATAAACCAAGTAAAAGTTGAGTTTCAAACGATATTTAACGGATCAGATTTTTATAAAATATTGTTGTGCTTTGAAACATACTTGGTGACCGCGAACGAGATCTAGATCTTGAATATGATCTTCTTCTTCCTCCACTACCACCACCTCTCTCCTCGTAGCTAGGCTTTGAACCTCTATATCCGCGAGTACTGTAAGGACAACAATAGAAAACATTACGAAAAAAATTCATTGTAGGGATAACGATATGCAGTGAAACCTGTATATAATCACCAGATACACGAGGTAGAAAAATTGACCACTATATACAGAATATAATTCAATATGTAGTATATTAAAGAGAATATACTACGTTTAACATTACAAGGGTCAACACTATAGGCCGGTGGCCGCTATACAGAGGTGGCAGTTAAAACAGGTTTGATAGAGCAATACTTTCAACATTTGCAACATTGGACATCAAACTTCACTTACGATGGTTTTCCCATATAAACACCAGGTGTTGGTGTATGAGCCCTTTGAGTGATTGAATAATCGACACGTATTCTTCTGCCGTCCAGTTCCTGTCCGTTTAGAGTTTCTTTGGCCTGTAAATGGAATACAAAGTATGAGTTAGGTCAGAGTTACAATATACAGAAGAGATGTTATTCAAAAAGTTTTTTAATGCAAACTTTTCAAATAAATTTTCATTTTTGAACAGCGAAAAGTCATTATAAATACTACAAGAATGGCAAAACAAAATAGATTTGTAAATGCAAATACTCTGTGCACTTTGTAACTTTCAAAAGTGAAATTCAAACTCTACTATAAAAGCAGCATTTGATAATAATATCTGTCAACAAAATCTTACTTTAATGATATAACTATGGTTAATTAATTATCATATGTGTTGGGAAAGAAAAATTGTAATGTTCTCAATGCAGAAATACTTACATCTGCAGCTTCATCAGTTGATCGCATGTAAACAAATGCAAAGCCTCTGGATTTCCCAGTCTGAAAGATAAATACCACACAACAATATAAGTTAGGTAAGAGAATTGGTAGGAAATGTAAAGAAAGCGACTAAATCAATAAAGCGAACATACAGCATGGTCATAAACAACTTGAACATCATCAACATGACCAAATCGATCAAAAGCTTCTCTGACTTCACGTTCAGATGTATAAAGGCTCAAACCAAAGACACCGAGGCATTTCCCCTCAGGAGGATTCTCCCTGTTTCCAAGATTACGTCTGTTGTTTCTGAATGACTGTGGTGATGATCTGAAATGTAATCAAAGTTCAATTATTCACTTCAAACCAAATCAAACTTTAAAGAGTGCTTGTGAATTCGAAAAGGCAGGTCATTCGCATAGAATAAAGACTTCAAGAGTTAGTAATTTATCAGTCTGCAAAGAATGGGGCGGCAAATGAGACATGATGACTTCATGGTTGCCTTAAATCGATTATATCAGGTGGAATCAAGAAAATGAAAGCTAATCTATTTTAACAGCAGAATTTTGATGAAAATTGTAGTTTGTATTTCAATGCACGCAAGAATCACAAGAAATATTTCCGTAATCGGGAAAGGGGTAGCTGCCATACTTTGCAGACAATATAGCTGTGCGATGTTGCTCACACAGGAATCAGAGTAGATAGATCAGATAGCGATATCAGGATAGATGTACCTATACATGCTACTGTGTTCTGAACTGGGATCAATAGTAGTTCTGTTCAAGAATCAAAACACATATTGTAGAAGCAGCAGCTAAATCACAGTTAAAATTTTTTCTCATGATTGCATTAAAATTTGAAATCCTCAATTTGCTTGGCCTAGGACTATAAAATCTAAACCTATTCATGATAAAATTGTAGCGTATACGTTATACAGAATAACCAACTTTAATCAGACGAACAATCATAATTATTAATTAGAATAGTGCATTTAATAACATTAAACATGCAAGTACCAAGTAAATAATAACAACACCACTCACTACTTATAAAAGGACCTACCTCCGACCACGAGGCGATCTTGAACGAGATCGAGATCTCGAGCGGGAATGATAGTACTTCTTCCTCTTTTGCCGGGGAGGAGTTCTGGACCTTGATCTTGAAAGACTTCTGGATTTGTAAGACCTTGAACGTGATCTGGAGCGAGATCTAGAATGAACAGATCTGGATCTGGATCTTGAAACTGATCGACTCTGAAACACAAAATAGCCATAGAGTAAATTAACAGAAACATACAAATAGAGCTGCTACGATAGTACGATCAACTGAAATGAGCTGTGCAAGTTACATTTGCTGCATATAGTGACTGTTGAAACACTATCAGAACAACCAAAAGGTGAGACTGAAGGAATATATCGACATTTTAATAATAAAACAATGTTAACAGTATACAATCTTACCCTTGGTGTTCGTCCCATGTTTAGCTCACCACAAGGAAAGTTCAGACGCAAACTTCGTTGCAATAAAATGGCCGCGAGAAAAATTGAAGAACACGCAGTTTATGCATCCCAGGATGCAATGTTCTACTAGTTCCAGTATCTTTGTCATATTTTTTGTTTCATCAATTTCACGATACCATGGAAACAGAACCGCTTACTTCGTAATGAGGCCAAGATGGATTGAAAATGGCGCTTGCCACAACAAATTCTCCAAAGTTTAATTTGCCACAAATCGATAACTTTGCGAGGCATGACCTAATTACCACAGAGAATAAGGACTCAAAGGTAAAAAATCAACATTACATACATATAGCCCTGTATAGACTACGCTTGAGATTTAAGTCTGACTCTGTGAAACATAACAAGGAAGATTTTCTAAAACTTTTGAGTTTTACCAAATTCTGAATAAATGATGATTGACGATGAATTGATGATGATTATATATAAATAATTTTATTATATAATTAAAAATGGATATGAAAAACACAAAATTTGAGATTTGCAAGAAATACATTGAACATACAAATGATTGACGCATATACCCTGCAGCAATGCATGTACATGTAGGCCTACGTGTTTATTGAGAGACGTATTTAAGAATTTGCTATGATTATAGAATTAAGTACAAATTTATAATTGTTCAATGATGATGATAATTTAATTAGTTTTCAAATCAGATAATCATTAATGCATCATCATGTTTACTATGGATAGGGGAGAGCGGGGAGAATTGGAACAAATTTCTTAAAAAAATTATTGCTCCAAAACGGCTCACGCAAAACTCACAATTTTGGTATCGATTTGTAGGAAATTGTCTGAAGTTTATAATACAAAATACCTGAATATTGTCACATCAAAGTTGAAACAATGTTTAAAGGAAGAATGACATTTTTTCAAAATCGCGATTTTGCGAAAATGTGGGGTAAAACGGAATGATCACAAATTTACCATTATTTCATTGAATTTGTTCAAATAAATTGAGTATCATAGCTATTGAGCCTTTAAAAATTGATATCAACAATAATAAATTAGATAGATAAAGAAACTTACTTCCAAATATAAATTTATAAGATTATTATTTTACACTCGAAAAATTGCGTCTCCGTAAAACACGATAAAATTTTCACATACCAGTATAATTTTTCAAATTTCAGTTATAGTTGAGATAATATGAGTAAGGTTAATCATTCACATGGGTTTTCATTAGATTTAACCAATCTAATACGAATAAAACAACATTTAATTTCATGCAGCCCTTCGAAAAAGTCGCTTTTCTTCCGAAGGTGTCAAATTCAAAGAAACCGCTCATGCAAATGTTTTGTTTACATTATAATTCACACTGATTCACGAGGGAAATAATAAGCCAAAACAAGACAATACAAACTCATTAATTTTAATTTGAAAATAAAACAATAGAAGGATCAATGGTTCATAGAAATAATGCAAGGCTATTTACAATGAAAAGAGGCAATTGAACCAATTTAATGGATTAAAATGAATGATTTCTTCTTGGTGTGCAATCAAAGGCGGAGCAACAACAAAGCAAAGTAGTGTGAAGCCAGACTGTGATTGAAATGTTTCCCGCCGTGTTCCATTCAACCCCATCGTGAACCTTGCAACATAAACACTATTTACTAGAAAGTTTGTTGGAAAGGACAAAAATAACAACTGCCTACGTCATAACACGGAAATTCTCTACACAATGGTATGCAATAACACCTGATGCGTGAAGAAATGAAAATATAATCAAACGCGATGTGAAAAGCGAATGACTTGCATCGCGTGTACAAATTTTCAAAGGCTTATAATGTTTTATTTACTTTATGTATCGAAATGAAACTTTTCACAATGTTTAGACTATATAAGAACAATGTTCTGCTGCACTTTTGTATTTTTTGAGTCTTTAGAAGTTGTATATTCCGATTCACCCCCGTTCCATTTCACCCCGCTCTCCCCTACTTAGACTAGTTCACGTAGAACTCTTTTTCACAGGACTGATATGAGGTATGATCAATAAGCGGTTGGTGTAAAATACCGACCCGCCGACTCGTCGACCACACAGACCAGATTGATTTAATCTAGAATTTCCGGGTTGACATGACGAATACTTCACGGCGTTGTACAGAATATTTTGTGTGAACTTTTGATTCATAGGCTATATACGATATTTATTCTTTCTCCAATAAATATGACCGATAAATGTGATAAGCTTCATATTTAGTGACCCTCAAAGCATCATGAAAGCATGAATAGGCTAGAATTGAAACTTCCAAGCCATACTGTATATGATTTTGATGGGAATGTACACATTCGTCCGACGGTCCGTGCAAGTGCAACTCAACAATTCAACTGGGAAAGCATCGAAAATACAGTCAAGGTTCCACATAACAATAACAGGAATAATAACAATCCACATCTCGTAAATATGTATTTAATACTACGAAATAAAAACAATGTGGATTGATGTGCGTGCCATAATTGTGTCGATGCTTTCCCAGTTAAATTGTTGAGCTGGACAAATTGGAAGAATTAATTCGACGGAGAACATATCTATTAAAGAAAATTTATAAATATCCAGCAAAAAGTTCTTACAAAATATTCTGTACAACGTGAAGTATTTGTGATGTCAACCCGGAAATTCTAGATTAAATCAAGCTGGTCTGTGTGGTCGGCGAGTCAGCGGGTCGGTATTTTACACCCACCGATCAATAAGCTAGTAGTAGTAACAGTATAGGTCACATTATCAGAATGTTCCGTCCCTCTTACATTTAACATATTTGCTATACAAAGAATGCCACAAATCACAGTCAGAAATAGATGATACAGAAACTTTTTAAGTTTCAAAAGGCTAGGCAGTAATCACACACTGTAGTTAATATTCTTCTTTATTCTAATTATTTAATGTATCTAAAATATTCTCATATAACAAGCAATAAAACATTGCTTTTCTATACCAATAAATTCTAATCAACACGCATCAAAAACAGTTTATCAAACTTCTTTCTTTCTACCTTTTTACATGTGCTTCGCCTTGGAGTCTAGGCTTGAATATATAATAAAACAATGAACGTCTACATATAGGGGCACGTCTGATTTACTGAAAACGGAAAG
Organism: Haliclystus octoradiatus; assembly: GCA_916610825.1. Classification (NCBI taxonomy): domain Eukaryota; kingdom Metazoa; phylum Cnidaria; class Staurozoa; order Stauromedusae; family Haliclystidae; genus Haliclystus; species Haliclystus octoradiatus. The sequence goes on along the minus strand of OU744449.1, from coordinate 7,221,946 downwards.
AAATTTCCGGAAAAATATAACGAGGTCCATTGTATTCTGCTTTCCTGTAAACGAGTGTACCGCATGGAAATATATCGCCGGGAGCGGTGGATTTAGATGCAGTGAAAATAACATTTTGCAATTTTGCCTTGGTTGTCATTATTTTGTCTAATAGCATATGTTACTTTTTATTCGTGAAATCATAGTGAAATTAATCATCGATAGAAAAGAATACAAAATTGTAAATGTTTTTCTTTAAATACGAATGACGATCTGAACAGTGTTTGCAAGTAGCTGACAAAAGTTTTACAAACTAAACATTGGAGTTTACCTTTACAATCAGAGTTTAACGAGAACTTTTGATTCGATGATGGCGAAGAATTATTGCAGTTACCATTTGTGGGCTATCTGTTTGCGAAGGATACCGTCTTTATCTTGTCATTGCTTTGCCAAATTGTTCAGAGATTCGCAATGAGAAGAATCGGAGCTAAAATTTGATGTTTGTTTTTAGCTAATTTAACCATAGAAATCGACAATAATGCAATAAATTACAAAGCAATGTTATCCTATATTAGGTAGGCGATAGACCTATATAAAAGTAACTAAGGAAGATGACAGTGACACAAATACAGAATACAGTTAATCAATCAAACAGTAGGCCTACCATCAATCGATGATAATAACTACGTAAAAGACTGGAGGAGTAAAACAGTAAATTGAACAGAATATCAATAATATCGATAATATCTATATGTTGAATGTCTAAACTCCAACTAAAACATCATCGCAAAATAGTTGTTGCTATATTCACTGCATCCAAATCCATCGCTCAAAACAATGTTTTATCCACGCGGTATACTCGTTTACAGGAAAGCAGAATACAATGGACCTCGTTTTATATTTTTCCGTATATTTCTTTCCGTTTTCCATAAATCAGACGTGCCCTACATATAGGAATCTAGCATATAACTTGAATATATCTACCAAACATTATGAAAATATACTACTTTCCCGTAGCCCCTTCGAATTATTTATTTTGGTTGCCAGTGAAGGATGTCATGCAGTGGATGAGGGGCATACGTCTTTGATCTCTGAATATGACCTTAAAAAGGCATCTGACGTTGATGAGCAGAATCAGGGGGGAAGTTTCCTATGTTTAGCAGTAGACAGTAAATTGGGCCAATGTATTCTTAAAGCATGCAAAGCAATCGGCATCATAAGCTGAGTCAAGTCAAGTCAATATTATCTCACTCCCAATTTGATGCGTTCAAGCTCAAGCTACTTTATAGGATTATGAAAGGGGATCATACCTTAACATTATACTTCCATGATAAAAACAATGATGCATATTTATTCATCCCTTTCTAGGTCTTCGAAGTACAAAACGTTAAGTTCAAAATAAAAAAGCTCTTGAAACTATTAAATGATCCACATTCTGTAAGTATTCAACTATTGCAATAAATTATTTATTCACTATTTCAAAGTTGATTACATAAGCTGTTTTGCCTCTTTGCTTAAAAATTATTTTTCCATTTTCCTTGAAGCGTTAACCAAAGATCAAGTGTAGGTCTAACCGAGTCTATTAATGTCAGTCTGTCAGTCTAACCGCTTGAAATTACCGCCATTATATAATACTTTTCAAAGTCAGGTATCTGGGTTGTTGCTAGATTTGGGGTAACTCAGTAAAAGTAAGTAAGTAAGTAGTCTAAGCAATTGAGATACTATCGCTCTTCCAATGGAGCTCCTACTACTATTTATGGCATCGCAATGAGTCCCTGGAAAATATGAAAATATGAGTTACATAAAAAATTTCGACTTTCTATGTTTATAAAATCATTATTTTCGATTTGATTTATGTTTTGTTGATGTTTTGAGTATTTCATTACATTTATTGCTGCTTTGAATAATAATATTTCTCCAATGAGTTGGTAAAGAATTGATCAAACGTTGTCAAGAAACCACATATATGCTTTGATATTTATTGTACAAACTATCAAACTGAATGTTAATCTGATAGCAAGTGGTTTGTAGAACCTTTGCTGAAAGTGAATCACAAATTTTGGAAAAAAACTTTTGATTCTGGCTGGTAAAACTTTTTATCGGACGCGATTGATCAAGAACTGTTGAGTTCATGAAAACTGGGCCAATTCACATACATTGTTGGGCAAACGTTTCTCACTCCAAGGATGGAGATTTTCAAAGCATTTGCTTGTTCCAACTATAATCAGATAGCAAGTGGTTTGTAGAACCTTTGCTAAAGGTATATCACACATTTTAGGAAAAAAAGTAAATCAACTCCATTGGCTCAATCTAGATGTTTTTAGATGATGTTTTTTTTTTCAATATTATAGAAATCTTTCACCAATCGTCACATCAATGCAGCTAAATCTCTTATAAAGAGCTGCCATCATGGCATTGTATCTTTTTACTGTTTAATTGTTCTTATGGTCTACATAATCGTAGAATTCCTCTTGACAACTATGACGTGCCCTAATTAAACTACACTGAAACCTGTATATAACGACCAGCTACGAGAGGTAGATAAATTGACCACTATAGACAGGTGGCCGCTGTATAGAGGTGACCATTATAACAGGTTTGACTGTATGGTATTTGTTAAGACAATTAGTGGATGCGAGGGAGACATGAGAATCCACAAAGTGTTTCAAGTAGGCTAAATATATATATCACTTGAGAGTTCGATATTGAGTTACTCACATGGATTAATTAAGTATTATTTTATCTTCTCATAATAGTGTGATTAGAAATTGATTTTCGTAATTTCTATCCACCCATTTTCAACGCCAGAAAACAGGCATTTTGAAAATCTAAATGAGACAATTTTTGCATCTAATCGGATCGGAACAGATCGGATCAAGTTCAGACTGGATTTAGGTCGGATTCGCACATCTTTCCTGCTGCCCCCTGTGAAAAACAGTTATTTGCAGGGGTGTGTCTCATTTGGTTTGTGAGTAGATAATCTCATTATAAGTTGGCATTTTTGCTATTTTTCTATGTTATTATATACACTTTTTCTTAACAATTTTTCAAAGCCAGTTTCTGTTGTGGATGGCTATGCCCATTTATTGACATTGCTAACACAATTTGACATCCATCATGAACCTTACAACAAAATTTTCACCGCCTTTTCAAAATGCTTAAGGTAGAACAATGTCACTGTTACTCACACTGTAATTTCATAATTTCTTCAAAGATCAGATTTTAGATTTTTTGTCAAGTTTATTTGATAAATGAGAATGCCTATTATTTGAATAATATTGCGATATATATTTGGAACTCCGAAAGAATTGACTTACTTCATCAACTTGACCCTATTTTCATTTTGTTGGTGGTTTGTGTTTTGAATATTACTACTAAAAAATAGAAGCAAGTAGCCCTTAGATAGGAGTCAAATGCATAGATATTTTTATATAATTTAGGTGCTATGTTCGTGAACTTCATATGAATTTTGAAGAAATGTTTTCATAGGGAAAAGGTTTTGTTAAACTTTATATAGCGGTACATAAAATGCTTTTCTGGTGAATTGTTTGTTTGAAGTTTTTAAGAGAATAGTCGAAAGTTAAACATGGAAAGTGATACAATATTCTTAACATTTATTATGCATATTTTTGTGTGGACGCAAAGGAGTGCATCCAAGCATTGATCAAAATGTTTCTATGGTGATGATACTATCATCGCTTATTTTCCTTGAAGCTACTAAATGATGATAAAAAGTCATGGACTCATACCTTTTTACGGTTATCATCTTGGTTGGACAAACTGCATTTTATCTTTCTATAAATTCTAGGGTATATAAGAGAGCAATAGTTCATTTATACAACTATTTGCGACTATGTACCTTGCTCAGCACAACTTGTTGTACTAAAAGGCACTTAGTAATACTAAGTTAGTATAACAAGAAATGTGAATTGCTTGAATTTTAGTTTTTAATGTTATGACTTTAATGAAAAACAGAAACTATGACATGTAGGACTACAAGATTGTAAAGTGCTGAAAATTACTGAAAATGTAAAGGGAAACACATCATTTGTTCTGTTATTTTGTACTTTTGAGCAATTTCACGTTCATGAACTGTTTGTGAACTTCTGAGCAAATTCATGCATTGTTCATGAAATTTTGAGCAATTTCACGTTCATAAACTGCTCATGAACTCATTGATTTTTTCACGGGATCACAAATAATGTTTGCATCATCTCATTTTTGTAGCGATCAGTGTCCGACAGAAGGTTTGGCCTTCCGGAATCATAAACAATACTGTACATTTTCTTCTGAATTTTTTGTTGAGATTTGGCCTATAAATCAGAAAATCATCTTTTTTCTTCGAAACTTGCTCCAAACTTTCGGGATCTAGGATCCCAGGGTCCCCACTTGTGTCGGACTACTAGTGATATTTAAGGGCTTAATGCAATCTTTCTATTTTATAATTTATTAATTTTACTTTTATCTCTGATATTTTTGTTAGAAAACCCTTTCTAAAAGTGAAAGCATCAGATGAAGAACAATGGTTATTACAAGCATCAACTGCAATTACAGAAATTGGTGAGAACAATGCTGCATGCAGTCCCCTCCAAAAAATAGTTCAGGAGTTCACGAATCATGAAAATTTGGGGCCAATTAACGTTTATGAGCTGCTAATGTACTGTTCATGAAAATTTGGGGCTGTTTAACGTTCATGAACTGCTAATGAATTGTTCATGAATTCCTGAACTGATTTTCACTAGGGGGAATTTAGGAAAAGTGATATAGTTATACAGTGAAGTTAAAATATTTTATTTACAATGTTATTGCCTTGTATTAATTGATAATTCTCCATTAAGCCCTTGTGAATACAATTATTCCTGACTATAAGGTTATCCAATTTCAATGAACTGTTCATTAAAATGCATGATGTTCATGAACAATTCATAAAATCATTCATTCTTTTCATGGGGCAATTTACTGAAATCTACCATAAATTTGTAACGATTGAAGTTTATGAAAATTCCATGCACTACAGAATCAAACAGAGCTGGAAATCTTATATCGTTAGAACTATTTTATTAGTTTTAAAATTGTATAAAACTTAGCCTACAAGATATTTCTAAACACAGCCATCATCGAATAGCTTTATGTAGTTGTATTGTTATTCATTGAAATAATCTTGAATTCATTTGAGTTAACTTATTGCCACAAATTTATGTTTGCCAATTGGATGTGATTCCATCAATAATAACATAAGATGAATATCGATGAATGACAGAAATATAATGGGATACAAATATTGTTTATCCTATTATGTACTGACTAAACAATGAGTCACTCCCATTGATGGGTTAATTGAAATAACATAGGTAGACAATGATAATAAATGTTTCAACAAAATTGATGTGTTCTTGGAATTCATCACCCAATGAAATTTAATATCGAAAATGAAAGCCAATTGATGCAGCTGAAACAATATATTTTCTTTCGTTGCAAAACGGAAAGCCAAAGAAAAAAATCAAAGTTCGTTCAAAGCGACTGAAAAAACAGTGAAAGCTGAACCACACACAGACCACACACACATAATTTTGCATTTATAGATTTGGGGCTTACAATTCAATATGTTGTTTTTGTTATTTAGGGGAAGTCCTAAGTTCTTGTTCAAATGACTCATGTCTTGAACTTGTTGGATCTATTCACAATCTATTCAATTCGGATAGAAATTCTTATCAAAAGCCAAATCTTGATGGTATGTATGTATTGTAGGCGCTGTACAGTTTATCACACAATTACTACTATGAATTTGATTGTCTGCTCATTTCATTATCCATTAGCATTCCATTAGCTATAAATGATGAATTATGAAATTGCTTCTCCTATATAAATACTTGTGATAGATATCTGACGGTTTGTATCAGAATCAACAATTCTAATTTTTGGGGGGATTTTGTTTCATTTGCTAATCTAATGAAGAATTTCATGGTCTTTTTAAATCTTCAATTCATTTTCTAATCAACCGAATATAACTTGCCTTGTTTATTAGTTAGTTTGCAGAGAAGGGTTTTGATTGCATGCATCTGAGAAAACAGAGCGCAAAGTTTATGCAGCATACAAAACTTTTAACTCCTTGATAACAACACTTTAAGGCGCTCCTATTTTATTAACTTTAAAATTATCGTAGATATGGAAATGAGAAATCAAACGGTAATAATTTTTCTGTGTAATTTTTTTCTGTCACTTGTTATCACTGCTTTTATAATGAGCTAACACAAAAAGACAACAACTGATTTGTATGATGCGTTTGCACAAACTCTTATAGTTTACTAAATTTTAAAAGTTATAAATTTGAATTTAAAACTGTTACTTTAATTTTCTTCAACTTCAAGTGACATGAATAATGGTTTGCTAATGTGAGTACAATTTCTAACTTTCCTGGAACGCTTATATTATGATAATGTAAAGTCATTATTCAAATTCATTTATTTACTATTGTGTTCATGTTATCATTAAAAAGGAAACATTCAAGGATAAGGTATTTGCTCCCTTCTACTTTTCAATTAAACATTTTTTCAAGATTTATGATTTAAGTTTCACGATTTAAGGTTTTTTTAAATTTTGAATAAATTACGTTTTTCGGTAAATAGTCCTACTTTCTCTTGAATAATGCACATTTCAATTCATCAAGCCTAACTTTACCCCAGTGAAAAAATCCATGAGTTCATGAGCAGTCCATGCACTTCATGAACTTTCATGAACAGTTTATGCACAGTTCATGAACTATTCATGAACTTCGTGAACAGTTCAGGAACAGTTCATGAACCTGTTCATAAATAGGTTCATGAACTATTTCATGAATATGAACTTTCATGTACTGTTTATGAACAATTCATGAACGTTGGCCAATTTCACGTCTCTGAACTCTAGAACTTTTTTCGTAGGGGTAGCAAGGACTTTGAATCAAGAATAAACCATTAATTTGTTTACATATTTAAAGAAGAACACTTCCACAAGAAAAATTGTGTTTTGGTTGACTAGAGAATTAGCTATAAAAACAAAATGCCTTTTTGGATAATTTTTCAATAATTTCCCATTTCTTTCTTTCTGCTACACTGAACAATTAGATTTTGCCCTGATTGTTGATTCTGACACAAACCGTCATATAGTTAAATGATATATAGCGATTTGTGCACTGTTTCCTAGAGCTATTGATATTTGGTACACAACATGCAAGTAAAGAGAAAATGAGAATGCATCAGAAAATCTCGAGCTGCCGTGGTGAGTTTTCTCATGAGGTTCTCAAAAGCGTCAAATATCAATAGCTTATGAGGAGCTGTGTTCGAATTGGAAGGTCAATTGCGTTTCCCTTGCGAAAACAGTTCAAGAGTTCATGAACAGTTCATGAATGTTAGATGGCCCCAAATTTTCATGAACTGTTCATGAACTCCTGAACTCTTTTTTGCAAGGGTTTTGAACCTTTATTTTGTTCTTTGTTGATGTGATAATCTGAGGTCATAACTTTAAACCAATCAGATTGATGGAATCAATTTCATTATTGTACAATAGCAATGATTTACCTGTTTCAGGATATCAACAAGTATCCACAGCATTCTTACAAACAATTATTGAACGAAGTAGTTTTTCTCTCCGCATTTCACCTGTAAGTAACTTATTAAATTGTATAAATATCTACTCCATACACATATTCAATATTTGGAAGTCTGAAAGAAAAAATTGGAGCTTCTTCACTGTAAGGTGTCCCACATTACTTGTAGATTGAATACCTTATTTCTTAATTTTCAGTGGATTAATGAACTGTATGGACAACAAAGACAACAACTGCTACATTATCTGCAAAGATTATCTTCAGGCAGTATGTAATAAAAACAGGAAGCATTTATTAGTATAACCCTTGCAAAAACAGTTCAGGAGTTCATGAACAGTTCATAAACGTTAAATGGCTCCAAATTTTCATGAAAACTGTTCATGAACTGTACATGAACTCTCTTTGAGGGTTTATGAACTGTGAAAACCCCTGCGAAAAACGGTTAATGAGTTCATGAAAAAGTCCTTGAAAATTATTCCATCTCATGTCCAGTCCATGAGCTAGTTCACGAACTCAACACATTCTTTTGCAGGGGAGTTGTTGAACAGTTCATGAACATTTGTAAATTTGATGAACAGTTCATGAACTTTCTTCTGCAGGGTGCGTTCATAAATTATATTGAAAGCATTATCAGGGTTCGATAAATTATTTTTCCTTCCCGGATTCTAATTTTTGCTTCAAAAATGTTTCTGGTTGATTCTAAATTTATTCTAGCCTTCCGGGAATCTCACCCCTGCGAAAAACAGTGCAGGAGTTCATGAACAGTTCATGAAACAGTTCATGAGCAATAGTTCATGAACAGTTCATAAGCGTTAAATGGCTCCAATTTTCCTGAACTGTTTATGAACAGTTCATGAGCCCCAACAGACAGTTCATGAACAGTTGTGAAAATTCGGGGCCATTTAACATCCATGATCTGTTCGTGAACTCCTGAACTGTTTTCGCAGGGGCAGTCCCATTCCTTAAGAAGAAGTTTATACAATTTTTAGTTATATTATTGTGTAATTTTTGCCCAACTCGTATTATGCATGTGCTCCAACATGACAATGTATTTTATCCCTTTTTTAGGTCTTATATGTAATGATCTTTTGAGCGGAAATGGTGCTTTCATACTTTGCTGTTCTCTTGAAGAATATCCAACTAATGACTGGTAATAGTGTAGGCCTACATTGTTCTTGTTAATAATGAACATTGCTTAATAATTTCGAATTGCAAGTGAATTTGTCCTTCATGTGTAATTCATGAATGGTTTTGTGGACAGTATAAAATGTTCAGGAAATGTGACAACAGATCATTGATTGTGTATCTCAAACGATGTTGTCAGTAAATTCTTCATTAAAAGGGCATCAATTCCTCCCATTCAAAATTGATTCATCAGTTTTGGTATGTATGCTTTCCCCTGCGAAAATAGTTCAGGAGTTCATGAACAGTTCATGAACATTAAATGGCCCCAAATTTTCATGAGTTCAGGAAAATTGGAGCCATTTAAAGTTCATGAACTGTACATGAACTGTTCATGAACTCCTGACCTGTTTTTCGCAGGGGTTGCATAGGCAGACAGTCTTCTCTATTGAAGTAGATTTTGACTAAATCATTTGTTTTGGTTCTTAATTTGATAATTTGTATGGTGTCAACCAAGGTAACTATGCAAGATAATGTGATTTTCCCCATTCAAAAATTTCCTTGTGATGAACAGTAATGAAAATTCTTTAGAACAATTTTCATGTGCCCTTTATAAATGTTTACACCATTAAATGTGCATGAACTGATAGTGTTTTGAGAACATGATGAAGTTTTCCATACCTGTTATACCACATTCAATAGATTTCTTTTATATGTTTTATCACTTTCTTATTTCTAATTTGTGATTCAAAACCATATTTTTGTACTTTTCTGATAGCATGGTATCACTTACTACAAATTTGTTATGTAATTTATTGGAATATGGTTCAATAGAACAGGTACAGTATAATTTATCTAATTACAAAATCACTTTGTGTTTTTCTGAATGTACTTCTGATGTTAAGGAATTATTAACAATTAACCTCAATTTGATTATTGTTCTATTTTTAATCCATAACCTTGATTAATCTCATGAATTATTCAAGAACAGCCACATTACCCGAGGATTATTAAAAATTCATCGCAAAATTTTGTTTAAATACGGCTGGGCACATAATTTAGAGACTTTAGTGGTATTGATTGAAGAATTATCTGTATTTCCGTGTCCTCTTTGTATTTTTCGCATCTTCTTTAAGCTTCTTTATCTAATAAAATCAATAGCTCTGCTTCTGTTGAAGTGTATATATCGCCTTTTGGGACACAACGAATTTGGATAGAACATTTTCCCCCAATGCTTCCCCGTCAAAATTGGCCTTGAACATGGTATTGGGAGATTCTGGTGTCCCACTTTTTGAAACCAAAAATGGAACAAATTTATTTACAACAAGAGAGTTTAATGACCTTGATTTTCGGCCAACATTCTAGGTTTTAATTGCTACAGGCAAAATGAAAATCAGGATTGTTTTACATTTTTTTCATTAAATATTTAACTGTTCATCCAGATCCTGCTAGCTACTTTTATTATAGTATGACATGTTCAAAAAGTGCTATTATACCTTCAAAGTTGTAACTTCTTGTTTCAACACTTTTTAGCACATACCCCTTCGAGAAACAGTTCAGGAGTTTATGAACGTTAAATGGCTCCATTTCTCCTTAACTGTTCATGAACTGTTTTTGAACAGTTCAAACAGTTCATAAGCCCTCACAAGCTGTTCATGAACAGTTCATGAACAGTTCATGTACAGTTCATGAAAATTTGGGGCCATATAACGTTCATGAACTGTTCATGAACTCCTGAACTGTTTTGGCAGGGGGACTTATCACATCGGCAGAATTATTGTGTTTCATTGCCTTCATTGGACATGTTTTCAAGAATTTCATTTAATGTGTTTACCCTGTATGCAATTGATTTGATTCACAGCATTCTCGTGGAAGCTTATCAATACCCAACATAAAATTTTGTATCTCCAACCTTTTTAATTATAGCTTTGCCCAAAATGGTTCTTAACCAATCATGGTTCGGGGAAACATTTCACTGTTTTATAAATGTAAATATGTACGTGGTCCATATTTGCATGAGAGTAGACTTGTCAGATAACATGAACATCTGAAATGTTTACGAAATTTTGATCTGATTTTTACAGTATCCCGAAGAGTGGGTCACATGGCCACTCAAAATGAATAGGTTAAGTCAATAGGAAAACAGTGATATGTGTTCAAGTGTATATTTCCCATCTTCACTGCTACTTTCGAATCATGGCGTATGTTTATTTTCCGTCTTGATATTATTTCCTTTTTATGACAGATAGCAACTCAATTAGCTTGCGAGAAGGCAATCAGGTATAATATTGATAATGCAATGCTTTTTTAATTTTCTTTTTATTCCAATTGCAAATAGTTCCTAGTATCACCTGTGAACACAGTTCATGGACGCCAAATCACCATATTGTTATGAACAATTTATAAACTGTATATAAGCGGTTTGTGAAAACTACAAAAAATTGGTGGTTAATTCATATTCTCAGTTAATTATTTTTTGCAGACGTCATGCTCATGAGTGTAAGGTGTGATTTAATTTTATTGGTCAGTCCCATACAAATTGATTACATTGATTATCCCCTGCGATAAACAGTTCAGGAGTTCATAAATAATTCATGAAATTGGGACAATTTAACGTCTATGAGCTTTTCATGAACTGTTCATGAACTACACTCCTGAACTGTTTTCCGCATATTACTTTGCTATTAATTGCTTGCTTAGTTATTTTTAAAAATTGTTATGTATGTTTGTGAATAAAATATGCGAGAGCTTTACAATTCTTATTGTTCGATTCAGATGATATCTATTTTGTAGTATGATATATATCTATGTTTTAGTTCATTGAAGACAACCTTCTACAAACATGTCATGTGTGCAAATAGCAGTGCAACACGACAGCTTCGGTAAGATGTTAACGTCATTGTAAGAATTTGTTTATATTTGTCATAAATTTTTTGGAAATAATCGAACCAACCTCCAACTGTGATTGCGCACAAAATATTTTTGCATGAAGAATGGCAAATATAAAATGGGTATTCAGAAACATAGAGCATTCCATTGAAGATTTGATGAGTATATCAAATGCTCTAGTAAACAAAGGAGAGTTTTAAACGTTCAAACAAAATACATAAAATTATGGTTAAAAAAATACCTTGTTTTGAAAGGAAATGATCTGTATTTTTTATTTTATAAATCGAATCTTGCACTTGATCTTTATGGTAAATTAATGCACTTAACGTACTTTGATATCGACAAGATATTATAATAGAACCAAGATAGTCTAACTCAGATTTGTGTTTTAAAGAGTTTTAAACAGACCATAATATTATCTTACCTTCTGGAATACCTACCAAATAAAATGTATTCAACATCCTTGAGTATTGAATAATTCAAATTTAATTCATCCGACATCAATAACATCCTCAAAAGTTTATCTTTGTGACCCAATATTGATCATTTCCAAACATTTTGATCACTTTTGCCACGGCAAAATCACTGAGAATTGGCCTCAAAAGCTATTTTAAGATCATCTCGTTTTGATGTGAAAAATTTTCCGGGGATTATAGTAGACTTTTGAGGATGTTATTGATGTCAGACGAAGATGTTGTTTTTAAATTTGAATTATTCAATACTCGAGGATGTTGAATACATTTTATTTGGTTGATTTTCCCAAAGGTAAGATAACATTTTACCTGTTTAAAATTCTTTAAAACACCAATACTGTGTTAGACTATCTTGGTTCTATTATAATATCTTGATATCGAGAAACTTAACAACTCACCTTACATGTTTCGTGTTTTGTGCACTTTTCTCTTGTACCATTAAGTACGTTGTGTGTATTGTTATTCCATAAAGATCTAATGTGCCTTTGATGAAAATGAACAGTTCATGAAAATTGGAACCATTTAACGTTGATGAACTGTTTATGAACTCCTGACTTGTTTTTTGCAGGGGACTTGAAAAACAATTGTATTGGACGCTGTTACTTTTGTAATCGTTACTCCCTATCCTGGTTATCATGGTTTTTATATTATGCATAGTGGTTATTCTCTTCTATTTTTATTTTAGAAATGACCTGCTTGTATTGACTACATTGATTGCCAACTCATGCCAAGATGCACCTTTTGTTGTATGTTGTTAAATATAACAATAATGGATCTACTTTATCCTAGGCTACATACTAATATTTGCATTACTTTTTCTTTAGGAAATGGGGTTTGTCCAGTTGCTATCTTCATTATCATCCTATCCTGAAGGTATAGTCTTACATGATATGATAACAAATGATAGTCCTTGGAAACAATCATGCATTCTTATCGCTTTGAATGCAGCTTGTGAACATTAAGTGGCGCAACCCCTGCAAAAAACAGTTCAGGAGTTCATGAACAGTTCATGGACGTTAAATGGCTCCAATTTTCCTGAACTGTTCATGAACTGTTCATAAACAGTTCATGAACCCTCACAGACAGTTCATGAACAGTTCATGAAAATTCAGGGTCATTTAACGTTCATGAACTGTTCATGAACTGCTCATGAACTCCTGAAATTTTTTCGCAGGGGAATTTCCATAAACTGTTCATGAAACAGCTCATTAAAAAGTTCATGAAAACCAGTCAATTTAAAACGTTTGTGTTCTTTTCAGGAATGGTGAATCACGATCCCCTGTGAAAACAGTTAATTAGCATTAATTAATTTGCAGGTTTTACTTGTTAACTGAGTCTGAGATCAATACGTAGCTGAATGCAAAACTGCCGAAATATTTTTTTAATTATCACATGTTCATGTGTCATATTACTCAATTTTCGTATTCACTGGACTAATTTTAATCTTAATCTTTAATTTTAATCACTGCTTTATCTGACTTTAGTTCGTAGTAATTCAAGCATTGCACAACGCCTACGCTACCACCATGTAAGTTTAACAAAACAATTGCATTAATTTTTTTCATTTTGTTTCCAACTTTTTATGTGAGAGATTATGATCATTGCAAGTAGATAACTATGTATCTCAATATTCCAATTTGAATAGTAGTTCAATAATTGCTGTTCATCTACAAGTAGATATTTGCAGCGTTACAGCTCCTGCGAAAATGTGAATGTGAATGTGAATGGCCCAATTTTCATGGAATTTTTCATGGACAGTACATAAGAAGCTCCTGAAAATTGAAGCCAATTAACGTTCATTAAGTCATTAACTGCTTATCTCAGTGAATTTCACAAACAGAAACACAAGGCGATGTAAATGCTGTTCATAAAATGTTCATAATCTTATCAACCATAATTTTTCATTTGTCTATTCTAACAAAATTACAATGGACCAATATCTGTATGTGACTGATGAATTCTGGAATACATTGCTGTGTAAATCATTCTGAAATAACCTATGTTGATAATTCATTAATTTTCCCAAGCTCCTTCCCTTGCGAAAAACAGTCCAGGAGCTCGTGAACAATTCATGAACATTTCATGAAGGTTAAATGGCCCCAATTTTGATGAACTGTTCCTGAACTCCTGAACTGTTTTTCGCAGGGGTTAACTTTGACAATGTTATGTTATTTTATCAGTGTCTTCTGACTTTTGTAGCAAAATGTTGAAGATTTCGAATTCAAGCAACTTCTTTTCACGACTCTCTTTTCAATGGGAAAGAATTGTCCAGCTGCATTAGAGGTAACAATTTGCATACTTCCAAGGAAAGAGCAATTTAATATCTGGTATTATGACCAGTGTATATGCTTTAGGATGTACAATATAAACTGCTTATAGCGTCACATTTTATAATGGATTACTGTTTATAACATACTGAATTTAACTGATGTTCCTATAACGGCATATCGCCTATAACATTTCAAAGTTCCCTAGGGATGCCTTTATAGAGAGCTTCTACTGTATTTATCGCATCAGACCTCGGTAAAATGGGCAAAAGTGAAACGTCATAAAAAGCTGTCTTAGTGTTCAATCAATTAAATATGAAGGGCTGTGGCTGTTAAAGTCCTATCATTGTCAAATTGTGGTTGCATGTTTGAATCATTGTAACACATCTCTGCCTATTACAAATTGTCAAATATTGCTGAAGTGTATATATCGCCTTATAGGTGCAATAGACTTTGACAAAACTTTATTTTCTATTCGTACATTGTTGAGTTTTTGTATAGCGCTATTCTTTCCTCGTCAGAATTAACCTTGAACACCATATTTTTGAAATGTCAGGTGTTGCAATTTGAAGCAAAACGAATCATAAGCCACAAGAGGGTTAATGTGGTGTTAGGTCATCAACGCTACCTACCTTTATGTTTCTACACGCAAAAGGGAAGACGGAATTGTATACTTTTTCATAAAATATTAATTTGGGTCTACCCCTGCGAAAAAGGTCCATGAGTTTATGAACAGTTCATGAACTTCATGAACAGTTCATACACAGCTCATAAACAATTCATGAACAGTTCATGCACAGCTCATAAACAATTCATGAACAGTTACAAAGAGTTCTTGAACACTTCATGAACTCATAAACTTTTTTTCACAGGGGTAACACTAGATAGGTTGTGTATTTGCATCACTTATTGAAAAGAGCATATACCAGTCTATCAAGGTGGCACTAGTTGTTATATTATTCTTGTATGTCTCAGCACGTTTTTGCCACATTATGAGATTCCTGTTGCTGCTTAATATATAATGAGGGTTTCTTGTACAAAATTCACTTTCAAATAAATCTTTGATTCTGATTTGAAACAACGAAAACTAAGAAAATAGATAGATTGGTCTGTTAGTTTGAAGTCAATCCTGTTAGAAATGACAGAGATACCGTATTGATATGTAGTACGATATGTTTATTCTTACGCATATTTATGTTAAGGGAAAAGGCTGTGACACCACTACTCACTACTCAAGTTTGAAAACTGCTGTATGTGAGAAATGAAGCATGTTCTGTTTTTACCTTACTAATCAAAATATACGGACTAAAGTATCTTAAATGTTTGTATTTGTAAAGGTTATTCAAGAAGGATATGTTATGTTAGCTTTATTGACGTTTGTCCATCCAATTGAAGATGGATTGGAAACTATCTGGACATTGGCACAATTTGAAGAACTTCAATTACAGGTCAGTTCTGATTTACTATGGTCATCACAAATTATTTCATTGTCTTTGTGTTCTTGGTTATAAGAGCATTGATAAATTTACAATCTGTGAAGTGGTAGCTCAGTGGTAGGTAAGTGACTGCACAGCGTGTGGGAGATCAGGAATCGATTCCTCGTCGTTACACACATATATGTTATTTGTATCTGTAATTTCTTAATTTTTTTTCAAATAAACAAGCAATCAATTGTGTTTACTAGGTGACTAAGTGCTTGATAGCCGGGCACAGGTCCTCACATCAACTCGTTTATTTTTAACTGTGAAATTTTTTATAGCTTTCAACCATGTGTAGATCAATCATTCCACACCTGGCCAGCATACCAATTATGGGCTCGCCTTTGTGTAGATTTTGGCCGTGTCCCTGGTGTAAATGCTGGTTCAGGCTGGGTTCAGGCTTTTTGTTGTAAGAATCGGTCCACTTTTACTGTAGTTGAAGTGTTAGCTCAACTATTTTCCTGTTTCAGAGTCCCAAATTCTTTTGTTTCGAACAATACCGAGGAATGTATAAGTGAAAAAAATTGTTTTTGGTTAAGAAATAAGTCTATTTCCAGATGGAATTCTGCATATCACCATGCTCAACTGGCTTGATCGCACGTTCAGTGCAAGCAATGAAGCGCACAATATTTGTATATTACTATTGTCTTCAATTTTATCAAGAAATTTTAATTAGAACCAATTCTACTGAATATTTTACTATTCCCTAATGCGAATTACAGAGACTACTAATAGAGAGTATAGAGTTTAGTCGTGTGAGTATTTTCGTTTTTGCCTTGAAAATCTTTGCTTCCCACTTTATAAAATAATTTAATGATATCTAAGATTCCTGACTTCCCATGCGTGTTTGTATTTCAGTTTAAGAACTTTTTGTAAAAGCACAGATTGAGTTCATGGCAGTTCATAAACTTTCATAATCTGAGATCATGAACTGGGTTGATGAATGTTCATGTGAACTGATTTAATGAGTACCTCATTTTCACAAAAGCCCCCACAAGACGGAGAACTTTCATGAACTGAGTTCACAAGCTTGTGCCATGTGTCGCTGGTTAACTTAGTTATCAAAGTGTTCTCAGGGGTATTTTTTGAGTTTTGCTATTTTCTTTCAACAGGCTATGGATACCCTGTGTGCATTGGCACCATTACTGCTTCATGAATATATGCAATGCTTGGGAAATAGTAGGATGTTAACATTTCTTGCTTGGTGCATTGAGGCAGGTACGTAGAAATAGTTAGAAAAAGTGTTAGTTATGATCAATATAATCAAAATATTATTAAAAACATCCAGGGGGTGTTGTCCAACAGGGATTATGTGAATAAATTTTCAAAGAATGTTCTCTATCAGCATGTGCACTGTATATAGTTCAGTGGCTACTGGCTAAGTGCCTGCACTTCTTGTTTGAGGCTGCTATTTGCTTCTTCTTCGTTGTGATGATGTGAAGGTGAAAAACTTGTTTTGCAGGGACATAATAAGTGACCCATCCATATGCCACAAAGCATCTTAGACGTTACAGCATTCCAATTTGATCTTCTTTCATGATGTTGCATTGATAAAATGGGTTTGCAGCATTATTATATATACGCTTACCTAACATAATTTGACCGAGAAAAGCAACCGTAATGTACTTGTTAACTGTTGTATTCTTCATACTTGAGTGCTTGAAAACATCAATCAAATAATTAATATACTACTGATCAATAATTTTCTAGATGATTTCCGTGGTCATGGCAATTCATTTCACGGCGTTGGTGGGATGGGATGTAAGAGAGCACAGATGCGTTACTGTCTTAGGATCATTCGTTCCGTTTGTTCAACTGGCAACAAAGCAGTCATTGAAGATTTATGTGATCAAGCTGCTATTGATTTAGTTGTTGGTAAGTATACACTATCAACGCTAAGCCACAGAAAAGATTTGTTATGTTAGAGACCCTAGCTCAGATAGCAGAGCAACTGAGCTTCATATCCAATCATATTTGATCTGGTTGATTGTGATTCAAATCCTCAAGAGGTCTAAACTCAGCCGCCTTTACTTTATCTCAAATATCAATGAGCACCATCTTCTGATGGTGGATGGAATGGTCCCGAAAGGAATTGCATTATCATTACCCTTGCGAAAAACAGTTCATGAACGTTAAATAACTCCAATTTTCCTGAACTGTACATGAACAGTTCATGAACAGCTCAGGAACAGTTCATGAAAATTTGGAGCCATTTAACGTTGATGAACTGTTCATGAACTGTTCATGAACTTCTGAACTGTACTGAGGGCACTGCGTTGCATTTAGCGTATTGACAATCGAGGTCCATCTGTCATGAAATCTGTTTATATTGATATGCAGTGTTGTGGTTGAAATCAGTAAGGAGTATTTACAATCATTGCTACTAGCGAAAACTCCTCTAGAAATAGAAGAGTAGTACATGCACCTTTGATAGGGAGATACTGTCTCAATTACATCTCGCTACAGAAAATATCAATTCAGACAGTATCGATCTATCTATGGCACAATTACGTTCTTCTAGTTCTAGAGGAATGACACATTTACCTCCCAATCGCTAATTATTTAAGGAAAATGCCCATTAGATATAATATGGCACTTCATCAACTGCTGATATAAGTGTTTGAATAATTAATTAACTGTATTGTTGAGTTCATAGTATTCACAAATGGTTCATCATCTTCACGAACAGTGTATGAAACTTCCAAATACTTCAGGCGAAAGTTCACACAATAAACAGTTAACATGAAGCGTTCTCATTAGAGTATTTATCATTAGAAATTTTTGAAATTCATAAAATTTCCAGGAATTGATTATGAAAGTATTTTTAAAAAACTTTATGAAAGGCTTTAAAATTTACATTAATGAACATTTTTAGCAAACGACTAGCCTACTTTTCTCTGACCCAACAGGGCAGACACTGCAGCTGCAGGTCAAGCTCTGAAAATCTAATGTCATATAGGTATTTCTTGCTTGGTAAGGCAGGTGTGGACTTTGCAGCTATATTACTATATTACTTCCATATAGTGCCACCAAAAAACAGGAAACAGCCCATTAGCCGCAATAACATTTCATGAGCAGTAGCCAGGGTTTGATATTTAAAGTCCGTTATCATGTTTTGTGGAAAGTTTGAATATAAAGCAAATATCATCAGAAGAATATTAAAATAAAATTTCGATTTCTCACTTATATGTAATTAAATTTGCTCAAACATTGATCTAAATAGTTGAACAGAAGGTTATACATTTTGTTGCGGCAGTATTGATTGGGATATGACAAAAAAAGTATCACAGAGAGGTCAAAACAAGTTGTTATCGTAATGTATCGTGTGGTCTGCTACACTGAAGTAATAAAACTGAATAAACCTTCATTTTTTATCGATGATAGCCTACTGCTTACTTACTGTAATAGCCCTAATCCTCTTCAAGACATAATGTTGATTATGTCTACTGACAGCCATTCACTGACTACTATCATATATAGGGGCCATGCTGTAGTGGTTATGGCATTATAACTCAGCCTGCAGGATCTTGGGTTCAATTCCTGGAAAAAAAACACTATTTCTAACAGCATCAGGATGTGCATCCAGCCATTACACTTACACACGCTTCAAAATTACTAGCCAATTAACATATAAACTTGTTGAAAATAGCTACTAGGTTACCCGTCTTGGGGTAAAATGTTAAATAATTAAAAAGTCAATCTCAATCATTTGATATATTTTTGTTTTACTGCAATTACTGCTTCCCTGATTTTTCAAATGCCAATTTATCTATTTAATTTGTTTAGGTATTTTAACCAATGTGAATGAGAGTGATGATGATAATGATGCTGTTGATGCACAGATGCAATGTGATATGTTATTGATTCTCGCTTGCCTTTGTCACGGCAGCACTCACAAACAGGTAAATATACCCTGATTTATGTAAAAGGTGTTGAGTGTTCACTTGAATATTTATACCATTTATTTTGCTTCTTAATATGGCCTTAATATTTAAATTCTCTACAGAGGATTTTCAGTGTCGTCACAATTTTGTGCTCAAACCCCATTTTTATCAAGTTGTTAAGTTCCACTCATTTGATGCGGAGGATCAATCGCCTCTTAACAGGGAAGAATGCTAAAGCCGGATAATCAAATCATTGTGGACACTGTTTTTTTAGCTGCAAAGGCAGAACAACCTTTATTCTTGATTATCATTTTATTTTATTGTCACAAAACATCATTTGAACTTTGAATTTTATAGTCTCAAACATGCTGTTATTTGCAAAAAATTACTTCCATTACAATAGTGCAGTGTGTTTAAAACCATAAATATCGAAATGACATACAGAGCCATATATTAAATAATAAGTAAGAATCAATGTTACTCTACATTTACGACAACAATATTTCCCCCCTTTTTACCATGCTATATCTCAGGGATTTTTTTCAAAGGGTATTCATTAAATAGATCTATATTCAGTCACTTATTAATTTCGGTATTCTACTGAGTGTTACATCTCTGCAAACTTCATCAGCTGTTTAATGGCCTGTATTTACATATTATTTATCAATCTCAATTGCTAGATATCTAACACATGATATATTGTAGATTCGTTTGAACAAGAATGTTAACAAACTGCTGTAAATGGAAGGGTTTGTTTAATTAATAATTTTTAATAATGTTTATCTTTCATAGGAACTATTCGGAGATGACGGTTGTCTTGTACTTATACGCTACTTAAAGAGCAATGTGAGAAAATTTGTAAAGCCGCATGATCATAATCAGTTGCTGTTGACAACAGTTGATTGTATTTGGTAAGATGTTGTTCGTGTTGTTATTATCAATCAAATACATAATATCATAATAATATCCATTAAAATGTCATGATTTTGTTCTGCAGAGGATTAAACATTTTTGACTCCATTATGTTGGCTTCCAACACGACTGTGCCCCTGCAAAAACAGTTTGTCATAAAAATTGGGACCATTTCACGTTCATGAACAGTTCATGAACTCCTGAATTGTTTTTAGCAGGGTGTAACTATTAAATATTATCTTCTATTGATCCCCTAACTTTGTATGCGTTTTATCTTTTATATATAACACAGGTCTACCGTTCTTGGTTGTTCTCTAAATGAAACGTGCTTTTTGCAGCATGAAGGGGTGTTCTTATTATTGGACATACTCAAGGTAACCTCACAGAAAAATTCTAAATAGCTTGTTTCTTATGTTAAGTTAGCTTACTAGTAAAAATGATGAATTGTTTTGTCAATTATCATGCATCTGTTTTACATTTTTTAAATATGTTTCGTAACAATGACAGATATCATTGCCTTGTCAGCTGTTCACCTGTTCCACTCTTCTGTCTCTGGGAGAGTGGTATTGTACTTCTTTCTCGGAGCAAGCAATGATTGTAAATGATCCTACTGCAACACTTCAGATCTATTTCAACAAATCCCCTATGAAAATTCCTTCAGTTCATAAACAGTTCATGAAGATTTTTATGTGGATTCATGAACAGCTTATGAACAGTTACAAAGAGTCTATGAACACTTCATGAACCGGCTCATGGACTGGTTCATGAATATGAAATTGCCGAAAAAATTTGTGAACTTTTAGGCAATTTCATGTTCATGCATAAACTTATGAACTTTTTTCAAAGGGGGATGTTATGGCAGATATTGCAGATATTGTTTCATCTGAACCACTCCGTCCACCACCCTCATTTAATGTTCAGATAATGTTGAAGCTAAGTTGTCCTTCGGAGGATTTCATCTTTGAGAATTTTGATCTGGATTTCAGGTACTCTGCTAGTTCAGTTAAATTTCCTCTATCGTTGATACTTAGTTCATTTATGATATAATCTAGTATGCTAATATTGCATTGTATTTTTTCTTTCTGTTTGTTTTTTAATTCTAGAAATGTCCTAAAAATATGCAAAATCTTGTGCTTGGTGCTGTATTGGATTTATGTGAAAATTCAAAGGTGATTATGTCATCTTCAACGATAACAGAAATCCTATGTCAAATGTTCTAGAACATCTTATGAACAGTCCTTTGAGCATTTCGCAAACGTTGACATGGCCTGTTGTGAACATTTCATGAAAGTTTGGTCATTTAATGTTTATGAACTGTTGTTGGACCCCTGATAAATTTTAGACATAAACAACTCTTCAATTGTTTGTAGACGTTATATACCAAGTTGCTTGTGAAATTTTTCATGAATTGTTCTTGAACGCCAAACAGTATTCATAGGGGTTCATTGGTTTCCATATGTATAATTATGAGCAGGGTACAATTGAATAACCACTTTTCATTTGTTTTCTTTTAAATAGCTCATGTCTATTTATTCCAATGGCCACAATGTGTCCTGTTAATTGCTTGCGCACTGTGCATGTTTGCAATGCTAATTTATATGCAATGCTAATTGCACATAATTCTTCGTTCCAATTCCAGTATAAATGCCTATACCATTGAGGAAATGACCTGTGAAAGCTACGAAAATATCCCCTGCCAAGTAAATTAGTTAACTTTGTGTGTCACTTACAGTTCACCATGAACCATTCATGAAATGGTTGTAAACTATTTAAATGTTCACGAACTGTTCATGAAGTTTCATATTAGCCTGGTATTTTGAGAACATTTGTCGCAACTGCAGATTCAAATAATTTATATTCAACTGCGCTTTATAGGCTCAGCTGACTTGTAAAGATTCTTCAATTCTTGTCATAAATATTCTCTTAAAATTCAATTTCATATTGTGTTTCATCAGTAACATCTTCATTGTTATTAAAAAGATATTAGACAGTTCTGACAATAGTTAATAAACATATACATTAGACATATACCCTGGTGAAAAACAGTTCAGAAGTTCATGAACAGTTCATGTAAGTTCATGAACAATTCATGACAACTAAGTGGTTCCAATTTTTCATGAACTGTTAGTGAACTGTTCATGAACTCCTGGACTGTTTCACAGGAGTAGACATGTCAGACCTAATATTTGCAATAATTATAGTAATTATGATTTGACTGTCATTCAACAATACTCCTCCAGGCATTGCCTCATGTTTTAACATGGCGGGATACAAATGGACAGCATGTAAGTAACTTACTAATCCAGCTCTGGAAAGATGAAGAAGAAAGAATGGGAGTCAAAAGATCTACGACCGGTATGATTATTGGTAAGTAATGGTATTATTATAATTAGGTGTTGAAGTTAAACCTATGTAAAATTTCAATTAAAGCTATTGGGACGGTATCACCCTACAGAAGGCCCCCCTACCACTCTTGTATTTCTGGAGGAGTTATCAGTTCCAATATATTTCATGGCAGATGGGCTTCGATTTTCAATCCCCAAGGATACACCACATATATTAACAATGCAATCCCCTCTGAACCATTCCATTCGCCATTCTTAGATGATACTTGTTTGATGTCAAGGCTTGTCAAGGCTGGGTTGACCCCCAGGGGATTTAAACCACGATCGATCAGACATGATCAAATTCTGAAGTTTGATTGTTTTTCTATCTGAGCTAATTATCCTAAATTTAAATTGAGAGGTAACATAAATTTAGATCTAAAGAATTTGCAAAAGACTTGTACCACTTATGAGCTTTTGCTATATCAGCTGGGTCAAGGTATGAGTTAGATATGCCGTGAAACGTTCATCATTAAAACAAAACATCTGTTTGATACAAGAGTGTTCGGATGTAATGGGAAATGCGTTTTTCAAATATTATAAACATAGATTGTGTTTATTATAAACTATTCAATTCTTCAGTTTTGCATGGCTGAAATACAAATATTTACTTTTGTGCTATAATAGGCCTATAATACCTGCAAACATTATTGAAAAAAAATCATTCGGTGCAAATTAATCCCAAATTGAATTGAAGCCATTCAATTACCTATGAGATATTGAGAATTCATAAAAATATTTACTTTCTCCTTTCACATTGTAGGGGAAGCAGCATTTGATTTCGATTGCTACTGATGATCATGCCGTATTTTGCTTTATGTAAATTATTTCCATATTGTTTTGATTCATTTTAATCTAGATCCTTCTTCACCTCTAATCAATTGTATACAACAATCATACGATGGAACACCTCTGCCGTCTAGCTCAATGAGTCCTGCTATAGCAGATGTGGCTGATAATATCCGTGCTAAAATATACTCAATGTTCCATAAAATAGGTATGGTGTTTAATGTTTATAATGTTTATAAACACTCAAAACTTGAAAATTCCATTCCATTCTACTTCAACAAACTAATCGACAATTAATTTGCTTAATGCTACCCCTGTGAAAAAGTCCATGAGTTCATGAACAGATCAATAACAGTTTATGAACAGTCACGAAGAGTTCATACTGTTCATGAACTTTCATAAATAATTCATGAATTTTTGAGCAATTGCACGTTCATGAAGTCATGAACTTTTTTTTCGCAGTGCTAATGCTCGTATCTATTAGCTGCTCTGTTTGCTTAGGAATGACTAAATTATGGTTTAGCCTGAGAATGGCACTCCAAATTCCCTTCAAAAGATTAATGCACAGGACCCTCTAATTTTGCGTCATGTCTTTCTGTCATAATGGTTACAAAAGATGGAGTGGTCAATACAGCTTTTAAATTGACCGTTGCTGGACCAACCGAATGGGTTGATTTTTGGTATTCATCTGGTATTGATCTGTTGGTTGGACACTGAACCGAGAACTGCTAACACCAGGAACAAATACAAATATATTTACTAAATTTCCAAGTCTAGCAAACCTACCTAAAATAGGGGTGGATGATAATTTATTCTGGTGTTATGATATTTGCTATTTCTTTGAAGGCTTCAATGATGTACCTGGACTTGAAGCTGCAGATTATGTCACTTTATCTATAATAGAACGTTTTGTTGAGTTCAAGGTAAGATGGTAATTAATTTTTCAACATAGCCTATCATTCTGTATCAACAGCCAATGTCAAAATGGTTCTTGGTTAATGATTCCTTTTTTATTGAAATTACAATTGCTGCTTTTCTATGCAATAGACTCTTGAAGTTTGGCAGGAGATATCAGCTGAATTAATATTAGAAGATGTGGAACCAGTCAGTCCTGATGCTGAGATCATCGATGCTATTATATCAACGTTACAAGAAAGATCACGTGCTGTTACAGAAATGCAGGTATTGTGTGTTGACCACCCCAGCGAAAAACAGTTCAGGAGTTCATGAACAGTTCATGAACCCTCACAGACAGTTCATGAACAGTTCGTGAAAATTTGGGGCCATTTAACGTTCATGAACTGTTCATGAACTGTTCATCAACTGTTCATGGACTGTTCATGAACTCCTGAACTATTTTCGCAGGGGCACCTTCTTATTGACTCTCTGCTCACCATTGTTGACAAATTTAGAAAGACATTAAATGTTCATAAATGTTCATGCGATGCAGTTCATTAACTCATACAGCTCAGGAAAGTTTAGTAACTTTGATAAACTCAAAGTCATCATTTATGAACTACATTCTAATTTCCAATTTCCTGAAAAATGATCCCCGTCTTATTGACTTTCCATTCCTAATCTTACATACATAATATTGGTATGTTGTTAATGATTTTAACTTGGTTTTATTATTTTATAGACCATGCTTGTTGAAGCAAAATATGAACAAGATCTCATGAATGAAGAAGAATGCTATGACAAGGTTTTTGAGTCTCATTCATATAATTATCTTTCTATCGTATTTGTATTTGTTATGGTAATATTCTGAAAAATATTAACTGACATTGTTTATGCCTGTGAAAACTGTAGAACTGTTCATAAACCTTCACGGACAGTTCATGAAAGTTTCTGAAAATTTGGGGCCATTTAACGTTCATCAACTGTTCATAAACTCCTGCACTGTTTTTGGAAGGGGTATACTTGCTTTTGGGATTAATATTCAAAGACTTTTGTTTTGCAAGGCTTATGGTAATAGGAATCGTGCATGTATCCATAACATTTCCTGTTTCCTGATTTCACTATGGTAAACTACAGTACTTGCCGAGTTGGTGACTGGACTAGATGTCCATGGTCCAGCAAGTTTTGCTTGAGGTCCATGAACTTCAGGTTTACAAACAGTTTTGTTCATTACAACTTCATGAAGACTTCGTGAAAAGTTTATTCACAGGGTCACAAACAGTGGAAGGGTAGTATAGCCAGTACAGTATTTAGGCAAAGACTTAGGAGGCCTTATCTAGAACTTATGTAAAACATTTTACTGAACATTCATATCAAATATAATTTATTGAATCATTGAAAAAAATTGATGATGCAAAATTGCTGCAATGATTTTTACTGCGCTGCATAATCTCGTAAATTCATGTGGAAAATGGTACATTTTGGGATTTACGTGAAAAATTTAACGTTGAAAAAAAACTTTTTGACGTTATAGCGTACAATCAAATTTATACCTATAGACACGAAGGTCTTATGTGTTGTTTCGCGATTTTGTTAGCCACTTTAAACCAGAACAAGTAGCCGCATATGATTGGATACACTACGCACAGAAATTATAATTTTTTAATTGATAGCTAATTTTTAACTTTGATTTTAATTTTAGATCAGAAAAAGTTGGAAACAACGTGAGCTTGCTCTGGCTAAACATGAAGCTTTACAAAAGAGAACATCGAGCTATGAATCTCTTAGGGTAAGCATATCATATTCAAGAATGATTTGATCCATGAAACATTAGAATAATCCTCATTTAGGGATAATTGTTGGCTATGAACTAATGCTGACCCTATTTTAAAAAGTACATTGAAGATTAGGATTAAATACTATAATGACAGTGCCAGATTTAATCGTCTCCTCACGAATCAAATGCATGTCAATAATAATACATTTAACCAAATTTCTACCCACTTATGTATTATCATCTCTGTAAATAATTCCATTTTTGTACTATATACAGTGAAACCTGTATATAACAGCCAGCTACTAGAGATAGATAAATTGGCCACTCTAAACAGATGGTCTTTATATACAGGTTTGATTCAATAGAAAATATTATTTTAGTCATTGCATGAGTGACCACTATAGACAGGTGGCCGCTTTATAGAGGTGACCGTTATAACAGGTGTGACTGTAACTTATTATAATCTGTTATTATACTTTGCTTGTTGTGTACGTTTCTGTAAAAAAATGCTCCAGAATTATCCAGGGTTCTAAATAAATAATTGTGACATATTTTGTTTGTATCACAGGCTGCTAAGCAAGAACAAATTAATGATATCCTTGTATCTCGTGCTAATGTTGCTGATCAAATTGATCCAAGGTAAAATGACTTCAAATTGTTTTTATAAACCAACTTTATATAAATCAACTTTATTCATCTTGATTGTATGGCATTGCTGCATTTTTGCTATAAAAAAATACTGCGACAATTCTGATTGGTCTATATTTTACATGTGATATGACAAATATACTCACACATTAGTCACATGATTGACTGCTATTGAAAACTTACAGACAATGTTTAGATTACATTGATCACAATTCTGAATTTTTATTTTTGTTCAGCCGTTTGACCTTTCTCAGTGAGATCAGACCATTGCATTCGAATTGCAATTGAAGGCTCTAGCAGTTCCCAACCTTGTTTGCAACACAACTTTGTTCTATATCTCGGATGCAAATTTATGTGGAATCGACTCTACTTTGTTGGATTCTTAAATGAGTTCCAATGATGTAAACTATGAATGCTGGTCGTGTTTGACCTATTAAGAATATCATAAACTCCATTTCTGGGCAAACTGTAAAATTATATTTTTATCCTAAAACACGTAGTGATCAATCTAAATATGCATAGTATGTAATAATTTTGCACATAATTATGTCATTGCTCAAGACATAGGAGGATAAGCTCAGATGGCAGAGCAACCGAATTTCAGACCTGATCATATTTGATGGACTGTCACTCAAATCATCTAAGGTCAAATCAGCCTTGACTTTATCCAAAACTTCAAATGAATACTATTGAAGGATGGCAGATAGAATGATCCAGAGGGAATTGCATTGCGGATAGCTGCGGCGCATCGTTGGTCATTGACAAATTAGGCCTATGTGCCATGAAATCATTGATCTGCATTTGATCTTAGTGAAAAGAACCCCTGATCTAGAAATAGATGAGTGGTACGGCTGCCTTTGGCAAGGCAATAATGTTGTATCCCTGGAAGAAGATTCATTTGTGCGGCCTTGGTGTAGTGGCTAGGATGTTGGACCACGGCCCGCAGGGTCTCGGGCTCAATCCCTGTCCGAAGCACTATAGGTTGGCGTCAGGAAGGGCATCCGGCTATTAAACGCACACAAGCTTCAAAATACTAACAAATTAACCAACCACCCCGGTGAAAAAAAGCTGTAAGCTTACCCGGTTCGTGGAAAAATAATAAAAAAAATAAAAAAAAAACTGAGTTTGTAAACACTTCATGACATTTACACACATTTATGAACTGTAAATGAAGTTATGAACGTTATTTAAATGCCCTTTTCATGGACTTTTCACAGGCGTATCTTTCTATATGTATAAACTTTTTAACGCTTTGGGTATGTAACAGGTTATGAACCATGATAGGGTTGATATAATTCAGTCTTGTGCTGTATAAATTTCCCGTTAAACGTATTCAGATTTGTGATAGTTAATTATTACAGGACTGTCGCAATTGTCTAGTAAAGTTGTGGCTGTGTTGATGCTCTTTACACTGTTTTTTCTAGTGCTTTACTTCATGGGGTGTTGGATACATCTTTGCAAACAACGGTAAGCATAGCACATTGATCAGTTATTCCAGAAAGGTAGTGCAATACTGATAATGTAAATTATAAGAATGGATCGACGCGTTGGACCTTGGACCTTGGCCTGCTCGGTCTTGTGTTCAGTCCCTGGCAGGAGTACGTACTATTGGTTGGCATAGGAATGTCATCCTACTATCAAACTCATGCACACATTCCAAGAAACATTAACCAACTATTAACCAACTACCGCGGTAAAATAGCTAGCTTTCCCGGTTTATGGTAAATGATAAATGCGAAAGAAAACAAATGCTTGAACACTATACCATGGGTTTTCATGTGTCCGCTTATATAGGAACAAAGAAGAGTATATGCAAGTATACGTATGTGCTTGGTGAATGTATTTACGTTGCCATGAACATGAAATTCATCCATAGAAATGGATTAACATGCTCTTTAACACATAGATTTTAACTATTTCAGCTCTACAATTATCATGAAGTTTTGATTTTTTTTTTGTTTTTTCTTAGGTTTT
This sequence comes from Haliclystus octoradiatus, assembly GCA_916610825.1. Lineage (NCBI taxonomy): Eukaryota > Metazoa > Cnidaria > Staurozoa > Stauromedusae > Haliclystidae > Haliclystus > Haliclystus octoradiatus. The sequence goes on along the minus strand of OU744449.1, from coordinate 7,192,888 downwards.
TTGTGGTCGTAATGTGATGGTGTCAAATTTAGATATTGATTACAACCAATCAGATTTATCATTTAACGAACAGTTGGAAAAAGAGAAGCAACTAGTTCAAGCTTGGTTAGTAATTTGTTGCAATTTCATCAATTTGTTTCCTTTTTTGTGCAGGTCTGAGGAAATTTCCTCCGACCAGCGGAATTCCTTCCTTTTCTCCAGCTCCAAAACAAAGAAAACACTAATCTCGCTATTGTTTTAATACTTTTTCAAATGTTTTCTTTCCTTTTGACTGAACTTCATTATCATCCATGTTTGTGGCATGATGGCTAATAAAACCTTATCCTTAAAAAGTGTACATATCGCATTTTGGAACATAGCGGTTTAGCTTCTTGTACTGGATGTGTTGTAGTAGTAAATTGAGGCTGAAGTCATCTAGAGGCCAATGGATTGACGGCATGCACTTGGGTTAACACTACTACGGAATGAGAGATCAAGGCAATTACTACATGTGTTTAACCGCCTCTGTCTGCCTCTGCATCACCCTGCCTTTTCGTAAAACAACATAGTTGGTAGGTCTGATCTCCAATTGAAAGTATTGCTAACGTAGTTACACTATAACGTCATCTACGGTATCACAATTTTATGTGCTATGCAGATGACACATATTTTGACCATTAACATCCATTTAGAATGTTCTTTCATAGACATACAAAATATGATATAAGATAATTAAAAACCGTCATTCATCAGATTTAAAATTCAGAATAATATTATGAACAGCGAGCGCCTTGGTCAAGTTTAATTTATAACTTGTATATGATTCTATATTTTCAGATTGAATTGTTATTGTGAATAGAAAGAGATAACAAAATCGAAACTAATGAAAGACAATCAACAATTATCTGCAATTCTGCATGGGCATGTCATGTTTGTTGTTTTATTATCGATATTATAGTGTTATTGTTAATATAAGATTCTCCATTTTGATAAATTAAAAAATAAAAGTGAATCAACAAAGCTATCCACTGTTATATTCGAAAGTATAGCTAGGTGCACTATGAACCTTGGATATACTAAATAGCTACTAAAAACCTACTGAAACCATACTGAAATTCACCAGACACCTCTTAAAGGCCCTTGATCGATCTAGACTCTTCTCATTCTACTGAAAAACTACTGAAACTCACCTTCAAATTCAAAAGCTATTCATTCAAAAGAAGCCGATTCAATAGCCTATGCAATAAGTTTTGTATGTTTTTTTCAGTAGGTTTTTAGGTTTTTAAAATTCACAGTGGAGTCTGGAGTAGAGTAGCATTTAATTATAGTAGCTACATGTGTGTATGTAGTGGTCTGTATCCATTGTTTTGGCAAATCCATGTAACAATTGGTATTGTATTCTTAACAGATTTTGGATTCAGTTTCAGTCACTCGAGACAATGTTGACACATTATTATCCAAATAAATCTATGTAAACCCGTTACTAATTGAAGAATATTAGAAGGAAAAGATATTCTTTGAAAAAACGCGATTTTCGAATTGGTCATTGTTATAGACGAATGATCGATATCTATCGTAATCTTGATTAACATACAGTCAAACCTATTATAACGGTCACCTCTATATAGAGGCCACCTGTCTATAGTGGTCACTCTTGCAATGCCTATAATAGTATTTTCTATTGAATCGAACCTGTATATAAAGGCCACCTGCTTATAGTGGTCAATTTATCTACCTCTCGTAGCTGTGTGTTATATACAGGTTTCACAGTATTAATATTCTGATTTGTTAAACATTCATTATTCGACCGCTAAATGATGATATTAATGACATCTATAACGTCTCATGATATGACCGTTTTATATACAGTATTAAACATATACTAATTTCAAATTGAAAATTTGTTTTTAGTAATTTCAAGGCAATGTATTTATCACATTGATGATATTGATACAGACTTAGATAAAAATTTCAGAACTTTCTAGCCCCTACAAATAATTGCGTTTTCGTGTGATGGATTTCCTGCCAAATCAAGTTCAACAACTCATGGAATTCTTAGCTATACCGCTCTACTTTTCTTTTACTTGATTAATCAAGTCTGGAACTCGGTCTGGAATTCTGTGGTCTGGAATAAAGTCCCATAGTTCTGAATCCGAGGTCATTAGAAAATGATAGCGAAAAACAATGCGAAGGATTTCCTGGATACTTTGTGTAATTGTGTATTGTATATATGCTGTGTCATTGGAGTTGTCTGCAGCTGCACTAAGCCTTTACTTTTAACTGTGAGATGTAGCTTGTTGGTATCACTGTCATCGATTATCACTGTTTCAAGGTAAGCTTAATGTTAGATGATTCATTTCGCTAAATTAGTATTTTTGCCTCCAAGTAAGTTTCCACCAACGAACTCAAATCCAACGTAGACCTATGCGCTTTGTCTCCACATTATCCACATGCGAAGCAAGGCGTAGACACTAGGCTACATTGCATGACATAAGTTCAGATCAATTCTGAACAATTCTCTCTCGCAGATAGGAATATTTTTCAGTGTACTAGGTCCAAAACACCAGAAGAGAAAGTGTCGCATATTGACCGAAATGTTGCCCTTTTATATATCAAAACAACCTAATTGAAGGGGGCGTGCTCTACTCCTTAAACAGGTAGTTTTTACAATTTGACCTATTCCTAAACTAAGCATCTTGTAACATAAAAGTTACCTTGGATGGAGATGTTGAAGATAGAGAACCAGAGACAAGACCCAGGGCTTGAAACCCACATTTTTTGAGCCTAGAAAATGGAAACGTTTCTGAAATTGCTTTCAGAAAGCGGAAAATCATTCCAGCTAAAAGGATAATTTCTGTGCATATTCTATTTATTGAGTTAACTATTTTCTCAGAACTATTGGGTATCCGGTTTATTGGCCTTTACTGCTGAAATCATTCTGGATCAAAGAAGTCACAAGAAATGTTTTGACACATGGTTTCATAAGAAATCATCTATTCTATGATGCTAATTCTAGTGCATATTACATATATTTAGTATATTCTTGCCCGCATCAATTAGCGGTCATATACTATCCATCTACGTGAAGTATTGCTCAATACTGATCTATACGATACGGTTTCGTAAGTGTAATGAAATATTAGCCTATCAATCTCACCCCATAGAAACTTAGTTATAAAATCTTTTTTAAATGCAATTAAGAACACACAACTGTATATTCTGTGGATAACCAGCGAGTTCAACCTTAGATAGATATATGCCTCCCAGGCTTACAATTGCTTCAATAAATCTACGATAGTAAATTTGGAAATTATCAGATAAATTAATGCAACTCAATTTTACAAACTCAAGGTTTGTACCCTCTGAGCTGATCGAACGGCAATCAATCCCACAGTTTCCATAACCTTCACATAGGCAAGAGATTTGAGGCAGTTAAGCCGGCATGTCTGCCTATGCAATACATGACAATTCTCAACTATTTGGAAATTAATCTTTCCTATTTTTGAATATTTTATATTATCAGTTTCAACATTTGGTCCCAGGAATCAGTTACTTCAGATCACAAAATACCTTCAAAATGTTTTATTGTCCAGAGGGTGATGATATCTTTAAGATTTGGCAACATGGCGGTGTATCTCGGTGTTTTATGGAAACATTCCCTATTGCTTTGGTATTTATTGTGGCATTTATATTCCTTGTTTCAATAATACAAATTAATATGAAAATCAGACAAAGACGCATGTGTATCAAGAAAGTCGGTCAATATGATCGAATTGGTATTTCAAGTGATCCTATTTCAACGGAAATGAAAGAAAACTGTAAAAGATGCAAATTAAAGGGTTTTGCATTCACGTCGATGCCAAGACCATTTTTATATGTTTTGCAATGCTTTTGTCATCTTTTACTTGTGTTGATACCTATCGCTGATATTGTTGGACGTGTTATCATTTGTCATACTTGTATTAATGGAAGTACAATATTTCATGATGCAATGTTATTGATTAGTTGGATGAAAAGTTTTTACTGCTTGCAAAGAGAAAGGAAGATACGTTATCATGCTAAGCATACACGTCACTCTTTACATTTAATCTCTTTTGTTTCATTGACAACACTCGTTGAGGCTGCGTCATTTATTTCATGGAATAGTAAAAAATGGTGGTTCATGAGTAAATCATCTCCAACTCAACAATTAGACTTATTTCTATTTTGTATCAGATTAATATGTAATCTGACTGTGTTTGTGTTGGCTATGAAAGGACCTGGTCTGAAACAAAAGTCAGAAGCACCATTGGTAAGATGAGAAAATTTTGTGAAAAACAGTACAGGAGTCCATAAACAGTTCATGAACATTAAATGGCCCCAAATTTTTATGAACTGTTGATGAATTTTCTGTGAAGGTTCATGAACTGTTTATGAACCCCTGAACTATTTATGAAACTTCACAAACAGTTCATGAACAGTTTGCAGGGTTATATATGACCCTGAAATATTTGTTCACTTTTCTAAAAATATATCTGCACCAATTTTCAAATCCAAAATGAAGATGTAGTTAGTATGTAGAAAAATAAAAGAAAAAATCGCACAGGCCAAGGGGTCAATTTGCTTATAATACAATAGGATTGACGATTGTATATTTATCAGACATAAGCTTTTTCAGACTTTTAGCGGATTTCAGACTATTTTGGGTCTTGTTAAACTCTAGTTATTGCTTTTTCCTATTCAATTCCATTGAAATTTATCAAGATACTGTAGATTTCAGACAATTTTTTAAATTTCCAATGTTATATCTGATTTATTGATCTAAATCATCATTTTTCATTTTATTTTAAACAATTTATTTCATGTAGTCGTCAACGTCATGGATACCCCTGAACTGTTTTTGCAGGGGTCATGTTTTCCCAGTTCATAAACTGGTTCATAAAGTTCATGAACGTTTGATAAACTGTTCATGCACTATTCATGAACCCTCAAAAAAATTTTCATGAAGTGTTCATAAAGTTACAAAGTTCATGAACTGTTCATGAACTCATGGATTTTTTACACAGAGGGGGATTCACCAAAAACAATAACAATGGGAACAATAAAACTATAAGAACTATGTTTTAAAGGGAAACACTGTCTGTAGAGACCAAAACTCAACCCTTAATTAGCTTAAGTGTTGCAGAACACTGATCGTTAAAGTTCAGGAATCATATTTATAAAATTGCAGGCCTTTAAATTTTATCACTAGCTATTTCCTCCTTTGCAGTTGAGTTAATAGAGGAGATATTAATATTAATTTCCAAACGTTTTTTCATGACAGAAAAAAACTGCTTCTCAGGGTTCGGCTTTTGGAAACTTTTGGGACAAAACAAAGAAATTATTGCCATTTCTTTGGCCTAAAAATAGGTTTGTATAATTACTTCTTAATATAATTATTAAATCTTGATCTGAACATGTGCCTTATTGCCAAGGCTAGCTGCTTTCAAGACTGAGTGCCTTACAAATATTTGCTAGAAATACCCAATATAAAATGGAAAATAAATAATAAGCAATTATAATTATAATATTAGAATTTTGAAATGATAATAAAGCCTTGCATAATTATTCAGAAATGGGGTTGCTATAATACTCACGTCAACTCTACTGCACTGTGCTTGGCACTGCTTGGGCACTAGGAAATGACTCTTTCATTTTCCCTGGATCAAACCAACTATGTCGCCAAAATCAATATATTACAGGTATGGCGCATTTTCGCTCGAAATATTGTGTTTTCTTACAAATACTAAGAATTATAACAGGGCTCTTAACCAATCAAAAAGCCTGATAAATTTTGTAATTGTAATGATAATTATTGTCTCTGAGAGGTAAATCTGTCCAGCAAATACATGGTAGGCTGTTAATTCTACATGTTCATGCGTTGATGATGTATTTATTTTAATATGTTCAGGTGGTTACAGCTACGCGTCTTGGCATGCTTCTCCATGTTGATTGGTAATCGTGTTCTGAATGTCTACACTCCACTTCAATACAAAAAGATTGGTAAGTGATTATCAAACTGATTTCATAGTTGTTCAGTATTATTGTTGAGTATTTTAAGGACACAGTTTATTTTTATTTTATCCCATTGAAAAATTCACTGAGTTTTTGAACTTTGCGAACATTTATGATATGTTATTGAACATCTTCTTTACAATTATTTGAACTATTTATAAGTGTTTACCCCTATGAAAAAAGTCCATGAGATCATGAACAGTTCATGAGCAGTCGCAAAGAGTTCATGAACATTTCATGGACCGGTTCATGAATGTGAAATTGCCTGAAATTTCATGAACAGCTCATGTACTTTTTGGCAATATCACCTTCATGAACTCATAATGCAGGTTTATATGCAGGGTTTGATGAAAGTTTCAATCCAGATTGCGATTGCAGAAGGCTGCTGCAAAATCTGAATACGCTAGCAACCAGCTTGAGTTAAGTTGCGAACGATGGTTGTGTTTGAAAATGTCCTTCTCCTTCTATTTAATTGCATAGAAATTCCAATTCAGTTTGATTACTATAGGCCTACAGTGCCATGACTTCAACAAATGTTGAACAAAATGTGTAGCATAAGCTGCTATCAAGTGCCTTTTGAGAGATGTTCAGTCTTCTATACCTATTGTGTAAAATAATTAACAGATCAGATATTCTGAATCTTTAAGATTTTGAAAGAAAGTTTTAAAACTGAAGTAAACTATGAATCAAACTTCAACAAATATGTTTAAAAGATTTGAAAATATTCTTGGATTCTAAAAGGCTGCTCTCTATCAGATAGGCCTACTGCTTATATCTAGACATTTAATATTTCTGTGAAAAATATTGTTACTGAGTTAAAAATTGATGTCGTAAAATATACCCTATGTTCATATTTTCAAAAAAAAGCTCTGTTCAATAACCATCATTGATCTTGAATATAGTGAATCGCTACTGAAAACCTACTGAAATGGGATTGAGTACTGGAACTATAGGCTACTGAAACGCATCTTAAAATTCTAAAGCTACTGTAGATGTAAAAAGCCCAATTTAGTGACCTATTCAGAAAGTTTTCAATATGTTTTCAGTAGATTTTCAGATTTTTTAAATTCGTAATGAACTATATATAGCTCTTATTTGTAAGTATTAATCATATTTTGTGTCTTGCTTAAATTTCAGTCAATTACCTGACAAATACAGAAGGAGAAACAGAAGCACCACTGACATTGATTATTGTTTATATTGTGTTCATGCTTTTGAAAGGTGGAGGAGGAGGTAAGAAAAACCAAATTAACTGTAATTGACTAATCTATTAATCACTGTTTTACTCAAATTACACATGACCATCCCTGTGAAAAACAGCTCATGGACGGTTCATGAACGTTAAATGGCCCTAAATTTTCATGAACTGTTCATTAACTGTTCTTGAACTATCCATAAGGTTTGTGAACTGTCCATGCCCAGTCCATGAACAGTTTATAAACTGTTTTAACAGCTTTATCATATAAGCGCCTACTATGAATCTTTAAAATACTCAATCGCTACTGTCCCTGCGAAAAACGTTTCAAGAATTCAAGAGCAGTTCATGAACATTAAATGAACCAATTTTCATGAACAGTTAAATAAAAAGTCCATGAAAATTGAGCCATTTGACACTCATGAACTAGTACATGAACTGATCAACTGTTTTCTCATGAGTGGGTACTGAAATAGTACTGAAACTTGCCAGACACTTTATTCTAGATTTTTTTCTCATTCTACTGAGAGAATAAGGTTCAAGCTACTGAGAGGTGCCAAATTCAGTCGCCTATCTAGAAAGTTTCAGTATGTTTTCAGTGGGCTTTCAGATTTTCAAATTTGTATTAAAACATGCATTTGGCTCAGATTTTAGCGGATTTGAAATTATCTGAAATTGATGCATGTTTGCTTACCGGTACTTGAAATTTGAAAGAGCAATTCTCACTTTGAGGTTCATCACCCTCGGCAATGCTCCTGTGAAACTTTGCCCTTGCAAAAAATTGATTGAGTTCATCAGCTGTTCATGAACTGTTCATAAACACCTAATAAACAGTTCATGAAAATTAGACCATTTAACATTCATGAACTGTTTTCACATTGGTATTCACAATAAAATTCATGAAAAATAAATGTTATTTGACTTTATGAACTTCTTATAACATAAGCTCCTTCATAAACTTGTAATAAACTGTTAATTATATTCATGAAATATCATATTTTCCAACAGGGGGCTAAATTCTGCATAGATGTTTCCTCATAATCTATCCATGGAGTTCTTCATGAAATTTTAACAAACTGTTATAAGATTCATGGTTTTCCAAGTAACTGTTTTGTAGAGATTAACGAAGACCATATTTTCAAACACTGAGTAAATTTTTTGACATTGCCGTGTAACTCCTATATTTGATTGTTTCTTGACAAAAACATTACAATACTTAGACCTAATGTTTGTGTTAATTTTGATTCTTGGTTTCTGTAGGTAGCTCTGGGCTGATCAACAATTTCAGATCATTTCTTTGGATAAAAATCCAACAGTATACTAGTCGTACAATTCAAGTGCAACTGTTTGATCACCTTCACAGTTTATCATTAAGATGGCATCTTGGTAGAAAAACTGGAGAAGTTCTGAGAATGATTGACAGAGGTGCATCAAGTATTGACAATCTTCTGAAGTAAGCAAGCAATGAATTATCATATCAGGTAGCTGGCTACATGGATTCATGGATTAATGTCATTTATGCCTTTATGCCTATTGCCACGGATCCGAAATGGCAGGTTTCTCCGGGTAACTTAAAATTCACATAAAAATACATCGAAATTCCATGATTTACCGTCGAAGCATTCTAATATCAGCTTAAGAGAAAGCATGAGCTTCATGGCCTATGATTATTTTGTTTTCCATGACATAATCATTAGAGATTACAATAACCAAAGAAGCATGGCATAATCATCAACGATGTGTATCGAAAGGGCTCTGACCATAAACTGTTATTTAATTTATTGTAAATAATAAAAACCACAATAAAATTTGATTAAAACAAGAAACAGGGAATTGCTTAAGGTAGTTTTTATGGACTCTTTAATGTTAATTTCAAGTTGCCCAAAAAAACATGTCGTTTAGATCTGTGGTGCTCGGTCTATAGCTAGTAACTGTTATTCATGGATTAATCATTAATGTTATTTATGTCTTCCTAAAGACAGTCTGGCGACTAAATTCTAAATTCATTTTGTTTTTTCTAGCTATTTCCTATTTAGCATCATTCCAACTATTGTTGATATCATTATTGGCATAGTGTTTTTTGCAACTGCATTCGATGGGTGGTTTGCATTGATCGTCTTCTGTGCCATGACACTTTATATTAGTAAGTTGCCTATGGATGATGATAATAATAATAATAATAATAATATAATAAAATAATGTTATCTGATAGCAGTTGAGATAGTGCTCAATGTCATTTGACAGAGCGGTGAATAATAATAATGAAATGAAGTCAAAGACTAAACATTCTTTTACTGTGCTTTACAGTACTGTAAAATTTATATATATAATATATGATATATATGATATAATAATAATAGTAATAATAATAATAATAATAATAATAATAATAATAATAATAATAATAATAATAATAATAATAATAATAATAATAATAATAATAATAATAATAATAATAATAATAATAATAATAATAATAATAATAATAATAATAATAATAATAATAATAATAATAATAATAATAATAATAATAATAATAATAATAATAATAATAATAATAATAATAATAATAATAATAATAATAATAATAATAATAATAATAATAATAATAATAATAATAATAATAATAATAATAATAATAATAACAATAACAATAACAATAACAATAACATTAACAATAACAATAACAATAACAATAACAATAACAATAACAATAACAATAACAATAACAATAACAATAATAATAATAATAATAATAATCTATTTTATCAAATAATCTGTTGGTTTTAGTTATTTCAATTGTGATAACTGAGTGGCGTACAAAATTCCGTCGAGAAATGAATTCACTAGATAACAAAGTTAAAGCTAAAGCTGTCGATTCTTTATTGAACTTTGAAACGGTATGTATTTATATGTCATATTAACTTTGATCTTTAAATTTTCCGTAATAAACAATAAACATTCTCACACTTTATACACTATATGCGGTAATATATTGATTTTCTACAAAATCAAAGTAGTATAGCTTTTTAGCTGACAAGATCATCTGCTTGATGGTGTGCATCTAAGTACAGTACTTACCAATAGACCTACTTTTATAAGACAGAAATAAGAATATAAGACAGGACTATTACAAGACAGGAAAAGTATCCTCCTACCTGGATAATTACCGTCTACGCTTCCTTGTGAAAAACTCAACGATTCATTTGTTATTTTAATGATTTCAATTAAGTGTCACAAGGCCTTGCTGATGCGATATAGTTTTTGAATTGGGCCTGTGAACAGGCTAGCTGGTATTATGCTTACATAATGTATTTCAAGTGTCAAGCACATTTCTATTGCTTATTCTCATTCTCTTCTCTTCTTATTGCAGGTAAAATATTACAACAATGAAGAATTTGAAGTTAATCGCTACAACGGTGCTATCAAAGGCTACCAGGTAACAGCGATCAGTTGAATGCATAGCAATCAAACCTGTGAAAATGAAATCGCTTGTTTATTATTTGTAAGCTGTTTAAAAACTGTTCAGGAGTTTTGTTTGCATTTATCGGTCAAAGCAACTGGCCAAACCAAATGTTTACCTCCCACAAACCTTCACTTTTTAATAATTACATAACTTAGTACTTTTAATTCAAGTAATTTGAATAACATAAACGGAAAATTTGATTGTTTTTTCCTATTTTGCTAATAGTTCTAACTTCTTCAGATCATTAATTCCATATCCAATTTCCCTACCTTTTTTCAGACCTTGGGACTGTTGGGCATTCCAAACAAATTTTCATTTACAAGATCAAAACAAACATGTTAGCCATCCAATCAAATGAAAACAATAAAATCAAAATGTTGGTTTTTGATATCTCTTTTCAGGTTGCGGAATGGAAAGCACAAGCTTCATTATCGATACTTAACAGTGCACAGAGTTTCGTTACTAATATTGGTTTATTAATTGGTACTGTCTACTGTGCTCATCTTGTTGTCAAGGGACCTTTGAAGGTATGTTCTTGTAGTAATATTATATCAATACATGTTTTATAATATATATTACATTAGCCTTCAGCGTGCGACCTGAGCCCGGAACAAGGCAACCTTCGGCTTCCTCAAGGTCGCAACTTTGCTCATTTAGTAGCATGTAGAAAAACTATTAAAGGGAAAACTTTTTATCGAAAAACAGGAAATAGCCCTTGTATAAGCAAACTTATAGTGTCAGCAAGGTGTGATGGAAGAATTCTTCAATACAATAGAAATTTCTTTAACGCATAAGAAAGAAAACAAAGGCAATGCGGTTTATTTTCGCAGTTTATTTTCGCAAAACTTCATTTTAATGTTATGTAACTTTATTTTTTTATTCGCAGTTTATAATATGTTGATATCGGCGGAAAAAACTTGTTTAGAATTGAATTGTTCATTGTTTGAAACACAGGTGTACGAATTTTCAGCCTCCTAATCCGAAAAAAGTCCTAATAGAAGCGTTTGACTGCAAGTCCGGCTCCGAAAATGTAAGAAAAGTAGACTCCAACTCCGAATCCAGCTCCAAAATATTTCTGAGAAACTACTGTAAAAAGACCAAAAATAGATTGACTTATCAACCCAAATAAAGCAAACATAAAAAGTGCAAAATGTGTTAACATAATCTGAAATACGCTGCCAATCAAACTTCTATGTAGAAATATCTACACAATGTTCATCTTTGAAGTGCTTCAAGGGTCTTTAAGAATTTACCAGGAGTGCATTCTAGACTCCGGCTCTGATTCCTGCTTCTGTCTAGAAAAAATTCACTCCAGTCCGGCTCATGTTAAAATGTGGACACTCCTGCCAGAGTTAGAGTTTGACTCCGGCTCCTGTACAATTAGTTCTCATTATATTATCTTCTTATCATCAATGTTATTTGTTCGTTTGAATACATTCCAGCTCAAGTGGCACGTAGACAAGTCTAATTACAATTTTGAGTAGGCTATGTAATTTTATTTTGAGAAAAAATGGATACAGATCAGTCCTATCATATACCACAATCTATGAAATCTAATAGTTGCTTAGTAGTAAGTAGTTATGCAGTAAACCGGAATAGTTTTTAAATAAATTTATATATGTAAAGTGTATAATATGGGTTGATTTCAAGCCTGATATAATTCAGATCCTGCTAAATTAATGTTTTTTTTTGAGAGTATATTATTTGTAATTTCTTTCTTAAAGGTTGGAGACTTTGTTCTATTTATCACATACATGATTCAATTGTACGCTCCATTAAACTTCTTTGGCACATATTACAGGTAGAACATTGTTAAAAAGTTCCATAGTGATAAATATTTTATGAGTTATTTCACTCTGGCTATTTATCATTATCACCATCACCATTTATTCAGAAAACATGATAAGCTACAAGGTTTTTTCACAGGACTGATAGGCCTACATGAGATTTCCCAAAAAAAGGCAGTCTTCTTTCAGACTTTCTAAAATGCTATATGAAACTGTGTGGGATTCATAGTCTTTTATTATTTGGGGCTGTAAAATATATTGCTGCAGAATTGATTTTCCATGTAAAGATATGCCTTTGTTGTCGATAGAAAGTTAATTGGCTTGATAGATTATCGATATTATTGCTTGCTTTCAAATCTCTTCATGGCGTAGCCCTTGTATATCTGAAAGAATTGTTAGAGGTTTATAATCCTCCAAAAGACGTCTGATGTTCATCCAAAAACAATTTATGTGTTCTTTCAAGTAATTTTAAAACTGACAGGGACCGTGCCTTTCTGTGGCAGCGCCGCTATTATGGAATAAAATGCCAGATGATTTGAGATATTGCATTTCGTTACCAATTTTTAAACGCATGTCGAAAACTTATTTATTTCAGAAAGTGTTTGATGAATACTGCTGACAACATATTGTCTAAATGAATAGTAAATTTTACTTTTAATTTTTTAGATTACTTAAATGTCTAAAATACTGTTTTACTTTCTCAGTTCCTTGTAGCTTCATTTAATTTAATTGTATATATTATTATTATTATCATTAATATTAACTGCTCAGTGTTCACGGTAGTTCATGAGTACTCAGTTCATTGCTTTTCTAGGTGGACGGTTAATGAACCGTTGAATGTATGTAAAATGCTAACTTTTCTTGAAAAATCCATTCTAATTTTTTGAAAAAAGATTAACAATTTGATTTACATGAACTGCCTTTTATTATGCTTCTATTGGATTAAATTATTGGGAAAATGTACTATAATAATTAACTGAAAAATGGCCTTAACAGTTGATTAATTCTTCCTCAATTTAATTAATTGCTGTAGGACTTGGTCTCTCCAATAATTGTATAATTATGTCAATGATTTTGTCAGTGTCAAAATGTGGATTTTTCTGGAGCTATTTTCATTTTTTCAGGATGATTCAAAGTGCATTCATTGACATGGAAAACATGTTTGATTTAATGGAAGAGGAAGTTGAGGTATGAATAATTCTGTGATGCTTTAAAATTCCTTAATGATATAATTCCCACATGAAACATTGTTCATGAGTTCATGACCTTGAATTTTCTCTTGTGAGAAAATTTGCTGAGTTCATGAACTGTTCATGAATCTCATGGGTTGTTCAAGAACTGTTCATGAACAATTGAACATGATATGAAGAGTTCATGAACAGTTGATGAAATTTAAATAGCCCAAATATCATGGACTTTTTCATGAAGAGATCATGAAAATTGGGCCATTTAACATTTATATAACCACCTTTTCTTGAATTTTTTGCGAACTATTCATGAAGCTTGATTTAAGTCGTCATGAAAATGTATGGAATTTTTCAGTCTTCGACTTTTATCATCTGGTTCATGAATATTTCATGATCTAATGGACTTCTCAAGTTTCTTCCTAGGTTATGAGACACAGACATTAACATTTCTGTAAAAACTTATCCATTTTGCAATATTGTTGGTTGGTCCAAACCTAAATTCCCATGAAGGCTTTATAAAATGACTACAGTAATAAAGGCTATTAAAGGTTGTCAAGTTCATGGACATCCGAATATATGATAATTTTTCAGTGTCACGCTCAATGTCATGTGATGATTGTTAATTTTTCTCCCTATCTGCTCAGATGTTTTGTATCAACATTTGATTATTTTAGATTATTGACTCACCAGAAGCTGTCCAGCTTCGTCTCGTCAACGGAGCAATTGAATTCCGAAATGTAACATTCTACTATCACGAAAGGTAGGTTATAAATTGATCTTCTTCTCACATGATTGTTCATGCACATTAAATGGTCATACAGGGTCGGATTTAGGCTTAAGTACAACAAGCACCAATTGCAGGCCTAAGTAAACTAGGCCTTTTCAAATAAAAAAGGCCTGTTTACCAGAAAAACTTTCAAATTGATTTATTGTTTGACTCATCAAAATTATGAGAAACTAAAAGAATCTATAAGGCCTTATAATAGAATTGATAATTAATTAATTATTTGATTAATTTATTAATTGATCGAGCCAATAGAGAAAAAAATGACGTCTTTTTAGATTTGTTCTTTAGGCCTCAAAAGGTAGAGACGGACCTGAGTGGTCTGTTTTCCATTCACTTTCTCGTGAATTCTTTGTGAAATGTTCATGAAAATTGAGTCATTTAACGTTCATGGGCTGTCTTTTTATAGAGGTATATATTTATTTAGTCGAGACAAATCAGGGAACTATTCGATGATCTGCATTCTGATTGTTGCTCAACCTTTTGCTATTTTCTCATAGTGAACACGGACAAGTTCCCTCGCAAATTCAAACAATAAACAATCGATTCGCAAACGTTTTTGAACAAATTCAAACGAAAGTCTTACAAGAAAACGATTAAACAAAACAATTAACAAAGTATGAGTTTAAGATTTTCAATTGTAGACTACGCATACACAATTTTAATCTTATTTAACAATCTTCTCGCCATTTTTTTGTCGCTGCTTCGTTACAATTTCAGATAAGTTTCGTAGTCAGCTGCAGCATATAGCTCTTGCGTTTTTCTATCTGCAATCATTATGTATTTTATTTTGTTGTTTTACAGTCGTACAATCATTAACAATATCTCATTTCGTGTTCTACCTGGTCAAACTGTTGCTTTGGTAAGTAATCTCTGAAAAAAGAAATCCATTAATTGTTTTTTATGAACATATGAACAGTTCATAAATTGCCATGATAAGTTCTTGAACAAGTTCTTGAATAAGTTCATGGAAATTTGGACTTCTAACCTTCATAAACTCATGAACTGTTTTTCGCGAGGGGAATCCGATCTTTGTTTGTCATGCGACATTTGCTTTTCTTGTATTTGATATTGCACAAATGTTCAGGTAATTCTAATTATTGTATAAGTTATTGTACATAACATATACAATTACGTCGTATATGTTTTATAATTACGTCAAAACGTAAAATTAAAACACTGTTCATTATTCTCAGTTATAAAATGAGAATTGGAATTTTACATTTTTCATATTTTTAATTCTAATTATTTGCTTATAATAGGTAGGACCATCTGGAGGTGGAAAAAGTACCATTATTCGTCTTTTGTTTCGTTTCTATGAATGTAAATCTGGGTCTGTTCTGATTGATGACCA
This sequence comes from Haliclystus octoradiatus, assembly GCA_916610825.1. Taxonomy (NCBI): domain Eukaryota; kingdom Metazoa; phylum Cnidaria; class Staurozoa; order Stauromedusae; family Haliclystidae; genus Haliclystus; species Haliclystus octoradiatus. The sequence goes on along the minus strand of OU744449.1, from coordinate 7,177,103 downwards.
AGATATTACTACTGTAAGTATCAAACGTATTGCGTATCATTGCTGAATATCAAACTCCATTAATAATATCGCATGCATTTATATTAAAACCATTACAGCTGTGATCAGTGCTTTGAAATTTTACTCAGGATACACTATTCGTCACACTATCGACTGTGGTTCAAATCCCTTTAAGGTCCATTCAGCCTTGATTTTATCTCAAACATCAAATGAGTACTACTTTCTGATAGCGGATGAAATGGTCCCCAGGTAATGGCATTACAAATATAGTTACAGGGTATCACTGCGCCTCAACAATCGAGGTTTTATCTGCCATAAAATCTTGAGATTGATTTTCGTGTGGAATCTGATACCAATATAGAGCATTTTTGAAGGAGCCAATCCTCCAAAAACAGAAAAGTGGTAGAGGTGTCTTCAGTAGAGCGATGCCATCTCATTACTTCCTTACATTATTTGTTGGCGGCGTCAGAAAAGGACATATATATACGCTACCAGTAATCTACTATCCTTGTGCGGTGTGTGGATGGATGAAAAATCCGAATAGACGGGATGAGGATTATCAATCTTTTTGATAAATAATTGGATAAAAAAGTCAGTTATTTTTAGTTATCTGATTGTTAAGCTGATATAAATCAATTTGTTCTATGCCCTTCATGCCAATACTGCTATTTTAGTTTGTTAATAGTGCAGATGAAAGAACACAGGCGTCAAATCTGAGAAAGAAATTATCTATTTATATTTTTATGTCGTAGGTTACTCAAAAGTCATTACGTGCGTGTATCGGTGTTGTACCGCAAGACACTGTGTTATTTAATGATACCTTAAGGTAAGATATTTGCTATTCTAACTATCTGTGCCTGTTGAAAAAGGGGATGTTAAGCATGATCTGCGATCATAAATACTACCCCACAATTGCCTGCTCGTATGTTTGCCGTGATGTTGGCATAGCTTTATCTTTCTGTCTTTTTGCACAGATACAATATCAATTATGGCAATATTAATGCCACACCCAAAGAATGTGAAGAAGCAGCGAAAGCAGCAGATATGCATGATAAAATCACTACGTTCCAAGATGGTAAGTTTGATCATTGCTACAGTATTGATTGAAAACTTAGACTAATATAAAATTAACCTTATATATGTATGTATAAGGCTATGGTTAACGGCGTATTTTGAGCGAAAATAATGCAGGCGTATTTAAATATGAGCATTATTTACGCCTAAAATACTTTTGGAATAGGAAATTTCAGGATTTGAAACTGTTTGGGTTGCATTTACAGGGTTTTTGAAACTTTTGGGGTACGTCACCTGTTTTCCGAAGTAGCAACCCCCTCGTCCATGCAGAGCTAGAGTTGACCCCCTGGGCTATGACAGGGCCAACTTAACGTAATTGGTGATTGTCGATAGATTAGTTAGTGGCGTAGTTAGTCTAGTTAGTGAGATGTATATGGTAAAACCTGATAAGTACATTAAAACCTTTTTCACGTCAGTAATGTTGGGCCACGCGAGTGGAAGTATTTATTTGATGAATTCAAGACAATGGCACTGATCGATCACTTTGTATGATTATTATCACTTTGTATCATTTCATTAATTGGTAAATATTTATATTTTGTATATAGAATATGAAACACAGGTTGGTGAACGTGGTTTGAAATTGAGTGGTGGAGAAAAACAGCGAGTTGCAATAGCAAGAACGATTCTAAAAGCACCTAATATTGTCGTTTTAGATGAGGTATGATCCGATTGACGTAATGCTCTCATTGTGATAACAAATCATTCAAGTATTCGCGCTAATACAGGTAGCTTAGTCACTGTCGTTTTATTAATCAATGAATTATAGACCGAGCGACACATATCTAAAATGGCAGGTTTCTCCGGGAACTTGAAATTCACATAAAATGTTCATAAAAGGACCATAAATACTTTCCCGTTTCTTGTTTTAGTCAAATTTTGTTGTGGAGCTCGCCAACGATAAATTTATAAATCGTTTTACAGTCAGAGCCCTCTTAATTCATACATTTTGTGTTTTCGTCATGCTTCTATGGACTCGCAAAATCATGGGAGAACAAAAGAATCGAAGACCATGAAGCTCACATGCAGCATTTTCTCAAAACGATAAGAAGCCTTTGACCGTGAATCATGAGATATGAATTGGATTTCTGAAGAGTTTACAATAAAATTTAATTAATTAAAAAAGAAATATGAAATTATTTAGCATATTTTTATGAACATTTTTTTGTGATTTTTAAGTTGCCCGGAGAAACCTGCCGTTTTACTTCTGTGGCGCTCGGTCTATTAGGCAGTAGAAGCAGTAGTAAAATCTTAATGTAAATCAAAAAATCAAATCGAATTTTTATCTTGAAGATATTTCGGCTGGAAATGATGTAGGATTTTCCAGTCTAATAATAGTCAACAATCCCAATAATAAAATTATAAAAATGATAGTTAAGAACTAGACTAGTACCAGGTACTTTGAGAAGAAATCTGATGAAGTTAAAATGAACGGTGGAAGTTAAAGTTAACATGAATCTTAATTTTTATTTTCTGATATTTTAATTAATTCTGAGGACAATTATTTGCTTTTATTCTACCATAATCTTTTCTGCTCGGAGAGGGAAAGGTATATACCAATATGTCTTCTTCGTGGCAACCAAATAATCTGAAGTTTGTTTTTCCTTATTGAACATACTGTATCTGCCTCGCATTCAATTGCATTTTTCTTTATGTTGTATACCATGGATAAGCTCATATTGGTTAATATCCATCCTGATCATTTGTATTGTTTATATAGGCTACATCAGCGCTAGATACTCAGACTGAACGGAATATCCAGGCTTCGCTTGATGTTGTTGCTACTGGTAAAACGTCAGTCGTCATAGCTCACAGGTAAAATTTGAATTAGGCTAATACTGCTAAATTTGGATTAGGCTAAACTATAGTCTACTATACGGTTACCCGGGCGGTTAGCATGCGATTCAATATTACCCATCCTTTAGAAGTCAGACTGAAAACAATAGAAAACATGGACATGCTCCGTCCGTAAAATTTATTTGAAATATTGTATTGATATTGGGATTTCTAAAAACCACATCAACAGAATCTGTTGTTTCTTAGCTATATGTATGTATCTAGAAGGTATAGTGTTTTTTATCATTGGATAGATTGCCTGATGATCGCCTCGGCGTGAAACTTCAAGTAGCAAACATGGCTGTCTGATTCTCTGACTTTTATTATTGTTTCTTAGCTATATATAGTACTTTCTATAGGGTTCATAGCTCGTTTAATCTAATTGGAAATATGATTTATTATATCAACTCCGACTATATGCTCTTGTTTCAAGATGTATTCTTCAAGATGACGTAATGATTCCTAGCAATTTGATTGGTTGTTGAGCGTGCACGCTTCTGTTTGTGAAGTAGCGGGAATTTTGAACCATTGTTTAAATAAGACTCAATAAAAACAAACAAAATGTCGTCTAAGCAACCTAACTTTAGTTTTGATTTAGAAACATCAACCCTTAATTCAAAATGATTTGGATAATCCGTTCCTAGATATCGATAAATTGAGTTTATGGGTGGTTGTTATTCAATGTATATCCATGTAATGCATTAGTTACGGTTTTGATATCGTTTGATGACATTCAATGCATTGTACTGAATCACAACTAATTTGTGTACGACAATTTTATCATTCCTGAAACGAATTTATACTCTAATTCTTTTCTCTATACAGATTATCAACTATAATTTCTGCTGATCAAATTTTGGTTTTAAAAGATGGATCTATCATAGAGCGTGGAAGGTAAGATAGCATAATTAATCAATTTTAACACGACCCAATTGTTAACTTCCCGGGGGGTCTGGGGGCCGTGCTTTCATTTGACTACAGTAGTGCATAAGTGTTGACGAGAGCAATGTTTGGGTATAGTTTTGATGATTTTTTTAATTTTGGGGTGTGATTTTTCAATATTAATACAATTTCAGTGTCAGTAATCATTTTCAAGGGTTTCATAATTTGGAGCACTTTCTCTTGAAAGCAAAATCGCATGTCCATGTCTTGTATGCTCAGGAGTTACCCCCGGGTAAGAAAGAGTTCTGTAAAACTAATCAGTTACTTATAAGTGCTCTGGATGAATGACAGTAATGATGATGATATGTTAAAGGGTTACTGCACGGCAACTGTGTTTGGGTTCTCTGATAACAACACACGGAATGTTGGGAGGTACGAAAAAGCATCAGAAAAGCATGTGCTTGTAATTTTTTGCTTTGCATTAGCCTCCAATGTGACAAATATTCCATCAATTATCGTAATACAGTTGTACCATCTGTGTCATTGCTTCATACGGTGTATTATGTATCGATTAATGTATGCACATTGTGTAAGTAAGTAATTGAGACTGTATCGCCATACCGAAGGCATCTCAATTGTCAATGTGCAACTACGCGCCGCAGTTACTCACAATGCGATTAAAGTTTCTCCCAAGAGGGGAAATTTTGAATTGAAAAGATTATTAGGGTAATTATTGATGGGTTATTCTATCAAATGCTAGTGAATGGGTCTGATTTCCTTGTTATTGGCACCCTTTCAGTCCTGGGAAATCCTTCTGTGAAATCCTGTGAAAATCTGTTCAGTCCAATCAGTCCTGTGAAAAAAGTTATTGTAAAACTTCTCAGGTTTCTGAATAAGTGATGACGATGATGATGATAATGATTTTGAAAACTCTTATCTGAATTTCAGATTTAAAAACACATCATAATAATATTCTTTCCTATTCATAACCTGGATGTAGACTGAAATATATTTCATATAATCTTTTATTAGAAAATCAAATTTAAAATAGTTTACAATTGATTATTGATTGTAACAATCGAGTATTTCTACATACGTCAAAATATTTAACAAGACTCTCTTATAAGGGAATATGGATATGATAGTAGTGTGATAGTTTCCAAATAATTCGAGCAATGGCCTTTTTGGATTATAAAAGTGTAAGGGCTTACAGTTATTATGAGACATTTTGCATGATGTGCATGTTGTTGTTTACTGCTTATAGGTTTGTTTTCGTTGTTGAGTTGTTTACGTTTGAAATGTAATGTTATTGACATAGATGATTTCACCTGTACTTCGTGTGTACCTATGACGTCAGTACTCTTGTTTTTTTTAGAGTATCGACTGTTGATTTAGATTGTCTTTTTATGTTCCGTTCTTTCGATAAGCAAAAAGTAACGACATTTTGATCGGGTAACGATTTTTCTACTAGAGTTTCTTTGATTAGAGAATTTCTTTCTTTGAAATTGTGAATAATATGAATTTTGTTAGAAGTTCAAACCTTACTTAATGGACAATCCACTCGATTAAGTTAAAGTTATATTCTTTCCAAAAATGTTCATCCTAGTAAGATGAATGTTGTTAACTTCTAATTTTGTAAAATATGTTAATTACATATTTTTGTAATTTTCTATTAAACTGCCTCTGACGAGGAACAAGAACGTTGCTCCTTAGAAGATGAGAACGGTCTTTTTTCCATCTGGAGAATCAAGATTGGGATGTTATGCTGGCCGACTGTGTGCAAGTTGGATGAAGTACCACTAGCTCATCTGGTCAGCCTCCAATGTTATTCGAATGTATATGTCGAATTCAATGCTCTTCATTGTCACGGCAATTTCTCTATATACGTCGTAAATAATGTAAATCAAAGGAATGATCGGTTTCACACCGTTTTGTCAGGTGATATTATCACTTTGGATCTTTCCTACGGTGTTTCATAGTGTTCGTTTGGTTTTACCCTGAGTATAATTTTTTTTATTTCCATTCAAGTATAGATAATATATTTATGTATATCCAAACGTTTACCACATGGAACCTTTCGACTGAATCACAGGAATGAGCAGCGTTGGTATACTGCGGTCCTACCATGACAATGAATGTCCATATATGGTTCTTCCTTTACTACTTAATATATCATCAATGTTTATTAAACTACTGAATAACTATACGAGGGAATTTCTAACCCGCAATTATAGATCATATTACATTATACTAATGAAGTGAATTGCAATTGGATTGTTTTATCTTTGCATAAATCTAACTCAGTTGTAAAAACCAGAGAAATCTCCATTGATAATGGCTGAGACGTGACTTTCACAAAATTGTTTTCAACCTTTTTTACACCAAAGTGTAATGCTTTAATTCATGTCATTAAAATCAAATCATCGTGTTAGTAAAGTGTGTTAATATTATATGTTATCGCATTCTAATTATCAATCTTTCTATTCATCGTGGAGTTAAAAATCAATAAATCTGCTCAAACGAAGTTGAATGTTGATTCAGACATCATTTCACGTGCTCAAAAGTAATTTTGTTGATTTTATTTTCAACACTTTGATAGTCAATTCTTTGTGTCTATCTTTACATACGCTTTCTTTGTATATCTAATTTTAATTAATTTTGTTGACATTAAGTTATCACTATTTATTTACGATGTTTATCTTTAATACCAAAGTTGATATAATTTGATTTGAACGCATGTTTTTGCATGTTTTTATTGTAATTATTGTAAGCAACTTTCACAATTTTTATTTATTTGCTAATTTAATTTTCTGTATTCTCTGATAGTTTTCTTATTAACTTTTTTCTTTTTTAACGTATCAATGACTAAATGATTTTTTAATTTCAATATTCTTCTTAATTCAAATCCTCATTTCTCCTCCTAATTTTTATAGTTCAAAACCTCTCGTTAATTACAAAGTATGTGTCAACACTCTCTGTTCTCTTCTCTATAACTCGAATTAATCCACAATTGTTACATCACTTTTTTATTTTATATTATTATTATATTCAAGATTTTTTAATCGATTGCGTTAAACGTCATTTTAGCTAAATGCTATATACATAGCTGTAGATTATTCATAATGTTTGAATGAATCTTCTAGATTTGGTATAAGCTAGAGCCTCTTTGCGATTCCCGCTACACGAGACTGAGATCGTTTCATGAAATGAGTTTATGTGATATATCTGAATGCAGACTAATCGGTAGATTCTCGGGAAGATTCAATTTTAAATAACCATATGTCATGCCATACCAAGAATATAATACAAAACTGCAAGTGCTGCGTTGACGAGTCCTAAGATAATTATTTGAGGAATTAATTTCCAAAGGCTGATTTTACTTAGCGGGATTTGCACCTCGCGCACAAAATTTCTGATCGTAAGTAAACATGCTAAGCATGCATCAACACCCGGGCATCAACATGAGTTTTCCTCAAAGTCAGCAATACCCATAGAAGGCTCTGATTAAGCCAAGCGTGGTATTACAATGTTTGGAATATTTTGCGTATTTAATTTGTCACCAAGCTGAAATCCAATTTTACGAGTTACGATCGACCTTGAATCTATTCATGTGCTTTAGAGTTATTTATCTCAATTATCGCCGACTGATTCTAAATCTTGCAGGTTGTTGTATTATTATAGTGTAATGGTTAAGATGCTGGGACCTGCACTATTTTTGGCGTCAGGAAAGGTATCTGCTGGCAATTAAACTCACCCACGCTCACCAAATAACACCCCGGGGAAAAAACCTGCTAGCTTAGATGGTTATGATCTATTGATTGCCATGTGATAACTATGTTTATCTGTGTTAAAAATATGAATTTTATTTTCTCCAATTTAAGGCATGAAGAATTATTAGATATGGATGGAGTATATGCTAATATGTGGCAACAACAATTGACATCTGGAAGCGATGAAGATTCTAGTGGAATTAACAGTGAAAATGAAAAATGAAAACTTGTGTAAACTCAGTTGAAGCCAATCAAAAGCACGTAAAAAAATAGAAAAAGAACATAAAAAATAATTTTGTAAAAAGTATTTTAAATACTCAAATGTTTAACAGAGCACAATGCTACTTGTATGTATTAGTATCACTTGCGTGTTGCAATGTAACGTTGCGTTCAAGATTTGATATTGAGTTAGATCCAATTGTTTCCTTCAAAGAAATTTAATGTAATGTTCTTGATTCTGTTCTTAGTTTAATGGTGACACTTCTGTTCTTTTCATCTTGTAAAGATATCGTATTCAATGATGTATTATATATGTATGCAGTAAATCAATGATATTTTAATGTTATTTATAATATGATTATTCTCTTTATAAAAACATATTCAAATCATTTTCTTAATATATATTTTTGCTGAATCACTTTTGACTGTGAGATCTCTGTCTCTTTTATGTCACTATCCCCCTCAACTTTCTGGTTATTTGTATGGACCTGTTTCTCATTGCTCTTCGTGAAGGGGGAAATCGATGTTATGTGTGAGAGTGTCATTTCAAATTCACGCGCTATAAGCAAGCCAACAGGAAAATTCATATACTTTCTTGATTTGAGCATTATTTTCTTCCTCGGATCAAATATATCTAGAGAGGCTTAAGAAAAATGTTACTAAAAGTAAGAAAAATTTTATAGCAAGTGTTGGGTATATTCTTTTTTCAAGCAACATAATGGTGCTCATTTTGAGAAAGTATTGTCAAAAATTAAGCACAATTATTTTTGTGAACATGTTGGGTTTTGGTGGAATTGAGGTCCTGAAATTTGAGTGAGCGCTTCCGCCATTTTTGCTTTTTGCAATTCACATTGCAGGATCCCGAAAGCAGGAAAGCCTTCTTTCAAATTAAGTTCGAATCGAAATTTAAAATCGAAACTTGAATATCATAAAATTGGTAGGAATTATATCTATATCGGTTATTTAATATACAGTATTGAAACAAGCAACATTTCAGCATTCTATATGTCGGAATTACAAGAACAGCATTATTGGGATTTTATTAGAGTCAATTTTAAAACTTAAATTGAACCAATGTGCGTGTATAAACATGTGCACAAAATTATGCATTTTAAACGGTTAGAGTCGACAAAAGAAGTTATTGATGAGTTTATCACCGCAACATTATAATTTTTTAATTTTACTTTATTGCCGGCATCATTATTTACCTTTGCTTAAAGTTTTCACCATAACGTGTTTATTGTTCAATAACTTATGTACTCAGATGTTCCTTTTAAACAGCCGGTCTTCATATCAACTTATCTTTTCAGTATTTAAAAGTTCTTTCACTAATTCTCAAAAGCAAATTTCTTGAAAATTTCTTGTTTCAAATTTTACTGCGCAATTTGCCGTCGATAGGCTTACTTTCGGTATCCTTCAAAATGAATTGCAATACCAAAACGGCGAAAGCGATTAATTTTAAAATGTTTGTGTTTAAACTAAACAATAATTTCTCAAAATAAACACAATTTTGCTGCATTGCAAATCGGTATTTTAGAAATCTAGATTGCAATTAGTCATTATCTTAAAATAGAAAAAGTTTAATTGAAAAGCTATCTATTCATTTGAAATGTATTTGCCAATATAAGTTCTACTTGAAATGTTTCAATTTGCGGGGTAAAGATTAAAGTTCAAATAACTTTTATATAAGTTATGTCTTTCTAAAGATATATTTGATATTCTAAAAGTGTATGTTTTGAGAAAATTGCCTAGCATAAACATAAGTAGTATTTCAAAAGAAGTCCTTAATTCCTCGATACTGAACCTTTCATGAATACAATTAACTCATTGACTTATTTGCACATTAGCAAGGTCAACGTACTAAATGCATTTTTCCTGAAAAAATGTATCGTCTTTACCTTTAAATAAGATGAACAAAACAAGTATCTTTTGCCTATACTGCCTTTCCTATATTTAATTAATTTTAGCCTGGAAATCTTGAAAGTGCTCTGATAACTGAATATCAAATATTATGTTCCCTATTTCACAGCGATAATTAAGCAGTAATTAGATTACATCGATAATATACGACAAAACAATTACGTACTAGGTGTTTTAAGTAAACGTATGTAAGTTAATTTGGACCATTTCAGATAGCTAATATAGACCACTTTTAATTTTTATTGACACCTTCAAATCATATTAATAATATATTATAGGAAAATATCACGATTTTCTTAAAATAAATTTCTATACTGAAAAGTCACAGTATATTTCATTCAATGATTGAATTATCACATATTGTAGCGTTCATAAATAAATTTGAGCAAAAATAATCGATCTAACTTAATAACATTCTTTGGAAAGTATGTATGCTGGATTCGCACAAATGAGTTCCTGTATCAATGAGGGCGGATTTAGATAATCACACATCATTATTTATGCGGCCAATTTATAGAATTTTCTGAATAATTCCTCTATACTGTTCAATCAAAATTGTAATTAATTATTGTGACATGAAAATTCTAACATATTAATTTGCAAAAAGAAGTTTAATATTTATGTACACTTGGGAAAGCATAAAGAAGCGCCCTAAATTTCCATTATGGGACATTTGCACTAAGAAAATATCAAACAGGATGCTGTCCTAAATTGAGAAAGGTGATGCGCATATATGCTGCATACGTATGATGAAATCATCTTCCTTGAATTTCTTCAACAACCATATATGTCTGATTCAGGACACGTCACCGTTGTTTGCATATTAGCGATGTATGAGGTTTGATTTTTAAGCTTTTATGCATTCAAGAAGTACGCTTAATATGACTATAACATGAATATATCTATATAGACTATAACAAATATATGCCAACTATATCTGTTAAAGTGTATCTGCAATGTTGCGCCGGAGATTAATAAAATAAACATTATTCTTATACTCAGTGAAAAGAGCCACTCCCCTGCGGAACTATAGATGAGTGTTTACTGGCGTCTTCCGTACTACAATATCGTCTGCAGTACTTAATTAGCATAAAGCTCACTCTAAAAAAAATAAAGATACAGTCATAATTCGAGTAATGTATAATTTCATCTCTTTCAACGTTCTTTTTTCTCGTTTTCTTTGTCGGGTTGGTTTGTATATAATTAGATATTGTATAATATTGCTTAGAGTTTTAGCCAGCACTGCTGATACATTTATTAGTGTATAAAATAGTCATAAATGCAGTCTCATTACAGGATCGCAGAAAAATGAAGAGTAGTAAAATTAGAAACATGTTGCTACCGATGATCGATTGAATGTTGCTATTAAAGTATAGATAATTGATATTTAACTTGAAATCAAGACCCCACACATTTAAGAAGAACAATTCAGAATGGCTATAAACATTGAAATAATTATCATGGGATCTCAAATAGAAAAGAACACTTCAGAATGGCTAAAACAATGCGTAATTCCCAAGAAACCCCAAATTTGATAAAACTCTACAACACTAAGATGGATTAACCGAAACGTTTTCCATTCAATAAAAATATTAACCTATTGCAATAGACTTTTTGCTTTAAATTCTCAATAAAGGATTTTTATAACATTATTAATGTTTATTATTGAAATATATATTTAAAGTATTTTGTTGTTGTTGTTGTTGTTTGATTTTTGTTGACTTGAAATTGATGTTATATATTCAGTATGATCGGGCCATCTCCTTCCTTCCAGTATCTCTTTCCATGATTACTTCCCACTTCATTTACATATAGAACATCTGTATTTGATAGAGGAACACATATGTATTTACATAGGAGGTCACGTGACTTGTCTGAATGAATTGCGTACCGCCTACTCAATAATGTTACTCCACAAGTAGGTTGACATTAGTCAGTGAGTGGGCAATAAAAATAGTTATTCTGATAAATCAATTTACAATCATTTTACATGCCGCCTTTCTTATAATCGTGCAATATTAACCATATATGGAGCAATACATTCCTTTAACGAAAATTCCTTTGTTCATCTTTCGTTCAATTTTACAATGATACACTTACAATTAGTTATTACCTTTGTCTATGAGCGACCTCTTGATTTTTAATTGTAAGTTGGTGTAAATATACTAAAGGATGATTCACAACTATATCTATAAGTTCCCATTTAATCATATGAATTGAGAGCAACTCGATTTTATTTCTTGCAAATATTCGCATAAGTTTCGAGAAATTCAGAAACCGGAATAAAGCAGAAAATAAATGTTTATCTGATTTTATTGAGAAACGCTCTTTCTTGAGATTCCACCTTCAAACAGTTTGCTCCATTTCTGAAACATTTTGATTCTAAGTTGTTATCATTTTTGCATTGTAAGTGAATGAATCGACTTTTGAAAATAATTTCCTTTAAATATTGCAAATTTGTAATGATTTAACCGCATCTGCTACAGTTTCATTTTGAAAATGTATTACAAAGTCAATGCTTCGTGTAATTGATCACGCATGACAGGTTTCAAAGTAGAATAAAAATGTTTCATTCTACCGGATCCTTCCCAACCAAATGCATCAAATGATTAATTAATGCTCTATGAGAAATAGCTAGTCGGACAGATTTTCAATTACTTGGAAATAAAAGGAATATGTAGCATCGTGCATTCCTTAGCACCTTTTTATATATCCTTATATTCAAACTATTTATTGACTTAAATATCACACCATCAAATGACTGATGTTCAAATAAATTCAACTACGCTTCGGTAAACTTTTCAAAATCAAAGTCAATAAAACGTGTCGATATATTGACAAAGAATGCTATATATATATTGCACACGATTGCAGTTGATCAGTAATACCGCATATGCCATTAACGTGACTACAATTAAACAGATACGTTGATTTATAGCTTAACAGATTATTATCCAATAATTATGTTTGAAATAAATCGAACAAAGGGTAATATTCTTTCAATTGATGATATATTAAGTAAAAATGAAAAGAAGGAACATGCTATTAAAGCTGAAGATATTGAAAGACATGTATATGGTGTTATTGATTCAATATCATTGTGGAATGAAATGAGAAATTACGCAGCAATGCCTTATGATAGATGCTTCAATTTTGAATACAGAAATTTCATACTTGGTAAGTAACATTGTTATCATGGGCCAGTAATCACTGGGTAATAGTTCAAGGGCCAGTAAAGCTTTTCTACATTCATTTTGATGATGAGTTCAAGGCTGTTGGTTGCACAGTGGACTAGAATTTCCTAGTAGATATGGATGGATGTCAATTACCCATCAGCCATTAAACAACGCTTATAATTACTGCGCCTATTGTGTATTTGATCACTTGAATCGTTCGTAATAATGTTAAAATGGGATATCTGTGTTTTCCCCTTCTCTCTCTCTCTGAATGCGTCTTAATCATTTTGTTTTGTCATACTTGCTGAGGGTCGAGATGTAGCCTATATTCTGCCCTATATAGCACTCTACTGTACCGCGGTATTTCATCTTTTAGACATAGTAGCTGCCCTGTCTATCTAATTCTTCATCAAATCAGCTGATACTGACTTTTGACTGCATTTACCAATCCCGTGATGACTTCAGGGAATATTAAATTTCTCTAATAATTATTATCTTTAGATCATTCTCGTCAGAGTTACATGAAGTCTAAACCAAGAAAACCACGTACAAGTTTTACAAAAGATCAGCTTCGAATCCTTCGTGGAATCTACACAAGACAAAAATATATCAGCTGTTCAGCTAGAGAACATCTTTCAAAATCATTAAATATTACAGAACAACAAATTAAAATATGGTTTCAAAATCGCCGGTATAAGGATAAGCAAAGAGAAATCCCTTGTGATGTTAGATCGCCCGACTCTAATCATTCAAATTCAAATAGCCGATGTACAACACCAGATAAAAGCTATCAGGAAAACCGACGTTTATCTATATGAAATTATATACCGACTAAATAATGAATAATAATATAATCCCCCAGTTTAATTAATTTTTGTAACAATTTTTTTATTATGAGATTTTCTCACTGTAATTTTTGATTCCTGAAATTTTTTGTAATTACGTCATTTTATAAACAGGAATAAATTGCTTGTTCAGAGATTTCTACCTCCGATTTTATTACAAAAACTTCCGCTTTCCTCTTGTTTTTATTCGCTTCCCATGCAACATCAACACCATATAGTATATAATACATAGAATAGCGATAAAGAGATAAATACTCTTCAAAGTAAAATTTAACAATTACCCATTTTGTCTTTCAGTAGCTAGCCTGCTGCAAACAAGCTTGTCCAATCTAGATCCCTGGCCTTCATATTTTTGTAATATCTGAATTATGGATTGATTTCTTTCTCAAACGCGTGATTTGAGTTTCCACCTGATTTACCCAATTTATATCAGTTCAGAAGGTAACGTATATAAATGTATATTTATTTCTATAACATTAAAACAATCATCTATTTCAATTTTCGATGATTTCTCTATAAAGAAAATCTTCTCTATTATTATACGTGTACAATATGTAGACATTTTGGTCATGCACATTGAAACTTCCTTTTGATATGGAAGACACCAAACTAATCAAAATTTCATAGCCAAAAACAAGAGTTTTCTAAATGGGATTCTATGAGTGTCACTTTCAGAATTCTGAGAGATATATGATTAACATCGTGGAAGCTCTTTGTGAACGTTTACTTATTGGTTAAAACGTGAAAGATTGCATGATTATACGTCTGTCCGCAAAATTACAATTTCTGATACAACTAAACTTAATTGCTGTTCTCAATTCGTTCATTACACAAGCTGAGAGTATCTTCTAAAGGAAGCATAAACAGGTACACGTGGTTGTCTGCTAGTTCCGGTTTCGTATACATTAGAGGTGAAATAATGACGTCTATTGATTGATATTGATTGAATTATATTGATTATGAAGGACTCGATTTTGCTTTGCACTTGATTCTAAAGGTTTGATTTATATGAGCTGCATATTGTCACAGGACAATTTGGTGTTTAATTACGCCATGATGTGCATGATGCTTTATTTTGAATTTCTTGGCCGTTTCAAAATTTGCCAGTTTTCCAACCCATACAGTATAAATTTACATATCCTTTGGTAATCTCATTGGTGACTCATTTCAAATTATCAAATTAAATGACGAGATAATTAATATTGCTTTCATTATCTGGATGTATATACTAGGTAGACCATCACATCCATCCTCTATCCGAATGTATTGAACAATTAACTTCCTTCAGATCGAACAGAAACAATTCGGATTACTTTACTCACTCATTTAGCATAAAGAAAGAAAACTAAATCCTCTCGAAGGACATCATAAAGTATAATTTTCGAGTTACAGGATTGCATGCATCATTCTACATTTATATATTTATATATATATTTATAGATATCAAATGTAGCGTATGTTGCAGCAGAGTTAATGTCTTTGTCAACTTCTCGTGTTTTTACCATTCTTCTTTAACAGTTTCATCCTCTCTCTTTCCCTACAAGAAACAAAACATCCTTAAATAAAATATGACACAGAAAACTCGAAAGAAATTTGCTGCTTCCCTAGATGAATTAGAGATTTTTCACTTTAACAGCTGATTTTAAACCATAGTAACTCTCTTTTGCGGCTGCTGATTGAAAACTATCAAAACAAGGATTTACCTAATCGATTCCACAGTCACAGCTATGCATCATTGGCGCTGTGAACATCATCATCCCATCATTGTTCCTCTTTACCTCAAGTAAGGGTGATTTCTGCACGCGTTTTCTCAACTCAATTTAAAAAAATGTGCCATTATTCTGTTAATCTGTTGCACATGGCAATGACGGTTGGTCTTAGTTAGTGTGGAAATTTTAAATTTTAATCAAGTTTTGAAAAGCGAAAGCCATTAATTGTAACTTAAATGTACTTGCAATTTCTCTTGCACATGTCAATAAGTCAAAGAGATGGCTCATTCACAATTACAATTTACAGTAAATTAAATTGAAAAAAAAAGTTTACTCTCTGCAGATCACCCAGCAACATGGGTAAACCATTTCTAGTAATAAATAATGTACAGGGTAACCCGCTCAAATGCAAGTCAAAATTGCCGCAACGGTTTTCATTGCATTTATCTGAATTTGCAGTTATCCGAAAATGTTCACCAACAACTTGACCAGAAAATTGTTTAACAGGTTTCAAAGCCAGGCTTCAGATACGCGGGAATTTCACTTATCCGAATTGCAAATAAGCGGGTTACACTGTATTATAATTTTCAGCCATGACAAATTTCAATCTATGCTGTAGAAAATATATTTTATCATCGATTGATAACACTGAAACTTCGAATAATGTTTAAACTACGGAGTATTATATTACTCTCCCCAATGCGTGTCATCTTATTCATGTCATATTGATGTCATCCCAAGAACATCATTTTCCGTAAACTTTAACATAATAAATAAGCATTTATACTTACGGGGAAAGCAGGAAATTTTGGAAATGGTGGAAATGTTCTAGGCTGGACAACTGCAGGAAATCCTTCAAAAAGCAAATTGATCTTATTATTATTATTGATGTATTAACTTTCAGTATTTAAATATATTCTGTTTGAATAGATAGTTAGAAATAATTGTTTATTTTTACCTACATATACACTACTGACACCCAAATTGAAATTTCATGACATTTTCACATTTTAACATCGTGAAATGGAATTTTCATGGTTTTCAAACATACCATGGCTTAAAAACTTATTTTCATAGTTTTAACATTTTCATGGTGTTCTCATGACACTTTCATGGCATCGTTTTGGTGTTAGTGGTGATAATTCATAGATACATATGATTGACACTACAAAATGGCATAAATATTTTGCGCTCTTACTTTTTATTGGTGGGAAAGTCCTGCGACCTGGAAGAAAAATAAAAAACCGTGAATTGGACTCGTTTTCAAAATATAGATATGATTATTACTGTAAATTTTAAATGGAAATTACAGAATACAGATTATCAATAATGACCTATATTATATAGGACTTTATATGGAAATTGTATGCTTCATTTCCCACTTACCGAAGACAGGTGTTGGACAGCATCTATCGGCGTGTTTGATGCCATTTTTGGAGAAACAAAATGGCTGGAAGCATTTAGCAACAGCAAGACGTCCTATTCGCATGCATCGACATTGGATACATGATGAATCATATTTTTTAACTTTAAATGATTGCCCAACAGAGTATGAACGGTCGTTATCCCTGCATGCTAAAATAAGAAATATAGTAACTTGTATCACTGAATATGTCAACTAAAGTTGAGACTCAAGCTTTTCATTGATGATTTTCGTTGATGTTTTCTTAAAAATGAAATCAATGATTTACTTACCGCATACCGGACAACATTTTCCTGGAGGTATGAAAGTTCTTACACATGGATTTTTCAATGGAGGACATTTATCAACGTTGCAAACTAAGAAAAAAAAGAAAGTTTTAATATCAAGTTAACGGTAAAGTATATATGAGCATTAGATATTTGATTTTTGATAGAGGATTTTGTAGAATTTTTAAGAGAGTGTGGAGCTAATCAAAAACATATCTATTTCTACAAAACACTGTTGACATGTCAAAAAATTTCGTCAAATACTGTATAGTGGGTGGTTAATAAATGGATGCGTGGGTGTTTCGTATAAAAATTCCATGTTTGGTGGACACGCCCGAGGACACGACTAAAGCATCAGTATTAATGCCAAACTCGCTATATGTTCATATTATTCCTTGCTTAAAATAATACTGTGTTATATACGAGATAATTACAATGGTTTGCCAGGTTTTCCCCTTTAATTCATCTTACCATCAACTTCGAACGTGCCAAACTGTGTGAAAAGACAGAAACAATAATGAATATGTGTTAGCAGATATTGAATTCAATCACCAAACTCGTACAATGAAGGCTAGCCCAAGGCTATCGATAGACATCATAACAACAGTGGAAATGAAGAGGCATCCTCTGCACCAAAATTGTCCTTGAAAGTGTAGTAAAAGGTTGATCGACCTACGATTTTTGTCGTTGAATTAATCCTGGAATTTGATACATTTTGAAACGACAGTGTAGAGTATTATCAGAGATCCAGGCCAGAGCTTTAAAGACATATTTTCTGATTTTACTAGACTGCAAAGCTATATTCTTGTTAGATGATTATAGTAAAATAAAGTAATTTAGGCGGTACCACCACCCTACCAAAAACGTCCGTTAACTCTTCTATTTCTAATTCAGATATGATCAGATCAGAAATTAATTTGGTCTACCATCTGAACTATAATCCTCTCTGGATGATATACTGCAGTACATAATAATTTACTGCAAAAAATATCTCATATTTGATTCTACACTTGACATTGAAACCGAGTGCTATAATTCAATGATCTTCACTTACTTCATATGCGTTTATATAAAAGGCGGTATAAATACAAACAACTCACCGGTAGGTACTGACTGGCACTTGTGACTGCGAACAGAAAGAAAGTTATGCCGAATGAAGTATACATAATATAAGGTTAAAAATATCTATAATTATTATCAGTGAATGCCCTAATTTATTTGAGATCTAAAATTTTTTTTACTTTTATATACTTTTATGGTTACAAGAATAATATATATGGCTCCGCCTTTCTATAATGACAGGTGTGACTACAATGGCAGCTCCATTTGTAAACAGAATTATTAATGCAATAAGTTTGAGTTTAAAGTTAGCAAATTCTATTCTCTATTGATTTCTGTTTGGATTAAACATGTAAATTAATTGTTAATGTTTGTAAATATAGATTTTCAAAAATTGAAAATTCATCTGTTATTAATATAATATAGATAGTTTGAAAACAACCATTGTATTAAATTGAAAATGTGAAACATTTATTGAAACAATTCTAACATTCAGGGTGAACGAAACGTTACCAGACTTCTGTTTGAGTAAAATTAGATTGGTCGCAGTCTACAAATATAACCACCAGTTTATGAAGTGCCAAAACATTAATCCTTCAAGTTAAATTTCTAAAAAACATTGTAATTGAATAGCGACAAAAGCATTGAAAAATGTCAGAAAAACGCGCATTTTTTCCATGAGGATAAAAATGATACCAGAAAAACAATACACATTGGAATAATCGGGGAATGAAAGTTTTACCATGGTCTTTCATTGTAAACTCTAATGCATCCGTAAAAACAATCACACAATTTATGAAAACTAAGTTATATTCTAGAGTATAATCAATAAATATGTAGTACAATTATCATCATCATCATCATCATCATCATCGTCATCATCATCATCATCATCATTTATTCAGAAACCTGATAAGTATTATAATAACTTTATTTTACAGGACTGATTTACGTAACAATCTAAGGAATACACATCAAAAAATAATTGAGCACAATAATACATACATATATATTTAATGAAATACGGACTTATATAGTGCTAGGTTTAATTATAATTAATGTAATTTAATTCTATAGATCGTATAGCTTTTAATTGGAGAGGTATTTTGCCTTAATTTTATACTTATGATTTTTTGTTCATTGTATTATTTTGATTTTGAAGACATTTTGCACACTTGAGCAAAGCGACATTGAAAATTGAGCACAATTTTGCAACCCCATCTTTTAAATTATTATAATCATTATATTTTCAGCTGTATAGTATAAAACCTCCATGTTGCTTGTTATTATATCAAAAGCCCAAATATCGAGTTAGACAGATGTTGATTTTGTTTAAATAATAGATTATGTTTTGAGATTTTCCAATTCCTCAATCAATGCATATTTATTGTCTTTATTTGATCAATATAAAATTTCATGACTCAAAGATTGAATTTTCAATAAAAACACATTAAACATATGTGTTAAATATATTGAATTAGGTCTTGCATACAGAATTTTTATGTAATCAATTACCGGCCAAATCGACAATCCAAATATCAGCACGCCTTCAGCACCTCTTTAGCACATTCAGTTCTCAGAATGTATGCGGCACATTCGATAGGCCCATCGACAGTTCTACAATTATACAGAAACAAGCATGATGGGATGAGTGATACTGTATAGATCAGCTTAATCATTGACATCATCCTCTACTATACTTTTATTTAATACTATAGCAATGTCTTACCAACGTTAATTTACTGGGTTAAATTAGGCTGGACTAAAACTTCGTTTGACGTTGTCTGGTTGTTAAGACAAAATTATAATTACAGTAATGTGGAAAATTTGCTAACTGAAATCAATTGGAAATCAAACGCCAAGCAATGAAGCATGTCCGTAGCATTGTGGCTCCAAAACGCAAAACAAAATCAGTGAAAGAAATGTCATTTTCTTTCGGTACGAAAAGCAAAGGGAAATATAGAAAAAGCAAAGCCTGTCATGTACAGTTATTTTCAATTATCTATCAGATGATATGCTGTTTGATTACTTTGATTTTCAAATGAGAAAATCCCCCCAAACCATCGCAAACACACATACACAAAAACAATCGCATCTATAGGTATATATCTGTGTCTGTTTGTATATTAAATTATTTAAATTAATCAAATGACTAGCAAATGTGCAGAATCATTTAGATCAGACGAACGATGAAGGTAATATATAGTCCCTGGTATGTCATGGTCGCTTGAAAATTGGACATAAACAATCATTTTTGACAGAAGCATTTTCCCTCAAAACAAGTAAAACAAACTTGAAACAAGCAAAATACTTTTACAATAATGAAATGTCCCTGTGGCTCCGTACACGACTATACTAATCAATCTGAAAAACATCACCACAATAAGTATATTTCAGGATCATATCAGAGATGCTAATCAAACATCCGTACAACTCAGATAGCAAAAGAAAATCCAGGTACGACCAAAGTGTCAGAACTTCAGAAGCATTATCGCTGTCACTTGGTGTTCTTATCCACATGCATGACGATGATGGTGATGAGCATGTGTAAGCAGGTTAAGCCAGAATTTTCGATTAGTTAATTTCCTGATAATTGTTAAAAAAATATAGTATCTGCATAAAAATACTTGTAACCGTTATTTAATTGGACGGGTGTTATAGGTCATTTGCCTATAGTGATGTGCGTCAGACTGACCAGAGTGAACGTGATTGACCATTAAGATCGCTACATTTAGGACCGTTTATCTTCAAAGTCTGTCAATGGAATTAACAATAATATATTTACCAATGACAGATTATGGATACATGTATCTTGGTTGTGAACAACACAGTTCAAAATTTCAGTAAAGAGGTTGTCCTTCAAAAAATTGTATTTCAATCTTATCTCCTTAACTTTGTATTTTGCAAATTATCGAATCGTTTATTGAATGATAGCGAAACTTTTTGATTTGCTGTCAGCCTCATAAACATCGAACGTCTGCATATGCCAATTATAGTATATGCTTTTGTTGAGATGTTGGTGCCATTTTGTTGCGAGTGGCACAAATTATCAGACGGTGTCATTCAGAATTTGAATGAATTTGTTTTGCAAACCAACAACCCCTCAGAAGAACTATGTAGAACTAATATTTCAGAAATAGTTTTATCACAATATCTTTTAGTTTTCAAGTATTTTAGTTTTTAGAAGTTTTGAAGAAATATGTATACATAAAGCCATAGTAATTGAAATAAAAAAGGAAACTTGGTAATAACATTTTGATGAAGAACTTTTCATTTGATGTTTATTATACAACAGAAAGTTTTGCGTAGATACATGTTTACATAAAATAGGGATATTATTATTATTATTATTTACAGTAATGAGATATTGATGTATTAAATAAAATTTAGCAAATATTACATGCTTTAACACAGTTATCAGTAATGAGGGTACCAAAAAACTTCTGCATTGTACAATAGCCAGCTCTTGCCCAGCCATCACATTCTTGCTTCTTGTTTATACATGCTGAAATAGAAAACGAGAACGAAATGTAACGGAACTATATTCAATTAATTAATTGTTACAGTGAAACCTGTATATAACGGTCAGCTACGAGAGGTAGATAAATTGACCACTATAAACAGATGGCCCTTATATACAGGTTTGATTCAATAAAAAATACTATTTTATTTTATTTATTTATTTATTTTATTTATTTATATCGAATATTTATACAGGATAAAAACTTCAGCAAATTGCTGTTATCAACGTTTGCCCTTTTTCAAAAATTAAAATCAAATATATATAATATGTAAAAATTAAGATTATGTAATGGTGTAATTTTTATTTCTATACCTGTGAATTCTTAGTCATTGCAAGAGTGACAACTATTGGCAGGTGGCCGCTGTATAGAGGTGACCGTTATAACAGGTTTAACTGTACCAAATTAAATCAAGAAAAGTAAATAATTTTCTAAATAAATAAATTAATAAACTAAAGATTAAGATTTTTTCTGCTGATTGTCAACCCGGATTGTCATTCAGACCTAGCAGAATTGCTCTGACTTCTTTCTGAATATATGTTAGAGGTTTGGTTTATATATCATATAGCGTAGCGTTTTCAAATAGCGATCAAGTCGCATTTATTCTACTTGATGATGGCGACATAAATGTCTGAAACGTTGTTAATAGTTGATATGAGGTATGAATAAACGAGAATCACGTTAATAGAAAAAGGAAAGCAAATTTCGGAAAACAGAAATTCTAATGATATACAACTCAAACATCTTACTTGAAAGTCGACTGAGAAAACAGCAAAAAGAACTGGAACACATACACAGGCAGCATACACATTCTCATTTATAGTATAGATTGAGTCCAACACCAGAGAAACTAGATTTGAATAACTAGCATCCAAATATTACACTACATACATAAGACGTAACACATATACATAATTAAGGAGGCATAAGGATGATTGCACAATGCCACGGCCACATTCTATAGCGGCCCTCAACTTCACGCAGACGCTCCATAATCTGATCGTCTGCGTGGAGTTAAAGGCTGCACAAAAATAAAATTGACAAATACCTCACAGTCAGAAGCAAATAATTACTGCCGTTGATACAGTACTACAAATAAATTTTAGTACTTTACCGAAGTAATCTTTGTTATCATACCTGGTCTACTAGTTGGAGGCAACCTTCTTGTTCCACAACCATATAATTTATTAATTTGATCAACATCAATTTGACTAAATCCTTTGCGTTGACCAATCTTTGCATTTTTATCCTTGGGTATAATCGTATCGCTGCCATCAGTACTGAAAGCATTGGCGCCATAATGCATGAGACTATTATAATCATATGGTTCATTCAGATAATCAGCCTGACCACGAGTGTATTTATTGAAATTGTGTGCCGAACCTTTTATACGAACAAAATACAGAATTAAAAGAAAATTACAGTTATACATATTTCAAAAACTGGAATAATTATGTATCCATCAAAAATCTTACATATTGTTCAGTATCATCTGATTATCATTCTTTAAAATAATTCCAAAATAAAATCATTAAAAATGACCTACACAAACCATTATAAATATATATACATACGATGGTATGTCAGTATAATTTTCTTACTTTGATTGCCATCTGCTAGCCTGCGCGCAGAGTTACTGTTTTCCTTTGTCAAGCGTATAGAGCCTACGAAACGCTGGCAGAATCTCAGTTCAAGATGACATTGCAGTTCCCATACATAGCCAAGCCACCGCCTTTCGTGAACAAGGAAAATTTATTGATTTAATAGAAGGAATTCGATTCCATTGAAGCTGATTGGTCTTCTCAGTTTTTTGTTAAGCAACAGGAGCGTGAACTGAGATTCTGCTATAGCGTTTCGCAGAACTTATGTTTGACGAAGGAAAACTGTAGGTCTACACGCACGCTAGCCATTTCCCTAGTATAGTTAATTTCCTTGCTAGCAAAACATAGACAATATGGTATATAGATCTGTGCCTGTTTCAGAATCATATATTTCTTCATCCATATATACATGTAAAAAATTGTAAATTACAAAAAAACTATGTAGACTTAAAACCATTTATATATGCATCTATAATAACCGTCATATTCTAATTATAATCTATCCTAAAATTATTCTCACAGTCATTATTACGAAAAGTATCCATGATATTATTTGCATTTCCTCTTTGCAATTGCCATTGCAATTATCTCTTATCAATATTTCCCTGCATTATAATCTTGTGTACATCTCTCAACCTTGAAGATAGCTGCTTCGAGAACAACGTAGCAGCTGATTTATATGCCCCCATTGTCTTCATAGCTACGGGAAGTTGTTCTACTGCAGCATATATAGTATTTGATAAAAATAAATGATTTGATATAATATCACACAACAGCACTCACGTTTTTGAATTTTAGACCAGTTGATGTAAATGTAATTGTCTCGATCCAGTCTACTTTGTTCATGGAAGAATCCAACGGTATGCATCAACTCATGCATAATCACACCCTTTGTGTCACAGTTCTGACCTATTGAAACGGGCTGAAATTTTTCTTCTCGATTCATTCCAATACGCGAGTAACATCTATAAAACCATAATGTGATAATGGTAATTGGAATTTTATAAAGACATGACATTATAATCCTAGCTAACTAGCATATCCTGCAATCTGATTGGTTGGTCAATGTGTTTTGAAACTCAGGATAAACATTGTTGGAAAATTCACCTTCTTCGAAATTTGACGAAACATTTTTATCACAGGTTCAAAGCTGAAGAATAATAGGAAGCTCTAACGTATTATTAAAACACGTAATATCAACACAGATTGTTTCTATAGACGTTCGTATAGACCATCAAAGTAACTTACGCATGTCCTACAATGAACTTGACATATCTCTTTTGCCATGTACGTGGTACAAATCTTAAACATGTATGTTTGTGATACTCAGCAATGGCTTCTTTGACCATGTTTTGGCGATTGGTATCTATTAAGAGATATAACCATGCATAATCTTAAAACGTTTTCTTGCTATATACCATGAACACATAGTTATAACCACTGAATCTGTGAATTTTAACATAATTGCTTGAGTGGAGCAGGAAAGATGTGTGTTAAATCCAGAGACAATGAGGAATTTTGCCAAAGCTAGAGAAATTTACTAAAATCTTCCTGATAATAGTCATGATTTCTTACGCGACAGAGGGGTGACGGTCCAGCTTCTCTGCAGTTCACAGTTTATTCCCTCTAACGTCCTCTACGTCCCTCTAGTCCCCTCTTGGATAGAATCACTTCACCATCAACTACAGTTAAATGCTTTTCTCATGATAGATTACGGTATGATAGTATTAATATGCTCATCAGTGCCTTTATAGTTATTGTCTATTTCATTACGAAGAAGAAATTTGCTGTAGATATTGCACTTACCAAAATTGTAATCAAACGAATAAGGAATAATCCGATTCGTCCATTGTTTGTTTTTAACAGCATCGTAGCCAAATGATTTTCCAGACATAATATTCATTGTGTCTTGATCAAGTAGAATATCACCTTCAAACAGGCCAGGACCTATTAAAATAATATTCCGATATCATAATTAGTGTTATTGCTTCGATGCATATTATCAATTATTGACTTCGCAAAGGAACATGTAATACCTTTACCCTAATCCCATCTGCATTGACAAAATCAACCCCTAATGCATAGTTTATCGGAAGGAAAGATGAACAATTTTGCACCAATCCACTGGGTTGAGTTTTTACCCGAATAAAACGATGGGGTGGACTGTCAAGCCGATACTGGGAGAAGATGACAGCGGGGCAACGAATTTTATATGAATTGTAATCAATGTATCTGTGAATAAAGACCACTGGACAAATGAAGATCGCTTAATTTTAAATGCCTGGAAACATGTTTTTAGCGTTGATTCGGACATCCACTCAATCTCTAGCCTGTGATAAATTTCTACTTGTCTAGTCAGTTGATTACATGGATTATTGAGCCTCAAATTTAAGTTGAAACTCTTTATTTTAACACTTTAAATCCCGAAGCGTTCACCGAAAACGGCGCAAAGTCACTTAATGTATAGCTTATCGGAAAGCTAAAACAAATTTGCATCAATCCACTGGGTTCTTTTTGCTTAACTATGGTAATAAGAATGATATTAACGTACGTGTTTGTCTTCACAACAACATCACATAATTCCTGAAAATATTGTGTTGCATTATATTAGGGGAAAGCTAGTAGATAAAGTATTAGATACCTGTTGATTCTCACTCCACCTATATTGCGTTTTTAAATTATTATTATTTTATTTCACATCGACGCCTTCGAAATTATTTTGAAACGCACGAAAGAGTAGAAATGTGCCACATGGCCCTGTACTTCACTTCGCTTCGTATAGGGCCTCAAAGCCAGATGAGCGCAGGTGCGCAGCGGAATAGTGGGCCTTGTGGAGCTAGGCTATCGAAAGTGCGTCAAAGCTTATTGCTGACCAAGTATCATTAGATGACCCTCTATTGTATTCTTATATAAATGCAACATAGAAGATGAGAGACGGATTTCATAGCCTTTCGCTAAAACTGCGCAATGCCGGACTTGATATCACCATCATAAGCAAAATTTGATTTGTTCTAAGAATATTCTATTGCTATATTCTATATGCTTACAATTATTCTAGCAAAAATCTAGGAATTCTCCTGTGTAAACCTAACACTTCCCAATAATTACTATGTATTTACCCTTTATACTACATGCAGTATTCATTCCATTTAATAGAACGCCATGTAAAGTATAGATGATCGATCTAGAGGCAGTCAGTCATTTTATAAATGTGTGTCTCTTCACAACTCTATGTGGGCTGGTTATACTCCCTGATTAATTACTATATGCTGTAAATTGGTGCTCTAAACGGGGTTCGATATTATGAATGAGTTACAGTACCCTTACATAGGTTGATATATAGGCCTACAGCAAGTTATATTTGTAAACATCACACCTTACCAGTATAATCAGCATTCGCATTCAATAACAGAGCAATGAAAAATGAGGATAAGAGAATCATCTTGGATATTCAGATTTAATATATCTATAGAATAATAAAGAGAAGATATCATCAAAATAAAGTAATTAAATAGCATACAATAATAATAATACGGCACCTATACATGCCGGCACCTATACATGCCGGCACCTATACATGCCGGCACCTATACATGCCGGCACCTATACATGCCGGCACCTATATGAACGCATAGATGAACACAACAAAGGTAACCTTGGTACACACGTCCGTCAAGAGCATGTCAGATCTACTGATGAATTTGAAAACATTTTAAAATCATAAAAAAGTGCAAAAATAAATTCGATTGTCTCGTGAAAGAAATGCTGGCAATTCAAGAATTGAAACCAACATTAAACGTTCAAGGCGATTCCATCCGAGCCGAAGTTTTCAAATAACTGCATGCATTTCATGATACAGCATTTCCTCTAAGGATTAAAAATATATCTATAGGCTAGTTACCATAGTTACTGTTGTCAGCAAACAATTTTTATGTATATATATATATATCTTAATTAATAATAAAAAACATTCACTTGAGAATGGTTGAAGTCAATCAGTCGAAACGCTGTGCAAACTTAGCTGTGTTGTTATTTTGTATCAAACTTATCACCAAGAAGATTCTGATAAATAACAATAATCATTATCATTTGGATTTATCATCGTTTATTGTGATAAAATACAAGGGTGGCACCAGGATTTCCCCGACGAGAAGGCTGGCATCCCCGACTGGGGGCTATACCAAATTTTAGAAAACATAGAGAGTCAGAGTCAGAATTGCAGAGTATTTTGTCCAATCTAATCTTAATTCATTTTCTCCAGAGCCTGCCCTTCGTG
This sequence comes from Haliclystus octoradiatus, assembly GCA_916610825.1. Lineage (NCBI taxonomy): Eukaryota > Metazoa > Cnidaria > Staurozoa > Stauromedusae > Haliclystidae > Haliclystus > Haliclystus octoradiatus. Next base: position 7,149,526 of record OU744449.1, on the reverse strand, counting down.
GAACTCTTTTCCAGAAGTGAGTATAATTTATATATTTTAGTTTTGAAAACTATTTTTAAAATTTCAAAAGACCATTATAATCAATTTTTGCATTGCATGCATTTCCACCGGATATATGCTGCTTATTATATCTAGTTTATAAATATTAGATATTATCTAATAGCGAAACATAGTGCTCGATGTCATTTGACAGAGCTAAATATAATAAAAGGAGTCAAAGACTACGCATTCATAATTTCATTATTTAGTTTATTTGTCTGATGATTGCGTAAACATGAAACTATAAGTAACAATTATGAATGTGTATGTCTTTGACTCATTTTATTATAGTTATATAAATATATATAGTAATAATATTAGAAATATTAAAACTTAATATTGGCAATTGGATAGTGCTCAATGCTAGAGAATAGCAGAGCGTAAATTATAATAATAATGAGAAAGTCAAGAAAGACACAATCTTTGGTTGTAACTCCAAGTTTTCAAAATCTTTTCCAAACTTGGAGTTACAACCAAAGAATGTGTCTTTCTTGACCTTCTAATTATTATTTTTATTATTATCTAGCTATATTTACTTATTACTATACATACTACACTTGTTTTAATAACCTGCTTGTAAATATATATTTCTAGCCTGCAGTTATATTTAATTAATTGAGATATAATGTGACGTGACTCTAATTTGTTTAACCTGTCATTTTCGAGAAAAAGAATGAAATGAAACGTTAATAATTCCTAAATAAATACCTTTAGCTTTAAACGTCAATAATCCAAAGATTCCACAACTAAAATATAGCTGTTAATCAAATTAATAGGCTTTAAATAATAAAATTATATTATTGGTTATTTATTCAGGCAAACATAAAATCACAGTAATCCATTTATCCAGTTGGAATATTATTTGTTAACTGTTCAAACATTTACTGTCATAAATTTTGTAATGGTTTATAAATATCACTAATTGCATATTTGCTATTTTCTATGATTAAGATCAAACTATTTTTTACATAAATCTATTTTAAAATCAAAGGTACATAATATGTGGGTGGGAATTGGGTGGGTGTAAAGTTTTAATATATTTTCTTATTGTCGTGCTCGTTATTTTGAAAGAATTTTTATAGGTTTTATCTATAATAAGAACGCGTTTATAATCTGACAGTTCAAGTATTATTTATTAGAACTACAAGTTTGTAAGAAATTTAGCACAAGCATTGAAGAATTTCAGAAATTTGTCCTGAGCTGAAATAAACTGTAGTACTTCGAACACGAAATGCTGTATACTCTTTCATTTCATTTATTCAGTTTATTCAGTTCGCTCAAATATGAACAAATTTAAAAATAAATTCAATCGAAAGAAAATGGAAATGTTTGAACAAGTATATTAGTTGTTTAGTTTTATAAAAATGTTGGCGGTTGTTGCCCTTCATAAATTTGCCGTACTATGTTGCATTTCACAACTTTAAATACTCCTAATCTTTTTATCTCGAATGTTTTCATTTATTTATTGAAATATGTAACAATTATCTGTAATTGTGTCTTGCCACCCCCAATTTTTTGCTGAACTTCTATCAAATATTCTAAAAATTGAAAAATAAATTAAAAGGAAGGAAGGAAAGAAAGAAAGAAAGATTGTGTCCCATTGTTCCAAACTCCGTTAATCATGTTATCATCCTAATTAATCTTACTTGCTCTTGCAGTCAAAAATAGTAAATGCAATACAATGGAGCAATCTCACTCTGACCTCACCGGCCCATGGCTCTGCACTGACCTCGATCGTCACCTCGACGACAGCCTCAATTTTCTCTCTTGTTGTTAGTATTTATGATAATAGAGCCAAATTCACCTTTCAATGGCATTAGCCTTGGAGCACTTGTTATATCCAGCGAGTTACACTTGTCAACTCGAGGTCTGTAACGCAGGCTAGGAAATTTATAAATCGCCTAAAATAGAAGTATCGTAATTGACAGTCACAGCCTTAAATACTGGGGACACCCCTTCAATAAAAATCTTTTAGTCAAATTTCGGACAACTTTGAGACGAAAAATCGCAAAAATCTTTCAATTTTGAAGGTACTGTATTACGGTACTGAGGCTCCAAAGTATGGAAATTTACGTCATTTTCGGGCACAATGCCAATTTGTCGGGCAAACTCGACAAATATCCCCCGGTCCCTTTATCGGCCGTGCGGACCCGACAGTTGAAAAGTTATCTTTCTACTTTACCCCCTGTAAATAATTGCTCACGTGAATGATCCTGAATACGAAAATGGCCGAATTTTTGAAGATTTCTGTAAATTCTCCAAATCATCAAGTCCACATTTTAATGTGCTTCAAAATCAAATCGCCCAGTCCAATTTTCACCATAAATTGAACGGAGATCCGAGATTATTCATTTAAGAATTCATTCATATCTTCAAACAATTGTTGTTGTGGCTCTTGGCGTAAACCTGTGAGTATTTTGTCTATTTAGAATGTTTACTCTGAGCTGTATTCTTCTTGAATCCTGAGCTTTGCGACAGCCAACTCGACAGCCAGCCCTGCAACTAATTAAGTTAATACTAACTTAAATTATCTGGGCTAGCCTACAACCTTGCTAGGTGGGACCATCCTAGTAAATGTGCCACATCATGTTTGTGATAGTGACATGATAAGTAGAGTGATGCACTACCTATACCTGGAAAATAGCTGGAACTGTTGAATTGTAGCACCACGCTGTAGCGAAGAGCGAAGACAAAATAAATAACACAGTTACTCCAATAAAGCAAACTTCAAAATAGTCTGAAACTACAGATGAAGTTATAAATTAGTAGGCCTAGAGATAAAAAATTATTTTTAAATGGCAATTTTTTGTGTGTGAAAACACCTAGTTCTAAAATTGGCATATCATCACTGATCACTTTTTCAGAGGCTGCAAACTCACTGGACGCAATCACATAACCAATATTGACACACAGCTTCAAGTCTTGGTCAACAGCTGGAGTAAACTACCTAACTGCAACCTTTCGCAAACTTACCAACCAAGTCCAAAATGTCAAAATCCTTGTCTAGCTAGACCATGGGCTTTTTAATCTGAAAGGATTCCGATCCTGGTTGTTCACGGTAGTTTGATGAATCTGTGTGTGCGTGCTGCTTTCTTTTTCAGGAAATTTGTCATAATTCATTCGCCTACGTCTTCCTCTTACGTTTCTAATTGTCTCGCTGTTATTATGAAGACATTCTGCCACGGCTGAACTTATCAGTCGTTGTCGTTTTGTACTAATTTTCAATTTTTTTTCCTTCTTAACCTTCTCATTTAAACCCAAAAGACATAAAATTGACCATCGCGCCTTACTTGTTCAAAGTTGAAAAATGAATGCCACTTTTCATGCCACAAGTAGTAAAGGCTGTCAATTTTATTATATTAAGGAGTAAACATCCTCTTTAGGAGAAAACGTAATTTTAAAAATTCTGAAGAGCAGGGTCCGGCGAAAGGTTTAGCCTTCTGGTATCCTAGAGGCACTTTGACATTTTCTTCTGAATTTGTTTGTTGAGGTTTAATCAATAAATCATAAAAATATCAAATTTTTTCTGAATTTGCTCTTGCTTTCTGGAATCTAGGATTACATGATTCATCATACTTTTGTCAGACCCTGCCCAAGGAGTATGCCCAGACCCCATAGATTGAGGCTTGTCCCCTTTCAACCAGGAATACGAAATCCGGCCATTCCTAACAAATAGCAGGGTAGTGCTAGGCCCAAAAAACCTAGAAACGTTGCTGTTGATAACTAAATCTGATGATTAGACTCACATTTATTGTTTAATTTTAAATTTTTAGGTATGATAAACTGAATAGTTTCATCACCAAGGAATAATGAAGTTTAGTCCAACATCATTACTTTGTTTCAGTCATTTCTTTTCTGCATGGGTGAGATTATTTTCTTTTAATATATTTTTTAAGGATAACGGTTTCATATAGTTTGCTAATAAGTTATTGTCGCACAGTTTCCTATGAGCTATTGATATTCGGCGCACGAGAGGCACGTAAGGAGAAAAGGAGAAGGCATCAAAAGACTACAAGCCGCCTCGGCGAGTAATTTTCGCCTTTGAGTTTTCTCGTGAAGTGACTCGAGTGGGCCAATTATCAATAGCTCATAGGAAACTGTGCACCAATTGCTTTGTATTATAATTAGCACAACTTTTACAAGCATTTACATGACTTACTTGCTCGTGTTTTTTAAAACTCCTGATCAAATCGGAAACTCTCATTCGTGATATCAGGTTTGAATTGTAAGATTGATTGCATTTTCGAACCTAGTTTTGCTATGGTGATTTGGCGTCAAACTCTAAACCAATCAGATTGATCGAATCATTTTCGTTATAATACAATGGTGGATACGCAACGCAATGGATCTATAGTCAACATATTGCGAAATTTCTAATGGTCCTTAAACTGAAGGTCTCATGATTACATGTATTCTCAGCATATGCTAGTTATTTCATTATGACTTGACTGATCAGCATTATAAAAAAGCACAATGATTTGCAAAGTTTCAAAATTGAATAGGCTGATTTTGGATTGGTCTACACTACTGACATCAAAAAAAGTGTGAAATTGTATGGTGCTTTCATGGTATTTTCATATTTAATAATGTGAACATTTTCACATTTAATAATGTGAATGTGGATGCCATGTTTTGATGACTTTCAAAATTTTTCATGACCTCATAAATTTGTGGTTTTCACTTTCTTACATTTTCATTGGATTTTCATGGTTTTGGTGTTGGTAGTGCTAGGCACATTACGGTATATAAGGAACATATTGATAGAAGACAGCATAGGCAGTATCATTTTTGTTAGGCTGATCAAGCAGTTAGTGAATGTTCGCTTTTACAGCAGGTATTAGTATGCAACCATATACCAATAGAAATAAACGATATAAGTGTAATCCAACAGATATGTATCCTACACAATATTGACAACTTTAAGGGCATGGGAAACACCGGTAAAGACTTCAACCTACTTATAGAGTTATATACAGTGAAACCTGTATATAACAGCCAACTATGAGAGGTAGATGAATTGACCATTATATGCAGGTGACCTTTATATACAGGATTAATTCAATAGAAAGTACTATTTTAGACATTGCAAGGGTGACCACTGATTTGACAAGTGGCCGCTATATAGAGGTGACCGTTATAACAGGTTTGACTGTAGTCAGAAGTCCATGTTCGCATTGACTCAGTATATCAAGTAACTTGAAGAAAAGATATTTAATCAATTTGATATGAAAGATAGTCGAGCATACAACAAATATGTTTTTTAATATGACATAAACATCTATTTTATAAACCTTTCACGAACACTTGTTTCAAGAAATGGTTGTAATAATGCTTTACAGTTCAACAATTACTGTGAATAATTGATTAAAAAAGTTTAATACCGTAATGTATCTGAATGATAACATATTTTATCACAAATATTTTAAAATATATATATTAAGTCTACTCCCATTTCCAGTTGAATTCCAATCCCAAAAGTGTTGAAGTCAACTTCCGGTGTGTCCAATTGAATTTAAAACTTTCAAAGTCCAAGTTGATTCTTGAAATGTCCAAATGAACTTCAAAAGCGTAAAAATAAATATCAGACTAGATAAGATGAGTTGTTCCAATCAAATATTCAAATATTTTGAACAATATTTTTATCATCTTCACAAATGCATAATTGTGTATAATCTAATGTTTTCAAATTTTATTTTATTTTTAGGGTGACAGAATGTGGATGTTTGCGATTGGTTTATATCTGATTCAATTAACTCCAACATCTCTTCAACTTGCTGCTGTTTATGGTCTTGTTAGAACAATCACTGTTGTTTTGTTTGGTCCAGTAGTTGGTGAATGGGTGGACAGTAACGGTAGAATCAAAGGTGAGAACTCAATACTATATTAAGTGATTGTCTTTCGCCTGCAAAAATGTCATGAACAGTTCATGGAAAGAGTGTACAATGCTTCAAATAACCTGTTTTTCGTTACCTTTCCAATTCCATAAACTAAATTGTTACCACACACTTGCTGTGCTCGCACACAAAGAATGTTGGAAGACTCAAATAAAGTATTTGCTATTTGTGATAGGCCTATAATGTGATAAAAATGACCTATAACAACTATGACTCAACTGGATCTTATCTTTGATAATTACATATTAAAGGCCTGGGTACTAATTTATACTAAATTATACTAAATCTATCATGTGATAACGTGTGATGATATACGACAATATCTCCTTTCCAAAAGTAGATTGGGCTTTTACTCTATGTACCATTATATCCATAACGATTTGGTGGATTAGTGTTTCTTTCTGAACGACCTGGTGTGTTGGTCTTTCTTTTTTTCAGTAGTTATATCAGTGTTACCATCAGGAGTATTGACTGCACCGGTACCTGTAGTCAATTGCTAAAACTGATTATGAGAAGCCAAAACAGTTCTGTTATTTGTAGTATGCCAAGCCGTATTAGAGCTTTTAGATATTACATATTCAGCAGCAGTAAGCGCTTGTAAATTTGACGGTTTAGTACATTACTATATCCCCAGGTAAAAATGTCACATGGTGAACAGCCAAAATACGATTTAAGGTAGTTCACCACAGTTGACTCCCTTTTGAATTTTTAGTAAGCCAGCCTCTCAATGGGGAATGAAAATATCAGAAAAATAATGGCGCCGGAAAAACTTTGTATTGGTTTTATTTTCTTATTTTCGCTGTTGTATTTCAATTAAATTTATGGTGATGATATTGTTAAATATAGCTATATGGATATTGTTGTCATTTACGGATTATATTGTTATTGGTAAGTTAGTGTGTATCTTTAATTTCATTCTTTTGCACAATCCATAAAGCTTTCCGTTTGTAAACAAACAGTTAGTTGATTTGCCACAATATATTATTATTATGTTCCTTTGCTATTGCTAATATCCTTTTTTTGCTTACTTCCGAATTGTAATTTGAATAAACAAGGTAATATTAACCCTGCTGCAAGCTATTTTGACTTTAATTTGTGTATTTCCTTGTGAAACTCGGTTCATTTTATCGCTAAAATTTTTCGTTTTTTGACAAGCTGTTTTTTGATATTCAATCAAATGTCTTCAACAACAACACGTTTTAAGGGACGATTTTCAAAATGTCCTTCCAAGATAGAAGCATTATCCAATGCTCGTGGAGCCCGCTGGTGCTCTGATCCTGCATTATTTGAACGAGATATTTGTAATGACTCAAATGATTTAACTGAAGGGTCTGAAGAGACAGAAACAGATCAAATTGATCAATCAGCTGGATCTTCAACTTTCCAATTCAGTGGGCGTCGTATTATTCATTTGGATGTCTTAGCAAAGCACTTATCAGCATGTGAGAACCCTGGTTGTAAAAAACCATTGAATTTAATTGACTGTACTACAGAGAAAAGATATGGTTTGGCTAGTATTTTACTTATCCCATGTAAACATTGCAATCACCTGAATAGAGTACATACTGATACCACAACTGAAAGCAATACCCCTGGACCTAAACCCTACAGTAGCAACATAAAGATTGGACTTGGTAAGTGAGAAATTAGAAATTATATAACTATTTTATAATTTATTGCTTACAAAATCTACAAAATCTACAGGCAGCGATACAATATATATTTGACTTCTTGATTAAATCAATTTTCATTCTTAATTATATAATATAATAACAAAATGTGCTCATGAAGCGTTTTATGGTTTCTTGTGAACCTTTTCATTGGAAGTATCAACTTTAGATTGATATAAATTCCAAGAAAAGACACAAGATTTATTTTTTTAATTATATGTTGACCTAAATACAATTTGTTCTGTATTAATTTTTTAAAGGCATTTCTATTTATTCTATTCCACAGGACTACTTAATGCTGGAATTGGGGAGACGCATTTGAACAATTTGCTATCATCTCTCAATATTCCAACAGTAAACAAGAGTACCGTGAAAAAGGCTGAAAGAAAAATGGGGAAGGCATTAGAAAATTATGCCCTTGAAAGCTGCAGGAAGAGTCTGTTGGCAGAGCAAAATCTTGGTCCAGCAGAAATCAAATCAAACCTATTATCAAACGAAACCACTGATCTGTATGAGAAAAGACTGGCTGAAGGCTATGATATCCCAGATAAGGATTACGAGGAATGGGTTTCAGCTAGGCAAAATATAACAGTATCCAATTCAGATCCAGGCATCTCAGTGTCATATGATATGGGTTGGGCAAAGAGAGGACGTGCAATGAACTCGCTGACTGGTGTTGGAGTCGCAATTGGTGTTAACACCGGCAAGGTTGTTGGTTATGCAACCCGTAATAAGAGATGCATTACTTGTGATATTGCTGAAAAGAAGGGGTGCCTAGTGAAGAAGCATGACTGTAGGAGAAATCATTATGGCTCTTCAAAATCCATGGAACCAGCAGCCGCAGTAGACCTTGCGATGGATTTAAAATCGCAAGGAGCTCCTATAAGACGTTTAATTGGAGATGATGATTCTTCGACCATTAAAAGACTCAATGATGAAGTAGGGGATATTATAAAGGTATCAGATGTAAGCCACTGTAAGAGAAACCTTGGGTCAAAATTATATAATGCAAAAAGTTCAAAGAAAGATTGCAAACAATTGACCAAGAAAACAATTGACTATTTTCTAAAAATGTTTGGGTATGCCTTACATAGCAATGCACATGATCCAGTTGGCCTGAAGAAAACACTGCTGTCCATAGTACCGCATGCATATGCTGATCATTCTGAATGCTCTGACAGTTGGTGTGGTTACCTGAAAGACTGTGAGACATATAAGTAAGAGTCTCCCATACTGCAAGCCACTATCATGTCAAAAGACAAAAGAGTTTTTAATTGAACTTTTTAAGGGCTTAGGAGATCAAGCTGATAAACTTGCACCATTAGGAAGCAGTCAGTTTAATGAATCTGTCAATAATGTTATTACATCCAAGGCACCAAAATCAAGACATTATGGTGGAAGTGACTCACAAGACTTCCGGGTGGCCTCTGCAATACTTCAAAAGAATGAAGGCAAAATGTATGTCGCAAATGCCACCACTACTGCTGGTCTATCTCCTAGTAGTTTTGCTGTACTGCATGGGCAGAGGCAAGATAAAAAGCATCTGAAGAGACTTCAGAAATCCACTTCCAAGGCCGCTAAACTGCGAAGACGCCTCTTGAGAGAGAAAAGAGGCAGAACACAAGCTGCCATGGAAGTTTGTGAAGGGACAACCTATAGTACAGGATGTTCGTTAATTGCAGACACAAATACACTAGACGATGAATGTATACCACGACCTACGGCGTGCCCGCCCCTTGTATCAAATTGTGCAGGAGAGTTAGAGTACATTTTCGTTTTGTTTGATTTAGAAACGACTGGTCTACCACGAACTTCCCAGCTAACACAGTTGCAGCAGTAACATTAGATGGGGAAAAACAATTCAATCAATACATTTTACCCACTGAAGATATTTCTCATGGGGCTGAGGTAGCCACAGGTCTAAGCGTTCAAAATAGGATACTTGTTTGCCATGGTGTTCCTGTCGAGTCAGTAAATGAATCAACAGCATTGGAAACATTCTTGTCTTGGCTTGCTGGATTGCATAGCCCTGTTATTTTAGTAGCACACAACTGTCACTCGTTTGATATGAGAATACTTTTTAATGCTTGCAGGAGGCACGCCATGGAAAAAACTCTAATTGAGAATTTATCTGGTTTTGGTGATACATTACCTGCATTTAGGCAGTTTGCCCCACAGCTTGATTCACACACACTTTCAGCTTTGTATAAGCATTACTATGGTGCCGAATTCAATGCACATAATGCCAAAGCTGATGTTAATGCACTAAAAGAAGTTATTGGAAAATCTAATATTGACTTATTACCTTTTGTTTTTAATGTTGAGTCTGTTGAAAAGCATCTTGAATTTGAAATTGATGCTGATGCAAGACTAAAATCATTTTCAGGTTTAATTACTTCAAAAGTTATCTCTAAAGCAATGGCCAAAAAAATTTCTTATAGCGGCTTAGAGTTGAAACATTTGGTTATCGCTAAAAATAGGAACAATTTGAAGGCGTTATTTACAGAACCTGTTGGTAAATCTGTACGCATCACAAATAGGAAAAATATCATAGAAGCAGTTTCACAATATTTAAATTGAATAATACTTGCCAATTATACATTAATTATATACCTCTGAACAATGTATCACATTTACAATCTTAAACAGTAATTCATTATTTTATAAACCGCATATCACATACACATCTATGTATATATATATATATCTATATATATAATAATAAAGATAGATTTATCTATCGTCAGATGTGATAGTGCTCAATACCGATTAAACATTGGCAGAGCTGTAATACATAAGGATGGTGACTGAGTCAAAGAAAACACATTCTTAATATCTGTTACTATAGTTTCACGCAGTGTGCGATCATCAGACAGTTGATACTCAAACTGATGTTGATACTCAAACTCAGTTGATTGAGTATCAACTGTCTGATGATCGCACACTGCGTGAAACTATAGTAACAGAAATTAAGAATGTGTTTTCTTTGACTCAGTCACCATCCTTATGTATATCTATATATATTAACACTCACACCTTTGATCAATGGTGCAATTAATGAGTATGGCTTAGTATATCTTCCTTGATCTACTTTGGTGTATTGTATCATCATTGCCACAAAAATGACAAGTCTGGTTACCAAATAGATAACTGTCATTCACAATAGGTCTTGTGTGACTAAATTATTGAGGTTTGCGGCATTTTTATGACTTTGACGAGGTGTCACACGTTTATTACACTGGTGACCCCTATTTTTTTTCTCGTCAATCCAAAGAAGATACAATCATCTAGCCTTCTGCAAATTTGCATGAATTTTGTTCAGATAAAAATGTTCTAAAAATAACTCTAAAACTTCAAGTAACACAATTATTTGCGCGTTTATCGATGCCCCGTATTTCCTGCTGTGTAATCAAAATTCAATATATTTTTCATGATTTGGTTTTTAATGTATCAGTACTAAAATGTTATCACCATGGTGACCTCTCTTTTACAGTGATTTGTCAAACAGTAGCACATTATGAAATTTATGCTGAATCAGCATTTTTTCCAATATTTTACCATTTTCTATGCTGATATTCAATACAGATCTAGCTAAGTCTGTCGGAATATATTTGTGGCTAACATTTCATTCTGGATCACTGTAAAAAATGTAATTTACTTTCAAAACAGATCCACATCAAAGGTAAAAAGTTATTCCTGACAGGATTATTGCCATTTTCGTCATTTTTGTTATTTGACAAGGTTTCACGCATTAATTACATCGGTGACCCCAATTTTTTTTCTTGATAGATGGAAGTAAATGCAGTAAGCTAGCCCTCCTCAAAATTTTAAGAAGTTTGTTCAGATAAAAGTTTTCTAAAAATAACTTTAAAACATGAAATTAGGCACTTATTTGCTCATATTCTAACACGCCCATTTTCCAGCTGTGATACTAAAAAAAAAAAAAAAAAGTTGGATCTTGATTCATTATGTATCAAAGATGCATCTCCCTTAAAGGATACTTGAAGGCTAAATAAATTTAAGAAATATTAGATGGTTTTCAATTTATGCTGAATCAGCATATTTTTTAGCATCATGTTCGAAGCTATGTCACGCCCTATTTCCCCTGTTGACGAAAATTTTTATAGCATATATTGGAAGTATAATACTTTTAGACTAGGATTCCAGTGATTTTTCAAAATATTATCAGATTGTTAAAATTGAGCTAACTGTGGTGAACTACCTTAAAAACATTACAAATGAATAGGCCTACTGCAATCCTGTTTGTCATGCCTTCATTGCCCGCTCGACTGTCTGGACTATGCACTATGGACTATGGACTATGGACTATGGACTATGGACTATGGACTATGCACTATGCATTATACTGCAATCCTGTTTGCCATGCCTTCATTGCCTGCTTGACTGTCTGGACCTCCCGTTCAGCCAATCCGTTAGAACCCGAAAAATAGGCCTGAGTTTCAATTTTGAGGCAACCGGAGTTGACAAGCCATTGTACAATCTCAACACTAATGAATTCCTTGGCGTTATCTTTCACATTTTGACCAAATCTAGGTCTAATGGAATAACATTTTTTACATATAGAAACAAAGTTCTCTACATTGTGAAAAATGCCAGGTCATCATGCACCTTTTAGAAGGAGCCTGTATGTGGTATTAATGCCCTGATAGGTTTCATGAGCTTTTTGTAAAACTACTCAATGTAATTTTGTTGGAATGGAAGGAACACTTTTGAAATAGATAACGTCATTTCCAATTGTCAAACAATTTTTGAAACGTAAGAAAGCTTTTTCAGATTCAGATAATGCTGACCATCGATTATCAATAATATCAACAATTCTTTTCATTTTACTGATCGATATCGGATCGCTTTGTGAGCAAAATTTCAATTCGAATATGGGCAATACTGGAGCAAAAAATGCTGAAGTGGTTGCTGTGGCGACACTAGCAACAACATCTTCACGCATAATTGTTAACTGCGGGCGTGAAAGTGCATCCGCATGAGTGATTGTACTTTTAGGCCGATATTTAATGTCAAAATCTAAAGCAATAAGCTTTATTACCCATCTAGAAATCCGGACAAAGACTGTTGTGGGTATTGGTTTGCTAGCACCAAACAAACAGACTTATGCTTGATGGTCAGTGATAAGTTTAAATCCCCGCCCAGCGGGCGATAAATACCATTCTACTGCAATGCCTCTCTTTCTCTAGCTGAAAAGCTTTGTCCCCCTGATGTCACTGCTTTTGAGTCAAAATAGCGGGTCGTCTTGAGGCAAGATACCATCAATCGCTGTACCGGGAGCATCTGTCGCTAAAGTGACTGGTTTTGTTAAAGAATAGGGCTAAGCTTCTGGTGATGACGCAATTTCATGCTTGAGGCTTTCAAATGCATTTTTCTCAGTCTCATTCCATACACAATTTTTGTCTTGTTTTCGTAAATCATTTGGTGGTGCTACTTTGTTAGCAAAATTAGGGATGAGTTTTCAGAAAGACTGATAAAACCTACGAAGGAAGCAGCTTTGTTTTTGGAGTACTGTATATTCAAAACCCTTTCAACAAGGTGCTTTTCCACACAAGTGGCCTAGATGACCTAAACTACTTGGATAGGTAATACAACAATTTGATTATTTGTACAATTTTAATGGATAATTAACACTGTCCAAGTATTTTCATATCACAAGCATCATATAAATGAAGTTTCCTCTGTGTTGTTGACATATCAGGACACCCAAGTTTTTCACATAGGTAGGATGATATAATAGTACATCCTGCCCCTGTATCATGTTGCATCGAAATAAATGGCCCATTTATTTTAACGTCTTCAACAATCTCATTCATGTTAAAGGTGTTGATTTCTGCATGGCAACATGCAAAAAAAATCAGAACTTTCAACAATAAAACTAGCAATATTAACATCATCGACAGCATAGTAAATTTACTTTGACTCGGTTGAGGTCTAAGAATTTTGGAAGAGGTCAATCTCGAGATTAGTATACAGTACTAAATCGTCCACATGTAGGCTACAGCAATGTTCGTTGTAGACTGGGCAACGTCACAGTGCATGACGGTAACCGCACTTATTGCACGTACTTATTGCTTTTAATATCTTTGAATGTAGCGGCGCTTAATATTATCATGACATCATTGCTGATCTGACTTTGCAGTGGAGAGACAACCATGCTGACATCATTGCGGTTTAAAAACGTAAACGAATAAAGTCAAATAATTCTTTTATAAAACTCTTTTCTCATTGAACGAATTGATAAATACCATTTTCTTTAATTTCTCTACAGGATCCTGCTCTACTTAAATTTTTTTTAAATTCACGTTGATTGGCTGAGTGGTTGATTCTCATGTGGACATCATCTGATGACTCATCGGGTTGCATTTTAACTGCCGAGAAATTTGTTTTCTCAGCAATTAACATGTCGTCGTTATGCCTCCATACTTCTACTTGATAAAACACACATAGACTATGATTAGCAGCTGCTGCAGAATTGGGGGGTAACTGTTTAGGATACAGTTGTTTTGAAAGATGTGTGACTTTATCTGAATATTTCTGATATCTCAAATCATTGAGACCGCATCTTCTTTTTGACATAATTAACATAAATATTGCAGATCTCATTAAAGCTTGAGCCTCTTGACCATGGTAATTTATGCAGAAGAGCTCCTCCATCTAAAACAAAACAAGAATCTGCGGGAACCTCACAACTTTTGACATTCGACATTTTCCAAATTGCATCAGCTAAAACTAGCTGATCAGGCTTTCTCATTTGTAGATATTCATCAAATAGAGCAGGTGGGTATCTACATAACTCATATTTGAAGAAAGAGGACACATCCTCTTGAGTGTGTTTGACAATTAGAAGGCGCTGGAAAAGAAGCTGTGGGTCAACATAAACTAGTTCACCATCGATTTGAATTGAATATTTTGCACCAAGTGTTACAGCTTGGTTTTTTTTTTTGAATGTATAATCTTCAACTTCTTTATCTGACATACCGTCAATAATCTTCTTTCCTATACTCAACGATGAATCTACATTAACATTTGTATCCGCTACAACACCATTGACTATATTTCATTATGGTTTATCTTTTTCAAAGGGATTGTGTTCTTGTAATGCCTTGAGCAGAATATTCATATCATTATTGTCTCTGATGATTGTTGATGCAGAAATATATTGATTTTGTTCACTCAGGTAGCATATGAAACATTTGTAACTTCTAGCATAGCATCGTTAACTTCAGCACATGCAAGCATTGACATGAGCCAAATATTACTCTGTTCTTCTGTCATTCCTCGCCCCCTGATCAACCCACTGCTTGTTTTGAGACTCCTCATTAGTACTTGCTCGATAACCAAGTCAGTAGAAAGTCCACCCCGATAACGTGAACTCCTCCGTGCAACATGATACCCTTTTTGCAATTTTAAGTACACATTTAAATTTGAAGATTTTAATTGTACCATTGATTGAAGATACAACCATAACGATTTAACATATAAATTATGACCTGCAGTAGCAAAGTAGGGCAACTACTGTTTAAGGCTTGCCAGTGTAGGTTAAAATTACCAGTCCTTTCAGCTTTGATAAATTGAAGTAAAATTTCAACCATATCCATATATTGGAGCCATAGGCACGCTGTTCTAGTATTTTTGAATGTGTTTTTGAAGTCGAAAAGTTTACCTGATAATGTCTGGAATATTCATTTTCACAGATTTCTTCACCTATTTTTTTCAATGTTGCTTTATTTTTATTAGCTTCTGCCTTTTTCTGCCTGCCTGTCTGCAACCTCCTTTGTTTTGTATGTGCTCTTCCCTTTTCTAACTTTTCGAATACCTGAAATGCTTTGTCGAGACTTTGAGTAGAGTATGTAGCGGATGGTCAACACGATGGTTCCGTTTCTTATTGAAATAATATGTCTTGAGAAATTTCTGAAAATTTTCAAGAGACATATTCGTGTTTGCTGTCGTAGATAATCGGTAACAGTTTGCCCATTTTTCTTTTCGGAGAGCAAACTGTCCAACAAAGTATTTGTGAAAATCTGGGTAATCTTTACTTAGCAGCGAGCAAAATTTCAAAATATCATCTTTGAATTGTTCTTCATCTGTTTGTGACTGCAAAGTTTTCACATAGTGATATAGTTCTAGCTGCCGTGACTCGCCTTTCACAAGTTTTCTAATGCTTAGCCGTAAAAATTTATCGATATGCCAAGCACAGATGAGATGCCTCTCAGGAGTCGGGAAATGTAGGCACCAAGCGTTGAAAACTTATTGCAGTCATCAGACATGAAATCTTTAACATGTATCTCACCCATGCTCGTTGCCAAACTTTCAAAAAGGACTAAGGTAACAGTCATCTTCTCTATTACTAATAAGCCACGCTACCGGCACCCTTCTCCGTAATCATCCTCAATTAGCACTGTTACAAAGTTCAAACTGTAGCCTAGTTGAATGAGCTGCGTCAACGCAAAAATGTTTTTGGGCGTAATCCTGCATGCAAGTTTTTTGAAACGTGGTCTGCAACCCAAAGATAAAATCTTCTGTTGATAATACATATTTGATTTCCCCTTGTGGCTTATAACAGATAATCGAATCAGGATCTTTTGACTGAAGCTTTTGAACCCAACAGTATACATTTGTGCCGTCACAAGGATGCTTTTGGATCAATTGAATGTTGAATTGCTTGAACATGCTGTGAAGGCCTTTTTTGTTTGTTAAGTCATCTCGCTTAGTGCAAGGCAGCAAATCATCCCTGATTTTGTCAAGGACTGTCTCCATAAAGACTCCATTAGCTAACTCGGATAAAGCCACTGCTTTCAATTTAGCAGAAATGCGCAAATGACCTAGTAAAAAATCATGGCCAATGTCTGTCAAAGAGTATTTCATTTGGATTTTACTACTGGTATGGTTCATAGAAGCTGTCATGAAAGAACTGTATTTCATGTTTGATCTTGAGCTACCTTGTCATTTTGTTATGCGTTTTCCAGAGCTGCAACTTCTAACTATTCCTGATCGATGGCAGTAGTAATGAGTTATCGTATTTGTGCTCTTCTGTTCTGGTTGGCGATGTTGAACGTACATGCTTTTGGTATCGGCTTCAATTTGAAGCTTCCACATTGTGAACTCATCAATGTTGCTAAATTGTAATGTTTCCACACCAGTTCCTTTGCTGTGAGCTGCTAGCAAATGCACCGCATAATCAACTATTGAATTACACCTGGAATAGAAAATGCAATGTAGTTACTTGTTTGAGTACAAGTCTAAATTGCCAACGATTTACGTTGCCTTTGCAGTTATCCAATCAATTTTATCGGAAGATTTAAATGAATTGAACAGAAAATAGTTTGCAGGGTTTGAAAGCTAGATAATCTTACCTGTGCTGATTACATATGCTGTAGGAAAAACTTTTGGATTCAGATGGTTTGTAATGTTTAAGATGGAGATTTTTAACATGCTTATATAAACTGTGGGCAGAGTCAAGTTTTTTTTCCATATACTTGACAATGATGCCTCTTGTTCTCAATTTTCTAAAATGCAATAGAAGGGTTATTAAAATTACATCTTTTCACCCATATGTAACTTTGCGATGATTTGTTACTTTTTGTGACTTTTACAAACACCTTTACACAGCAAAATCCTTAGCGTTTGTAATAAGACAATAAATGTGTATTTGAAGATAATATTCCTTCAAAACAAGACTATTTGTAGTTTTCCGTGTGGTAAGAAATTATGTGTTATTTCGAATCAATTTTTTCTAAATTAATTATCCTATTCTAGTGTGATTTGAGCTACAATGATACCGACAAACTTAATCTATATCAATATTCTCTTGATGACTAATATCTTATTCAAGTTTTTGACCTTATTTTAGCTGTTTAGGCCTACTGACATAATTTTGCTGTATCAAGATAATTTCGTTCTGTTAAATTCTATATTTCTTCACACCTACTATCATCATTTTCTCTTTTGAATGGAAAGTTTTCTCGAATGGAGCACAGTTTTTAGCTATTTAATCTGTTTTTTTGTATGAACTACACTTATAATCACTTGCCAAGCATGTATCTATATATCAACACAATCACTTCAATCAATTTGAGATATTATAATGGATTAAGATTAAAGAAAGCAAATTCGGATTAATCAATAAAGTTTACAATTTAATTTGTTTTAACTATTTTAATGAATTAAAATTACAAGAAAGAGTAAATAATACTATTTAAGTCAAAAAATCTAAAATGTGCAATTTAAATGCAGATCAATTATGTTACATTAAAATAAAATAATGTAACATCAAATCAGTTATAATAACCATGAATGAAGACTTGTATTTCATTATTAGCAAATCAAATGTCTATTGTGGCGTTGTTCTATCGCTGTTGTAGGATCCCAGTTCTTTGCAAAATGTGCCAACAATACTGGCAGGCACACGATCGTCCCCAAAAACAATTTTCTGTAAAATGCAGAGACCGAGTTCTTGGTACTGAGGGTAATCGTAATCCAGCACATAAAATGTGGCAAGAAAGCAGACGAATGCCTCCAGCATTTCATCTAACAAAAAGTCAGCTAAAAGTGTTTGTCCAACGACAACGTAAACTTTGGAAGAGTCTGCAAGCATGACGGTTGTGTTCCCAGAACGCTTCTGGCACCACATGCTAGGATCTTCGTGTCCCTGAAAAATAACACAGAAGAATTAGTTACATAATATAAGAAGAGCATGCTATAAGAGATATGTCAAAATTAACGGGATTTAGGAGGACCTATGATGACCAATAAATAGGATAATGGTGAAATATTGAAATTGATACAAATTTTCTCAAACTATTAGAAAATGTGTCTGTAATATTATTATTCTTTCCTAAACCAATTCAAAATCAATTGTTATAAAAAACAATTTTAAAAATAAACATATCTTCTATGAAAAGTTCAATCAAAATGTGAAGGAGTAACTAACCTGTAACTCCAGCAGTATTTCGACATTTTTTTTTGGATTCTTTGCTTGTTTTCCACTGCCAAAGATCTTGCCTAGATATTTGACAATATGGGAAATGCTGTTACCTTTGGTATAAACACAAATATTAAGATATTTTGCTAATATTTATCTAGTTAGTCACCTGAATAGTACATTAAAATTAATATAAATAGTAAAATTAGCAGAGATATTGCCAAATTATGTCTTGCTGTCACCATTCCCAGGAGGTACGGTCTTCATCGCATCCACAATTACTTTGTTTGAACTTGCATTGCAAAATCTTAGATTAAGAATCATGAATGCTTGAAATTATTTTTCTTACCTAGACATGGCTTTGCAGGATTTGGCAAATTCTTTCTCGTCACTGCATAATAAATAATAAACTCCATTTCATTTTTCAACTTTTGGCAACACTCCCTGAAGAAACTTTGGATGTAGGGGCCTTCTGTGATCTTTAAACTTCTTCTTGCTTCTTCAACGATCTGCAAAATAATTATATAATCAGTCGGAAATGCGACATAACTTAAAAGTTGACAACTAGCTTGTCCAAAATATACAATTGAGCAGTAGTTTCCAAAAACATTTCATGAGCATAAAATTAATGTACATTGTACATGCTTGTAAAAGTTCTGCTAGTTATAACACAAAGCAAATCGTTGTACGGTTTCCTATGAGCTATTGATAATTGGAGAGAAAACCGTGATTTCTGATGCCTTCTTAGCTGGCTGTGAGACATAAGTTTTCATGTAGTAACTAGATTGCACATTCACTATTATCAACGTGTATCTATACTATATTAACTTTATACGACAAAAAGTTTTTAATGAAACTTGAAACTGACCTCGTTTCCGTCTTTGAAGCATGAATACTCTCTGGTTAATGCTGCAGCACGACTTCCAACTGGGACAGACTTCAGTCATTGCCGTCTACCTGCGAATTCTTTGTTTAGATACAGATTGATAACGGTCTCTGATGGTCTTGATTTTTTTAGCTCTCTCATACGTGCCTTTTTATGTATTTTCATCTAAAGTATAAGTATAAAGAGATACAATGGAAATATTAAGGAATAATCATATCGTCTCTTCAAATATTAAGCAACAAAAGTGAATGATGGAGATAATCAAATTGCACAGCCCAAAGTTGGAAATCTATATTGTGTGTCATCATCAATTAAATTTTCAATTAAAAATTTGCTGAATCACTGGAATTTTATCTACATCATTTTCTCTTTGTAAAAGATGTCCATATAAGGCTATAGAAATCAACAAGAAGATATTAAACCTAATGTGGCATTGTAGAATCTAGACAATTAACATACATACTAAAACTATATTTGAGGAAATTGGGAGTGTGTGCATTTGAGATATGCTATGTATATAAATTGACAGATCTATAAAACAAAGACAAACCTTTTCACATAAACACTAATCAGTTCACAGAATTTGTAAGGTTTTCTAGCCGTTTTCTGGCGATCAGAATTTTCTCAGTAGTCTGATACTAACCGTTTTGTTGTCCAGCACCTTGGTCATGAGCAGGGACATTACCAGCAGCGTCATTGTTGTCATCATTGTCCTGATCGCTATCAGAAGACAAAACACTGTCCAGGGGAAGAACAGCGTTATCATCTTTTGGTAAATCTTTTTTAACTTTTTTGCTGTCACTATTACTGGTAACACTTTTCTTAGAGTTTGTGAGACGCCTTTCAGCTTTCTGAAAATGCAGTTCTATAAAAAATGAAAAAAAAAACATTTAACAGATCAGCAACTCAAACATGCAGGTATGACTGTGCACAATAATGCCAAGCGTAACAGGATGGTGATAAATAAAGTGAAATACAATAATATAGGCCTGTTATTAGAAATCCGTATACAACTTATACAACGTATACTAAGCTAGGATGTCAAAGAAGAAGAATCATAATAAAGAGGAGTCCTTAATTTAAAGTTCAATTTCAATATAATGTAGAGGATTAGAATGAGGTGACCATCATGTATGCAAAGGGCTGTTTCAAGGGAGAAAATATCACATGATTATGTTTGCAGTAGATAGTAAAAGCAACATCTGTCACATATAATCAGAAAAGTAAACCATATCTTACATGACTCCCAGTGGCAACTGCTAGCAAAGGGTAGCAAACAACGAAACTCTTTGCCATTTCATTCAGTTCATTTGGTGTTGGGTCTCTTTCCCTTGGTGGACAAAGGGAGACTGATATCATACTTATTACAGTCGAGCAAATCATGTGGTGAACAAGTTCTTCTGGTATGTTGCCAGCTTCAGCAGCATACTTTATCTTCTTGTTCTGGTAGACTACATAAGAAGGTGACTCTGCTTTTGATATCCATTTATTGGCCGTTTCTTCAAATGCCGCTGGTTGAAAAGATGAAGACGGCGCTGCAGATGGATTATACCTTGAAGAAGGCTGTGTTGCAGGTGGATTATACTTGGAAGAAGACAGCGTTGCAGGTGAATAAAACTTGAACGAAGTCGGTGATG
Source organism: Haliclystus octoradiatus (assembly GCA_916610825.1). Classification (NCBI taxonomy): domain Eukaryota; kingdom Metazoa; phylum Cnidaria; class Staurozoa; order Stauromedusae; family Haliclystidae; genus Haliclystus; species Haliclystus octoradiatus. Next base: position 7,128,455 of record OU744449.1, on the reverse strand, counting down.
CAGGTGGATAGAGCTTAGCCAGGCGTTGCTGGAAGGTTATAATAAGGTTGAGATCAATTTCCACTACATGATGCAAGACAGGTTTAGCCAATTGACGTTGAACGTAAGACCTTGCTGACATTGATTGACGGTGAGCAGGTGTGGATAAAGTTGGAGGATTAACAGGGACTGTACTTCCAGGTAGCTTCAAGGGGGAACTTAACATCTGAAAGAAAAAAATTAATTGAGATAATTCCAGATAAACAACAAGTAGTACTAATAAGTTCTTTACAGATTCTGAACACTCTGAATGTCTCCGAAGTCGCGCTAAATGTGAGGTGAAGTGTTGACCAACCGTCAACAAAGGCTTTCAAATGCTTTCTCTGCTACACCTTCACCTAATGGAATCAGAAAAACAAGGAAAAATCAGAATCAGAAAAAACCAGAAAAATATATTTATGACACAGTGTAAAGCAGAAAAATTAAGTTGTATAACGATGGCAAGTGATATGCCTGTAGTTCAGAATAAGATTTCAGTCAGCAACAGCCTGACCATCATACCTTTCACTCTGTTCGATAAATCGAAATCAACTTCTGAGATAAGGTCAAAAACAGATCCGTTATGATTATCAGAGCCAACTAATGCCATCTTCGCGTTTGAATAGTATTATTTCTTCCAGATAAGCAACATGTAGCACTAATAAGTTCCTTACAGATTCTGAACACTCTAAATGTCTTCGAAGTTGCGCTAAATGTGAGGTGAAGTGTTGACCAACCGTCAATTTATTTCAAATTTTTAGAATTCATACTGAACTGTGAGCCTGCACCACGCTGAGAATATTGCTCACCAGAGCCACTTGTTTGTTGCTCGCAGCATACTTTCACACAGATCAATGTGATGTACCAGGTATCCTGCTCAGCTCAAACCCAGCTTGTGAAAGTCGAAACAGTGAGTCATGAAAGTTGAAATGTCACGTCATGGCGAAATATAATGAAACTGATCATCTTTTTTCGTGAATATATATTTTTATCATAATTATTTCCATTATTGGTTATTTACTCTACCAATTTCTACTATAACAAGTTGTGATAAACTACAACGAACAACGATTATAGGACAGTGGATGGTTATTTAATATTTTTTGTCAAATTATTTCAAATAAAATGGCAGAACCTCTGGTATTATGGAAGTGCACTCGTTGCATAGGTTTTGTAACCCGTTGTTTAAAAGAATTGTGTAGTCACTATAACGTTATTCATGGCAATGAATCTGAATTTCTGGTACATTATGCGGTGTACAAGACTGCCCATCAATTTTCCGTAAGTCTAATTCCTTTTACAAACACGTTGTAAAATTCCATCAAGTTGAGTGTAATGCCTACGACTTGGAAAAGCAAAGCACCCCTGCCTGCTTTAGCTCCTCTTTAAACAGTGTTATCCTGCATTTTTGTAACTTGGACAATTATCAAGATCAAGTCAGTTATTTGGATGGTGAAAATATTGAAGTCGACGAAAACTTTACTGATGACAATCACGATGACGCCATTTTATCTAATTCAGATGAAGATTGTATGGGTCAACAACTGCACGAAGGATCCGGTGATACATGCCTTCCAACAACATCACAACAGGTTTGTTGTTTTATTGATCACGTAATTACATTTATATCAACATTTTTCAATTTTTGTAAAATATTTCCAGAAAAAATTGCCCAACAAAAATTAATTGGCCCACAGCCTCTATAAACAATTTGGGTAGCTTTTTAAAGGATTTTTGGAACTTTTCAGGTGCTTCACATTTTTCCAAAGTGGCACCCCCCATCAATGCGGCACTTGGAGTTACCCCCCCCCCCCGGGTACACATCGCATATCTTCTCCCAGGAACATGCAACTTCATCTCATCGCGTGTATATTTCCACATGATTTCAGATTTCATAAAATCTATTATTGAGATGCGTTTTACTCAATGACTGTGTAGGCGATTTAAGGAAGCTATTCAAATAGATATATAATAATTAGTACATCACATGTTAACGGCACAACAGTCTCCTTCTTTACATGAAAAGTTTGAATTCTATGATAATTATTATTAGCTAGTTAAACAATTCATTATTATTTTATGTAATTATTAGTTTGAAGCATTTGACAAACTTTCTTCTATATTATAGTTATTACTTATAATCAGGGCCGGATCTTTTTGAGGTCTAAAAACTTCCCTGCAAAATTGTCTTCGCTGTTTTTAAACCTGCTATAAAAGAATTCCTATTATCCTTTGTTTATTATAAATACTGTTCATGAACGTTATGTAGCAACAAATCAATTACAATCAAACATGTTATAACTGTCACCTCTATATAGCAGCTACCAGTCCATAGTGGTCATTTTTGCAACATATAAAATCATGTCTTCTTAGGAATGATCCCTGTATATAAAGGCCACCTGCATATAATGTTCAATTTATCTATAACTATAACTGTTCAATTTATTTGTTGAATCACCGAAATTTGCACATTCATTAAGTTGATGCCTCTTTGCAAGAGATTTGTGAAAGTTTTTGAAGTTTTGCTTTCTAGCAAGCTGTTTGTCTATATAAAAATGTGAAGCACACGCATAGAGCATAACATTAACTTTAATCGCTATTTAAATGTAATGTATTATATATAACAAATAGATATTTTTTTATTCTTCGATGTACAGATTTATTAAAGAATCTGAAATGTTAATGTTCTCGGTTCATATATTAATAAATAAAATATATTTATTCCTCTTTGTGTTTTCTGTAGTTTGTCCTTGTTTCAAATCCATGATTTCGACAAAAACCATACCCACACCTTTTCCGCTCTTTATAACATGCCCACCAACCTGCAAAATCAGTTTTGAATGATCTTTACTCGACTTACATGGTGATTTAATAATTTTATGTCACAGTTCGTTTGCAGTTCTAAGAATTAATTAATTTCTTTATTGTTGCAGCATAATACCTTTAAAATAGAAGTTAATTTTATATTTTATAAATATCAAATCCACAATCATATACCTTAATGCTGTTAATGCTGCTATTTGACTTTCCATTGCTTCCATCTTTAGCCACTATGTGTATATTTTGAACTACTAGTAGCTGATCATCAATGGCAAGTTGCCCTGGCCGCGTAAAGTTTCTCCTTATGCCAGGAATGAGGCATATCGTGACGTGAGAAAGAGATTTGATCTCGGGGAGGATGCTGCGAGTAATGACCAGTCGTTTTTGACCAACTGCCATTATGAATGTATTGTCTTTACTTACATAATGGCGCCAGTAGTCATTGCAGAACAAGAGAAATTTGGATGAAAATTTGTGAACTTCAAACATGAAATAATGCTATTTCGCCGCAAAAGATGTCATCCAAGGATAAAACATGATGTAAAATCATAATTAGAGGAGCAATATTCAACCCAAACCCAAGTCGCGTTAAGCAATACAATTTTCCGTTATGTTTAATAGTTAGATGCCACCATAATTTTTTATCAAGACGTAATTGTAAATATGCGTCTTTTAAATCTATGATCAAACTATTAGTACTTTTTTTCCGCCGGCTATGTAATTTATCGACAAACGTACTGGCGCCAGAAAAAATATTCACAAAGTTATTTTCTTGTAACACATCAAACATTGGTATCAAGGCTAAAGGTTCACCCATTGTTTCAAAATCTTACCGAATTGAATACTCTTTACTTGTCATCAAACTCTGTTTTTCAATAATCATCCATTTGATAAGCATTATAGGCCGTGGGCCAAGCATAAAAAACGAAATCCATGTTGGCCCCCTACAAGGAAGGGATGATTTTTATATCATTAGAAAGCTCTTGCTGAGTAAAATTGATTGGTCAAATATTCGCGGAAAAATGTGGGTACGCTTAGGAGTAATTAGCGTAATTAGACATGGAAGCATGGCCAAATTTGTGGCCTGTTACCGTGACGACTATGACATTTGACACCTTTGACTTGACAATAGGATTACACGCATTAGTGATCAATCACCATAGCAACCCGTGACTCAAATGCTTCTCTGTTATGTTTAATAGTTTGATGCCGCCATAATTTTTTATCAACACGTAATTGTAAATATGTGTCTTTTAAATCAGTGATCGAATTATTAGTACTTTTCTGCCGCCGGCTATGTAATTTATCGCAAACAAACATACTGGCGCCAGAAAAAATATTCACAAAGTTATTTTCTTGTAACACATCAAACATTAGTATTAAGGCTAAAGGTTCACCCATTGTTTCAAAAATCTTACCGAATTGAATACTCTTTACTTGTCCAATCTTTCAACTTGTCATCAAACTCTGTTTTTCAATAATCATCCATTTGATAAGCATTATAGGCCGTGGGCCAAGCATAAAAAACAATATCCATGTTGGCCCCCTACAAGGAAGGGATGATTTTTATATCATTAGAAAGCTCTTGCTGAGTAAAATTGATTGGTCAAATATTCGCGGAAAAATGTGGGTACGCTTAGGAGTAATTAGCGTAATTAGACATTGAAGCATGGCCAAATTTGTGGCCTGTTACCGTGACGACTATGACATTTGACACCTTTGACTTGACAATAGGATTACACTTCATCAAATGCTTCTCTGTGGGAATGTACAGCAACGTATACGCAAAGAAAGTATGCAGTCAAAAGTTTGACTCAAATGCTTCTCTGTGGGAATGTACAGCAACGTATACGCAAAGAAAGTATGCAGTCAAAAGTCTAAGACACACTTAAACTATAAAATATATTCAATTTAACTTTGGCAAATAATTTTTTTATCAGTATATACATTTAATTTGATATAAAATTGTGTAGTTGAAAGCAGAACTAAAGTATATGTATAATAGTATATGCATACAACAGCTAAATACTATATAACTATAAAAAATGACACTTCACCATAATTATTAATTGTAATAAACTTTGAAGGAGATCATCTAAGGAACTATAAATACGTTATTAAAGACATTTATATTTTGGCTTAATGGAAGTTTTGAAAGAATTGGAAGATAAATTCCCAGCCAGTGTTTCCTAGTTCGTCTTTGAATTTAATGTAAAGTCTTGAAAAGTCTTGAAAGTCTTGTGTTTTGAAATTTGGGTCTTGTTTACAAGATGAAAGACATTATTGCAAAGCTTCTTTTCCGTCAGAAATTGCTATGGAAACTGCCAAAACCGGGTTTCATAAAGCGCAGGAAATTAACTTTGCTCGTTCTGAGCAGTACAAAGATTTCGCAAAACTTTGTTGTGAACGAAGCTGTCAGTTCAAAGCTTTTGGGGGTGATTCCCTAGATACGCGCAGTATGGATGCGCACAAGGACAATTTGACTTCGTTCTGAATCTAAACCTCCCTATTGTATACCAATAGACTTCAAAGGTCCTTTGAGTAATTCTGCCTATAATTTGATCTTTCCCAAACAGCTGTTGAAAGTGTCAAAAAGGGAATGAAGTATCTCCCCCTTATTATATTTCTACAATAGACAAAAGTAGTTAGAGGCTCACTTGCGTCTGGATTGTCATCCAATCTACGAGATGGTCAGACAATCTATGTAGAGCTTATAGAGGACTTTCAAGGATTTGGCACAATACCCTGCTAAATACTTGAATATTCCGCTTTAATAATCTTTGTTTTTAAGAGGTGATTGACCATCTGCGTCCATGATTTTGAATTAAGTGAATGTATGTATGTATTTTTGTCAAATATGACGCGAGCACACAGGGATGTACATCCACTTATGTGTGCCGCTGAATAATTAATAGCTTAATACAAATGTTTTAATCTATTTTTAATCATTTGTGTAACGAATAATATGATAATTTTTATTGTATTTTTTCATTTTTTTATTGTATTAATATTTATGTATTTATTATTAATGATTTTTTGAGAGGTAGTGCTAAATTAATAAATTAATTTAAATAAAATTGAAGAAGAGGTGTTAGTAAAAAGTACAATATTGACTCAGGTCTAATTTATTTAGTTCTGATTTAAAAGTTTGAGGAGGATTAGCTCAGATGGCAGAGCAACCGAACTTCAGATCGGATCATATTTGATCGACTGTGGTTCAAATCCCCCTAAGGTCAACTCAGCCTTGACTTTATCTGAAACATCAAATGAGTACTATCTGAGGATGGCGGATGGAATGGTCCAGAGGGAATTGCATTGTGAGTAGCTGCGGCGCATCGTTGCGCATTGACAATCGAGACCTATCTGCCATGAAATCTGTTGAAATTGATCTGCAGTGTCGCGGCTGAGATCAACAAAGAGCGTTTAAAATCATTGCTCTAAGCGAAAAAAGCCACTCCTCTAGAAATAGAGGAGTGGTACGGGTGCTTTCGGTAGGGCGACACCGTCTACATTACTATTTTTTTATTTAAAAGTTGAGATATTTCCACAAATGACTACATTATTAGGAAGATCGTTCCACCATGAAATCGTTCGTATGGCGAATGCATGCTGGACGAGGCTGGTTTTAGGGACTTCTTCACATTTTAATTGCAGAGAATGTCCGCGAAGGTCATATTTTGTCTTTTTTAGACTAAAAATATCATCAAAGTTTAGATCGACTAGTCCTTTAACGATTTTAAATACCATACATAGATCTTGCTTTAATCGACGTAGCTCAAGCGTCTCAAAGTCTAAAGCTTCTAGTCTGTCCTTGTAGGAATCGAATTTGATTCCAGATACCCAACACAGATAACGTGTGAATTTTTGTTGAATTCTTTCAATCCTATATTTATCTTTTACAAGTTGGGGACTTCATACAGGTGTCGATGACTCCAATACTGGCCTAATATATACTTTATACACCCTTAACAGCATATTTGGGTCTCTGGAGATAAATATGCGCCTCACAAGGTAGCTCATCGATGAAGCTTTTGATGCCAAATGGGCACAATGATCTGAAAATTTTAAATTACTTGTTAGATAGATACCAAGATCACGAACTTTAGATAAATGATGTAGTTCATGATCTGCCATAAAATATTCTTGCTTAAAAATGTTCATGTTACCAAAAGAAAAAACATGACTTTTTGGAAAAGATATTTTCATTTGCCAAGTATCACACCAAGTCACCAAACTTGTTAAAGTTGTTGATAAAGGGGTAGCATTATCATCATTTCTGGAATAAGAGAACTTTGCATCATCTGCAAACAGTTTAACGTCACATCCTGGCTCAACGCAAGAGACAATGTCATTAATATAAATAATAAATAGTAAAGGGCCAAGTACGGAGCCCTGTGGAACTCCACTTGGCACAGGTATGGAACTTGACATGGCCGAACTGACAGATACACATTGAGATCTTCCTATTAGGAATTTGGAAATCCAGCGAAAGAGCTCATATTCAATCCCATATGCCTACAATTTGAGAAGAAGCTTTTGATGAGATACGGTATCAAAGGCTTTCTTGAAGTCGATGTATATATTGTCAATGCGTAATTTGTTATTTATAGACTTCAGCCACTTACTCAAGAATGATAAAAGTTGAGTACATGTAGATCTATGTGCTAGAAAGCCAAATTGTTCTTTAGATATCAATTTATATTTTCGCAGATTTGAAGGATTTCTTGTGTAATAAGTTTTTCCATAACTTTACATGCAATACATGTTAATGAGATGGGTCTATAGTTTTCTTTCATACTTGATGGTCCTCTTTTATATATAGGTGAAACAATAGCAGATTTCCAAATTTGTGGTAATTCTCCTATCAAAAGCGACAACTCGAAAAGTAAACTAAAAGGGTGAGAAATTTCATCAGCAATTGATTTTAGAAACAAAGCAGAATATCCATTGGGAGACCGTGATGTCTTTGAAGAAAGTTTTTTCAATACTTTGGCAATATGCTTAAATGCCTTACAAATATCCCAAAATGCTTTTTGCTCAAATTTTCACAGTGACCAAAGTCACACAACTTTTTTATATCAAATTTATATTTTACTACTGTTTTGATTATTTAAGTTTTTTGATGACTTACAGTGCTTGCATGTGGTTAATTGTTCTGTAAGTGTTAGTTTATAGTTTACTGGTTTATCACATCATGCAAGAAGTTAGTTCTTTTTTAACTGTTTTGCAATTCAAGTTCAAGATATTATTCAAGTTATTATTAATCAATTTTGATCCACGATAGCTGAATTTTTGTTCTCCTATTTCAGTGGTAGCTTTGGGTTATCTAAGCATTTTAGGTTGTCTGGTTACGTACTTTGTATTTGATGGAATGAACATATTTTTAAGATCTCTATTCATACTCTATTATAAAACAGTACACATTACGCTTTCTAAAGTTCTTGATACCTCTTAGCGTTTCCAATTCCTTTCAGAAACGTTAAAAACAAATGGTTTTTATTGGATGTGGTTGTTGTGTTTCAGTGAGACGACTTACTTCGGCTAAGTCGATATGGTTATATGCTTTAGATAAGTCTAGCTTTGTGAAATGTGTAGAATCTTTTAATTTATGACATAAATCGCTCATATTAGGTAAAGGATGGCGTGTTGGGATAATTTGTTCATTTAGACTTGTTAAATCTGCAGTTATTCTTATAGATCCATCAGGCTTCCAGACAGGAACTATACAATGTGCCCATTCTGATTTTTCGATTTTCTCCCATATCCCTGTTTTTACCATATTGTTGATTTCTTGTTTTACAAATTCTTCTTTAGCCAGTGGAATTGTTCTTAATTTGTTTGCATTTGATTTGTAATTGTCTTTTAGAAGAATAGTATGTCTGTACTCAGGAAATTTACCAATTTCAGTCTTTTGTAAATTTGAGAATGGCTTTAGAAATTTTTCTGAGTGTTTGATTGAGTTTATAGTGCCGGTATTCCCGTCTAGACTTTCGAATGGCATTTTGACCAATAATTGAATGTTGCTTATTGTCAATTATGTAAAGGTCAATGTTGTTTTTATGTCCTGCAATAGTAATTGGACAATTTATTATTCCTTTTATACCAATGATCCGTGTACCATCATAATTGAGTAGATTGGCTTTTGGTTTTTTCAATGGTATCTCTTGTAGGAATTTGTGGTAGATGTCATGGCTGATTATTGTAGCACATGCACCAGTGTCGATTATAGCTGTGATTTACGTTGATTTATTGTTATGGTGAATTTCCATTGTAGTATTCCATGAATAAATGTTGTTTACCTTCTGAGAGACATCATCAATGGCTGATTCTTGCTGTGTAGTAGATGACTCCTCTGTAGTTTCGGTGAATTTGATGATACTTACCTTTTTATCATTCTTGTTTGATTTGTTGCAGACTTGGCAAAATGCCCTGTTGATCCACAGCTATTGCATATTGCCTCCTTGGCTGGGCAATCATTTCGGTCGTTTTCGTGACGTTTGTAGACACAAAACCAACAATTGTCTGTTGTAGTCGATTGTTTTTGTGATTGATTGTTCTTTGTTTTGGATGCGAAATACCTTCTTTGTTTGCTTTACCGCTTGTATATTGCTTGCGTGATTTGTATTTGTGGGATGTAGTTTTACTTGTTCTTTATGTGCCGTTTCTTCAGATTGAGATATATTTAAAAAGGATTCCAATTCAATTTTTTTGATTTCCCGTAAGAGTCTTGTTTGTGTAGATTTTGAATGAACTCCTGCTGCTGATAATATCAAACATGTAATCCTCTTTTTCTTCCAACTTTATTTTTCGACATAAATTTCTAAGTTCTGAAACAAATTCAGCAATAGTTTCTGATTTGTGTTGCTTTCTTGTAAATAATTCTGCTGCTGATCGAATTTCACAACCTTTTTCTTTGAATATAGATGCTGCTGCTTTCTTTATAGCTTCAAAACTCTGTCCTTGTATATTTGACAAGGTTGAATTTCCTTCTGCCAATCGCATACCTTGGGTTCCTAGCAAACTTTTGAAAATTTGATTTTGAACATCTCCAGTTAATTGCTTATTTTCTGATAAACCGTGGTTATATATCGCGATGTAGTCCTCAACTTGTCGTAGCCAAAATTCCCAGTTTGGTCTTTCATCTGTTGGATGTTCTAAATATGGTGGTGGTAATCTAATTGGAATACTTTCTAACTCTGTCATGACTTGTGACGAATAATGAGTAAAGAATAATAAGTTAATGAATGTATATGTATCATCAAATAATTGAATGTATATATGTATAATATATATGAATAAAATAGTAAAATTTATCCTCGAAGCCAATTTGTTGTGTTTGCTATAATTGTAACAAGGTAAAAACTAAGACAATGACTACACTTATCTCTGAGTAGCAAACAAGTATTGAGTATATTTAATATTAGCTTACAGGATATGTGCATAAGCAATGTTGCCTAGTAACTGATAGGCTACTGGTTGTAATACCTATTTGTTAGTATACAACAGCGGTAAAGGGAAAACTTACTTACTGGCTATGTAGTTGTAGTCTTCAATTGGTTTCTTTTAAGTATCCAGAACTGAAATTGTCCCTTCAATTACATTGGCGAAGTCTTCTATTTGGTTTGTAAATCTTATCTCTCGTTTTGGGTTGTAACTTTGTAACAATTCTTCATATTGTTGAAAAAAATTGCTTGACCATGAAACCCCTTCAGATCTCAGTTCGTTTTGTGAACTGTAGAAAAGACAAAATAGCTTTTGGTATCTTCATATTGATTAGTATGTGAACAAATGTTTGTATTTCCGAATCAATTCTTATTTTGAGGGTAACAGAATACCCATCATTCATTTGTGTGGAGCAGATAATATGTCGGTGAATGAACTGATCACTTCTACATGATCGGATATGCAAGTGTCAATATAGACACTTCATCGTCCACTGGATTGAAGACATCTTATTTATCCTAACAGTTCATAATTGAAACCATATGCCTACACTATTAGATGCTTTAGTAAATTCAATATGGATTGCGTTTGACCATTCATTCAACACATATCAAATTTTTTCGTACTTGTTTAACTCCTATGCGATTTTTTAAACATAATTTGCGTTATTGCTTCTTTATACTGAAAGATTAAATCAATAAAGTTTATGTTGTCTGTTTATTGTATATTTCAGTTGTTCGGATCAGTCTTGCTTTACAAAATCTTCTTGTGATTGGTGCTGCTCTGGTAATAGTTGTTATCATATTTGTTGATCTCAATCGCACATGGACGCTGTTTTGTCAAGGTACTATCATTACTCTTGCAGCTATGGCAAATCTAGCAAGTAAAGCCACACATATTTCGATTGAAAGAGATTGGGTCGTTGTTATCACAAAAGGAGATAAAGATGTACTAGCTGGTAAGTAAATTGATGTAAGTAATGGTTAATTTGAACTATCTGTATGTTTATTATAGAGTTAGCACGCAGGAGACAGAACATACTCAAACCCATAAATCTATAGCTCAATTTACTATTTATTTTGTACGACAGGGTTTTTGTTTGTTAATAGTAAACACAATGACAGAATTGGTGTTTGTAATAATTAAAACAAGGGTTAAAGGGTTAGTGTTTTTGTAACTCTATCCTTTTATTTATTGTATTAGGTACAAATGCAAAATTGAGAAGGATTGATTTATGCTGTGCAATATTGGCACCTGTCGCAGTTGGATTTATTATGACAGGTATCTCACGCTTTGGTGGTATCGTATTTATCTGTGCATGGAATATCATTTCTGTAATTGCAGAGTATCGTCTGCTTGCAATTGTGTACAACCGTGTCCCTCATTTAGCTGAAAAAGGACCTAGTTCACTAGTCGAGCAAAATACAAATGAAGTTGATGAAAATGGCAAGCAAAATGAGAACGAGACTGATAATTGTGATAACGGTTCAAAACCATCTCCACAAACGGCTGGTTTCAACTTTCTCAAAAGATGCAATGCGTTCTTTGCTGGTTGGCCACTTTATTTCAAACAGACAATTGCTTTTGCTGGTCTATCTCTTGCATTCCTTTATCTTACAGTTCTTGGTTTTAGTGCGATCACTACTGCTTATGCTTATACACAAAAGTTATCAGAAGCAGTTGTTAGCATATGCTATGGCGTAGGTTCTTTTGCTGGAATTATTGGGACATTCTTATTTCCAAAAGTAAGAAAATGGGTTGGTCTTCCAGCGACTGGCCTTGTTTCGTTTTTCTTACAACTATCAATGTTATCTCTTTGCGTTATTGCAATTTGGTTGCCTGGATCACCTAGCCCGTTATATGATGGGCAGTATGTGGAGAAATTGTGTTCAACCACTTCAAATACAACATTACTTCCAATTAGCACAGTTAGTACAATAAACTCCGATACACTCAACTCAAGTGTTGTAAATTTTAATTTAACTGTACCCAGAAGAGTTGTGAATGCTACTCAAGAACCTTGTGGTGCTGAGTTCTCGTATTGGTCAATTAGTATGTTAATGACTGGTTTAATATTATCCAGAGCTGGTCTATGGATGTCTGATTTAACTATCACACAACTTATCCAAGAAAACGTGAAAGCTAATGAAAGAGGACTTGTTAGTGGTACACAGAATGCATTTGAATCAATTTTAGATCTTGGACAATTTGCCACAACAATAATACTACATAGACCAAGTGATTTTGGTTATTTATCGTTAATGTCTTTTACTGCAATCGGTATTGGATATATTGTATATGTTATATTTTATTTTCGTTTTAAACGATTAAAATCTATACCAGTAGATGATAATGATGAAAATCATGATCTGTCACCTGTTGAAGCTGTTGCATAATTAATTTTAGTAGCTAGATGTGATGTTTTTAGATATATTGAACAGAATTAGGCATTGTATAGAAATTATGTTGTTTAGTGGTCTCTCTATGTTGTTATTTTCAAATGTAGGACCACTGTATGCAAGGAATGCTACTGCTTGATGTTGTCATTAAAGAGTTCATCTCGGCCAAACAGGTGAGATGTTAGGAGAAACAAGAAAGCATCAGAAAACATGAGCCCGTAAGGCGAGAGTTTTTAGCTTTCCAAGTGTCTACCAACATCCTAAGTGTTTGGATGAGGTGATCCAAACACGGCTGCCGTGTGGTAACTCTTTTATAAAATGAAGCATACTTTTTGGTTGCAAATTTCTCTAATTTGATAATGTTATCCTGTATCCTGTCAAAATGTTCACAAGATATAATTTAGGTGAATCAGAGCGCGTCGTTCTGCTTTCGCATTTCCCTCCTTTACTGACCTATTTTCACTTTGCAAAATTATTTTCATTTTTGTTTCGTTTTTTGGTTGCGTAATCCAAACAATGGCGTTACCCAATCAAATTGCTGGAACAACATTTGACGTTGGAATAAATATTAATATGAAGAGAAGCACAGTTAGTAATCTATGTTGATGATCAATTTGTTAATTAATAGACTTATTTAAGGTGTCTGTGAAGTGAATGGTCCATTGTACACAGTTCATAAAATCTCCATAAGTTTGTGGAAGGTCCTTAAATTTGTTGTGTACACTTAATAAAATGTCCATGAATTGTTTCTGTTCTGTTTATAAAATGTGAATAAAATATCCATAAATTGTTTGGGTGCTGTTATGAATGTTTAAAAAATCTCAATGTTTGTGCAATGGTTTAGAAATGTTTGCGGATTGTTCATGAATTGTTTGTGTAATGTTTATGAAATGTTCATCACATCTCTATAATTTCTTGTGCTGTTCATGAATAATTATAAAATGTCGATAAGTTGTTTGTGTAATGTTTTTGAAATGTTCATGTAATGTTCATGAGTTGTTTGAACTGTATACTACTGTACAGTATTTATAAATGATTCTAAAATCTCCGTACATTGTTTGTCTACTAGCAGTTTAGTAATGTTCATGAAATCTCTTTGTTTGACGGTGTGCTGTTCACAAAGGTTTAAAAAATCTCAATAAGTTGTTTGTGTGACACTTTGAAATGCTTGTAAAATGTTCATGGATTATTTGTGTACTGTTTATGAACTCTTATGAAATCTCCATACATTCATGTGCTGTTCATGAATGTTGATGAAATCTCAATAAGTTGTTTGTGTGACACTTTGAAATGCTTGTAAAATATTCATGCATTATTTGTGTACTGTTCATCAAATCTCTAGAAATTCTTGTGCTGTTCATGAATGTTTATGAAATCTCAGTAAGTTGTTTGGGTAATGTTTTTGAAATGTTTGTAGAATGTTCCGGAGTTGTTTGTGTACTGTTTTTGAACTGTTCATCAAATCTCCATACATTCATGCTCTGTTCATGAATGTCCATGAAATCTCAATAAGTTGTTTGTGTGACGGTTTTGAAATGCTTGTAGAATGTTCATGAATAATTTATGTACTGTTCATCAAATCTCTAGAAATTCTTGTGCAGTTCATGAATGTTTATGAAATCTCAATAAGTTGTTTGAGTAATGTTTTTGAAATGTTTGTAGAATGTTCCGGAGTTGTTTGTGTACTGTTTTTGAACTGTTCATCAAATCTCCATACATTCATGTTCTGTTCATGAATGTTCATGAAATCTCAATAAATTGTTTGTGTGACGGTTTTGAAATGCTTGTAGAATGTTCATGAATTATTTGTGTACTGTTCATCAAATCTCTAGAAATTTTTGTGCTGTTCATGAATGTTTATGAAATCTCAATAAGTTGTTTCGGTAATGTTTTTGAAATGTTTGTAGAATGTTCATGAGTTGTTTGTGTGACGGTTTTGAAATGCTTGTAGAATGTTCATGAATTATTTGTGTACTGTTCATCAAATCTCTAGAAATTCTTGTGCTGTTCATGAATGTTTATGAAATCTCAATAAGTTGTTTGAGTAATGTTTTTGAAATATTTGTAGAATGCTCATGAGTTGTTTGTGTACTGTTTTTGAACTGTTCATCAAATCTCCATAAAATCTTGTGATGTTCATGGATGTTTCTGGGTTACCAGTCGTATCGTCCAGTGGTGATATCGTCCATTTCCGAGAACGTCCTACCGAGTACCATAACGTCCAGTTTCGAAAAGGTTCAGGTTTACTAACAGCTAAAGATAATTCCCTTCGTTATTTAATAAATCAAAAACGACAGTTTATATTGATATAAATATTAATTATAAAACATGAATAACTCTCAAGGGCAATAATATTAGTGTTTTGTTTTCGTCAATTTTCGAAATTTTACGCGTTCATTCCAATGAAGGCCAATTAAAGTTTGGTCAACTTACAATGAGTAAATGATGTAAAAACCGTCTGTTTAATACTAGGTCTTGTGAAATATCTTCTATTAAATCTCTAAAACATTTGTTCAAGTTTGTAATACATTGGTCTATTTAGCATTGTAGTTTCATTGACTTGTTTTCGAAATTTTCACGCGATCGACTTCCAGCGCTTATTTTGGTCAAGTTATAATTCTTATGATTAATATCTGATTTAATGCAATCACCTCTACCAGTATTCAATTCAAGAATATATTTTTGAATTAATTAATTAATCCAGCTAGAAATGAAGAAAGAACGTTTTTTGTGACTGGACGTTATTGTAAACAAAAAATATGGACGATGTCCCGACTGGACGTTATGACCGGATACCTGTTTCTGAAATCTCAATAAGTTGTTTGTGTAATGTTTTTGAAATGTTCGTAGAATGTTCATGAGTTGTTTGTGTACTGTTAATGAACTGTTCATCAAATCTCCATAAATTCTTGTGCTCTTAAAACGAAGTGATTGTTTGTTGGTACGTACCATGGTACGTACGTACGAGTAATGGCGATTTAATCGGTATTCGTCCCAGATTACTGACCAATAACATGAATTTTTCGTCATTCGTCTTAAAACAATTTGTTATTCTTCCGTAAGGACCAATAAAAGTTGTTTGTGTACTGTTTAGTAATGTTCATGAAATGTGAATACGTTGTTCACGTAGATAGGCCCTACTGTTTTTGAAATGCCCTATGTAATGTCGACATTGTGATATGATTTTGTGATTGCCATTGGATTTTGGAGCTACCCCCTGGTTGGCAGCAGAGCCATCTATGTACAAGAGTTGGGACACTTCTGCCATTTTTGTATCTTTTTGCCTGGACCCGAGCACGTTTTTAACAGTGCGCATGTGCAGGAGAATGTTGTGTGTTTTTTCAACCATATTGTATTGCATTTTTTCGCGCGTTTCACTTGAAATGATTGAGAACCTGTTTCCAAAAGAACAAAGATGGCATCCAAAAATCACGTGACTGGCATATGTCCAATTGGAGACGATAGCGGCACATGAAAGCGTGTCCCAACTCTTGTAAATAGATGGCTCTGGTTGGCAGAGGTTGGTGGTTGGTGGTGGCTCTGCCGCGAATTTTTTTTTCCGCGACAGTCAGCGCATCATCGATAGTCAGGCGCATCATTTCTTGTGCGTTTTACATCAGTAAACGACTCTCTCCCAGGCTATCAAATAAATATCTTAGTGAATTTGAGCGCGATTACACATAATTTTGAAGTTAGTAAGTTTTATAGCACATTGTTGAAGTTTAAGCTAATAATTATGGGTGATCTTAGTAACGACTTGAAATGTGTCGTGTGCAAAGGAGCAATCACTGCTGCTCATGTATGTGAAAAATGTAAGGAGCCTGTGCATACATTATGCGGGAGTAGAAAAGACGGAGAAGAAGGATACGGGGTGGCACTAATATGCAATAACTGTAATGACAAAGAAGAAGAGCCGAAAATTGCTGAAAATATATCAACAACAGCCGGGCAATCGAAAAAGATCACGGGATACCATGCTTTTTTTGAAGAAGGCTTCTGTAAGTAAAAACTTTTATACTTACCTGCGTAATAGTTTTTGTGTAAAAATGTTATTGTTGGGTTAACGTTATTGTTTGACATGGTTTTAGAACTTTTAGTGCATCTCTATCATGGTTGTAGACTGTATTCAGGCCTATTTGAATGTATTGTCCTATTAAAACTCTGTATTTTTCTCATAAGCATAATGATATATGTTTACTTACTGTATCTTACAGGGAATTATCACTGACAAAATTCCTGATGCAGATCTCTCAACAATCAGTCACAATGCTTCATTGATGTGGCAAATGTCCGACCCTGAAGTCCGAAAGGTGAGTTTATTTCAATATATTCTAGTCATAAGTAAGTCACTCTACTAGCTTAGGGTAGCCTAAGCTACAAATTTTTTGATTCTATAAGAGAGAACACCCTTTATAGGAGCACAAACCTGAAGAAATGTCCAAGGTTAAGAACAAATATATTTATTGTTTTCAATTGTAGGCCTACTGTATCCATGTACCAGGTTCAGTAGCTGTGTATTGCTGTTTCGAATTAGTATGACCACTAGTAATTATAATCACACAATCAAAACAAAAACACGCGTTATGTAAACCTTTCAAGGCATAGTACACATATTTTAATAGCTGTATAGCATACAATTAAAATAGATATAGCATGAGCCTGTTATCAAGAAAATAAGAAACGATTAAATTTTCCAATGCAATCATTTCTAAGAACACATAGTATCATGTAAATTTCCACACCTTATAGGCCTAACCAAAAGCGGTTTATATAACAATAGTAATACTTCTATCCATCTAGATATTGGGCCTTTGTAATGTTCAAAATCAACTAAGTAAAGATAAATGCAGTGTCAGTCGAGGCTATTCAATCAGAAGATATCTGTCATCTCTATGAATCATGAAAAGGTCAAATCAGCGCTATACTGCAGTTACTTGAATCAGTGACCACCCCGCTTAATTCACAGCATCAACCTGATTTAAATAAATTTTCCACGTCAATCTTTATATTGTAGAGGCAATATTTATTTCATAGATGTATAATTTTAATTCACAATTTAGCCACATTTTGTGTACTTGACATTATGCAAGATGTTATTGTTATTGTTGAAAGATGACATCCAGCATTCATCATGACGATAATAATCTTAATTTTTGATTTGGCAATTGTTAGGATTGGCAACGTCAGGGTCAGCTGCTTCGAGAAGACATTGATTGTGGAATTGTCAATTACAGTTGTGGAAAATGTAAAAAGACTTTCAAAAGAGAGAAAGATATGAAATATCATGTGAAAAACTGTGTTTCATGTGCGTGTGATGTATGTGGCAAACAATTTGGCAATCTGACATCTTTAAAAAGGCATATACCTGTTCATACCGAACAGTTCAGATGCAATAATTGCTCAAAGCAATGCTCAACGAAATTTATGCTGAACAGACACTCAGCAAGTCACAGTGACGAGAAAATATTTAAATGCAGTATTTGCACATCTGCATTTAAATCGTCTTCAAATCTGCAAAGACATAAACGGCAGCAGCATTGTTGAATGCTGATTTATCAGATGATTAGTTAGTACTTGCTCATTATAATTTTCATCTTAAGTAGCCTAGTAATAATTTCAGATACTATACAGTCAAACCTGTTATCACGGCCACCTCTATACATCGACCGCCTGTCTATATTGATCACTCTAGCAATGTTTAAAATAGTCTTTTCTATTGAAACCGTAGTTAAATTCTCTGGGTTGTGAATAGTTAAGTTACATTCATGTAGTAACAAAGTAGAAAAATGGCAAAGAAAAGAAACGTTTTTTTGCTTCAAATGTTTCATAATTCAACTTGATTATCAAGTAAATATCATCTATGTACAATTAAATACCATTATTATATCATATCTTTATCTATACTTAAAAATGTATACGCACACCTGAACATAAATGCATGGAAGTTTCTTCCTTTGTCTGCCTGTAAAAATAAAACTTTGGAGAAAATGTTATTATTGTCAAGTCAATAGGAGGCATTACCACAGCAGCACAAGTTGAATAATGTTGCAATAAAGTTAGGTTGAGCCTAAGATAACTAGCTGTTCATCCTGACACCTGTATCATCAACAGTTTACCTGTTACCAGACTATAGTATGAAGTACACTGTTAACTACATCTTCATGCACTGTTGTTATTCAGAAGGGCAGTTTTGAGACTGGATTACCCTCGGTGAAAACTGTTCATGAATGTAAAATGCCCCAAATTTCATAAACAGTTCATGTACTCGGTGGACGTTTTCGAAGGGGTTGAACCTTAAAACAAACATGTTCAGGTGTCTGCAACCAAATAATTTCCTTTGAAAGTGTCTGCAAATAGTCTTCTTGAGTTACTTTCTTGCGAAAGGATACTATTTTAATCAGAATGACATAAACAAAATGAACAATATTTTCTAATTCAGAAAAACGGATAATAATGCTTTCATATTCTGCAATTTTGAAAGTTACGGTCATTCTATTGTTCTCAAAATGCGCCTGGGACTGGCAGTCCTCATTTTATTGCTCGGCATTAGTTCTTAGTCAACATCGTCCCTGTGAAAACAAGTTGATTGACTTTCAGGCAATTTCATATCCACAGCCGGTTGAAGTGTCATGAACTCTTCGTGACTGTTTATTGACCCACAAGAAAATGTCCATGAACTCATGGATTTTTTTCACAGGGGTAGATCCCATCAGTGCCTACCTCTACTGTTTCATCGAATAGTTGTTAATTAAATTCAATAGCATGTGAAAGCAGGGGATACTATTGAATGAATTATGGAGAGATGTTTGTTACAGTTTTGTAGCAGTTCGGAGACTGAATTGCCTTTCCTTTCTATAAAAAAATTCATGAACGTAATTGGCCCAAATTTCATAAACAGGTTATGAAAAGTTATATCAAAACCATTAGATGTTCATGAACTGTTTATAAGATGTCATAAACTCAATGAATTTGTTTGCAGTGGTAGAACCTTTAACCATCTGTTGGGTACCTTACTAGAACAGTAAATGGTTGGCTGATATTGCCGTATTGAAATACGATTATTTCATTGTTCTGTGATGTAAAATGTACAGTATAAATTAATGGATTTCATGGACATTAATGACAACTTTATAACAAGTTCAATTCGTGAACTTTTAAGAAATACTTGATAAAAGTTCATCATAAAAGTTAAACTGCTAATTTTTATGATATTTTTCACCAGCCTATCATTAGCAGTTCATGAACATTGGCTATGTAATGTTCATGAACTCCTGTAAAGAGGGAGCTAGCCCATAGTTCAATAAATGTTTTCTAAGAATTGCTTGGGTTCCTATTAAAAAGATGTTTTATATTTTTAATGTGTTAGATTAATGCAAATCACAGAATCAACAAAAGACTGACTGTTAGAGTTCTAATAACATATACATTTTATTACAGGTTTGACTACTTTTCTTTTGTAAATCTTGTGTGCGTTCTCATACTATTCCCAGATTTTTTTGGTGCTTTTTGATTTTTTTCTACATTTTCAATTAATTTATGGGGTCTTTTTGGTTTTCCCAGAACTGGCTGGAATGGATTATTTTGAATGCTTCCTTTGTTCTGTTTTTGCCTGGAGCCAGAAGGAGACGCCCCAGATTGTTTCCTCTTTCTTTTTGCTACTGCTGCTGGCTGCACACCTATTTTCCCACGGGAATGTTTTTTAAGAGACGTGCCAACTCTATTGACACTTGGGTTGAGCGCATCTGCGCAAAAGGAATGCAGGCCACTCGCAACTCGAGATTTAGGAAGTTTATTTATTTTGCTTACAAATTTCATCACCCCTTTCCGGAAATTTTGGTCATCAACTTCCATATAATTTTTCAGGATAGCTGACGCTTGCTCAAAAGCAGAAATACAATTTTCTTTGGAAATTGAGTCCATTGATTCACTGCTATTGGAAGCCATTTCTTGTTGCTGGGATGGAGACTCAAAGTAGCTATTATCACTTGGCAAACCATCGTCTTCATTGTACGAGGCTGGCATTCCTTGCGTACATAACATGTCTAAATTGCCTAGGTTGAGTTGACCGTGAAGATCTTCGAATCTATCCAAAGGAGCATAATATCCCAATGAAATGTAGGCAAACATTTGCCTTTGCTCTTTTGAAAACTTAGGCAGAAAGTTCACAGAGTCAGTAACAACTTGGTTTGACCATAAAACAAATTGGTGTTTGCATGGAGAACCGTCCCTTCCTATTGGGCACTCACAAAAACCGCAATTCGTGTCAACCATATATTGTTTCCCTTCATCTGTAGCGCTTGGCACAGAAAAAAACCCTTCACCATGGCAAATGACATTTTCGAACGCAATAGAGGAATTTCCTTTTTTTTGTTTACCAGCAAAAGATTTAAATCGTCTGCTGTATATTCCATCAAATCGGCCTGATGCAACTGATAGGAGCTTATTGCTGTAGTGCTCATCGAGTGATGTAGTAAGCTTGTCTAATAAGCCAATGACATTAATTTCTTTCTGCCTGTGTAGCATTTCATCCTTCATTACCAGAAACTGAGCCTCACAGTAGTTATTTGTGTGGTTTCCCCTCATCGGAAGATCTTTTCTGTGGTAGAGGGCCCAAAAAATTTTATAGCTATAAAGCCCAGCCAAATAAGCAAGAAAATTGGGATACTTTTTTATATTTTTATCGTTTATCATTGCTTCATAGCTTAATTCAAATTGCTTTTCATCTTTCTGGTAAAGCATCGTCTTGAATTGTTTCAAAATAGAGGGTTTTTCTTCATGCTTCACTCCATTTTTTGTCTCTTGAAGCCAACGCCACACCTGCTGCAGCATATGAAAAATGCACAAAAGTGTTTCTGAGCAGGGCCATATTGAAAGCAATGCATCTCGTAACTCACAGCAGTTGTCTGTCATAAAAACTTTAGGATAGCCAGAGCCATGAAATGAATATGATGGCAAAGAATCTGCAAACATCTTAAATGCAGTTATCAGAGTTGATGTAGTTTCGTCGCTCGTGATAACTATGCCGAGGGGTAAAGCACCACATACGCTATGGGTCACGAAAATAAATACACGCAAATTGTACTCTTCCATGTTGGAAGATGAGTCTACAAATACAAGGTCTCTAGCATTCATCACCTGCAAAATAAAGACAATTAGTGATTAGATAAATGATGATGTGAGATTGTCCACACTTGTGTGGGTGTAGTGCTCAATGATAAATATTAAGAGCTTTTGATTAATAAAATGAGTTAAAAAGAGGCCCTCCCTACTTCGAATTTCAAGCATCAAGGTGATCATCAGGCAAGTATACACCTTATAATTTACTTACTACTTATTATTTAACTATGATTTGATTATTACTTTATTATAATAAAGTCTATAGCTGCCTGATGATCGCCGTATGGCGTGAAACTCGACATTAGTGATTAAAAAATATGTTTTAATTTGCAGAGCTTCAATAATGGTAGCTTGATATGGTAGAAATAATTAAATGTCAATACATAATAATCTGATTGGTTTGAAGGTAGAGCTACTTTGTTGTAGATGTTGTGCTAGCAAATTTGTGTAGTGATCTGCTGCCTTTGTAATCCATGTCTCCTTGCCTAAAATTTGTACAACGTTTAGTAGAGCGTAGCAGGTATATTATTGTTCAGTCATTATATTGGCTAGATGATCACCAGTTATATTACTATATATATGACATTATGTCTATCCTTGTGAAAACAGTTCATGAACATTAAATGACCCAATTTCATGAACAGTTCATGAGGTTCATGGTAGTTTTTGAAGTTCATGAACTCAGTAAAATCTTTCAAACCATAACCAGCTAAACACTTAGAGCATGGAATAGCATGGAAAGATGAATGTTCAGCATGGTTATGATCTCATTCTAGTTCTATGACCGTCTGGAGTTTGTTGTTGATTTTTATTATGTTTTCACATATCTCTCAATACCCTTGTGTAAACCAATTCATTAACTGTGTATGAATAGCCCATGAGCATTAAATAATGACTTATTGTTTGTAAACCAGAAGTATTTGTTCATAAATTCAAGAAACGTTGACTAAACGGACACATTCTATAACATAACGTTCATGAATTTCATCAGTCACGTTTTGCAGTCTCTCGTTCGGAGCGTCTGTTCAGGGAAATTGTTCATTGAAAATTAGCAGACATGTTACCAGGAAGAGCTTTTAATTATTGACCAAATGTCACAACTAAGGGGATTATAAAGTACAGTCAATTGTTGTTTGATGTTCAGGGGATTTCCAGCTCAAATTTCAATGTAGGCTTATAATTAGGCACCATTGTGAAATTTTTGAAACAGTGACTAATATTACAACTTACCTTATTGTGGACTCTTTGCATTAGAGGAGAGATAACGGTTAAAATGAATGGCTGTTGCAGCTCTTCATCAAATCTTTGATGGTTAATTATATAACCACATTCTTCTTTTTTCAAATTTTCAATTTTCTGCTCCAAAATAGCAAACATATCAGCCAAACAACCTGTACCATATTTTTCAGATTTGAAGTGATTATAAATAGCATTAAAATCGGCTCGTCTCGGTACAACAGAACGGTCGGCAAGCCTTTCTTGGATCTCTTGCATCGATGAGCATTCACTTCTAGCTTGAGATAAAAAGTATTTATAGGCTGCACCAGGCAACATATGCCTTTCTTCGTAAAGAGATCTAATGTCACATACAACAGATGATTGTATATCCTTGAAGCTCATAGCATGAAAAGAAGTAACAGCGTGATTATGATCCCATTCTAATTCTATAACAGACTGGAGTTTGTGGTTGACGGTTTCAGTATCTTTTAGCACTTTGACAGTTAATGAAAATGGGCAATTGGTGTTTTTCAAACGCTTGCATGGATTTTCTACCAGGATCTTGCTTGTAGAGCGTGTACTTTCATTCCTTGTGTTATGCTGGCAACAGTAATACTCAACAAGCTTGTAAATACCTGACATGAAAGACACAGATTTCAAATACATAGGGAATTAATATATCCTCATAATCATCACTTATAACATCTTGCAGGCCTAAATAGAATAGAAATGGTCTGAAAGCCCATTGTTGTAGCCTATTGTTAGCCTCTTTTAGAATCACATGATCAATTGAGGTTCATCCTTATGGCGCACGCAGCAACTATCATCAATACTTTACTTGACTCCAATGGTTGATTTTTATAATTTGTCTGTCTGTTGCGTTATGTTATAACGTATAGTATTGAATAAAGCGTTGGGTGTTGTTTAGAGTACTGATTTGTTATGCCTGCTTCTTATATTGTGCATTTCTCTCCAATGTGGGGATTGTCGAGGGAAAAGATAAAAGGCCATTTCCATCTATTATGGAAGTAAAAGAAAACCCCCTGACTACATTGCATGGCAATAAAATTTATATGCCAACCAAATAAAATACATATGTGTTAAAAAAATTTAAGAGGAATTGAAGCTTGGGGATTTATCAACATGAGAAAGACATATACAGACCAGAACGTTTGAGTTAGGCTACACGGAAATAAGTAATATCACAGCAGTAGACATTACTTGTTTGCTATTGAGTTTTTATGCAAAGCTTCAGGCTACATTTCTTCTTAGTTTTTATATTTATTAATGGCATTTGCATGAAAATGCTCAAACTCGAAAGTACAATTTAAATAATGATAGTAATAAATAATTTTTGATCTCATTGTCAATATCTAACATCTACATCTGTAGATGATGATTCTATGATTTTCTTATAAATGACAATTATGTTTGTGATTAAACTGTCACACATTTTGGATACATCAAGCATGTCTGTATTTTGCCCATTATTACAGTATCAAATTAATTTAGGAAGCTGATTAGTCATTAATTTGTTACATCCTGGATTCTAGCTCCATTAAGGATCTCTCAACATTTGTTGACATTCTGCTGGAATATGAAATTATTAAATTATGTTGTCATTGTACTTTCAATTGTTCTTACTGCGTAGCCAGTTAGATAATATAATACATCCAAGGTCTAAACGTTTTCAGAATATCATCCCTTTTCTCTCAAAGTAGGCTGTAACTATGAGTCTTCTGGGTCGTTTATTTGCGACTACTTTTATCAACATGAATTAACTTTACAGTGGATAGGAGATTTTGCATGCTAGGCTTTAAGGCTAATTATTGCGTATTATACACAAATGTATATTTCCAGAGCTTATATACTACATAGCAAGCTAATCTTTCTTATTTTTAGTACAAAACATCAAACATCTAGCAAAAACAAAGCTAATGCATGCATGGTCTTCTGCAAACCCTGTCCTCACAGTATGAGTCAATAATTAGCCTACCTGTGCGAGGAATGAGAATGAGGAGGAAGTTTATACTAATCAAAACAGTAGTAAAATGTCAATGTAATAATTATAATTATTAAATTAAAAACATCCTATACTTATCACAAAGTTTTTATGTCTATAATAAACGAACTATCTATCTATCAATAATTACAGTAGGCTTACCTGTATTTTCTCGTCTTCGAGTAATGCGTAGTGTTTCACCATTTTTTATACCATAATCATCCACAAATAGTTTAACATCTTCCTGAGTTTTCAAGTTAGCGTGGATCACTGCTATAAATTTACTTGTTTTCCCAGATACATTAACAACCTCAAAATTACCTTCAAACGGCAATATTTCGTTTACACAACAGCGTAGTTCCCAGTGATGTTTTGGTGGGGGAACGCGGGGGAACGGCGTTCCCCCACTACTTTTTCCGGGGGAACGCCGTTCCCTCACTATTTATAGTTAAATTGAAGTTTAATGTGTTTATTTGTCTGTGTTTGCTTAACTGTTCCGAGAAATATTGTTAAACTTAATTGAATATTATAGTTTGAATTTAAACAATATAATAATTTCGAAATCAAGAAATACAACGATAAATATTTAATATTTATAAGGGGGAGTTTCACTATATTATAATTTGAATTGAGATTTGTAAAATATAATAGTTTTGTAATTTGAGGAAATGAATTAATGACTCTATCCTATTAATTAAATGATGAGCAATATTGATTTTTTGTCTAGACTGGTAGCCCTTTGTGTCTTATCATGTTTCAAACAATCAAAGTAGTTAGTATTTTTTACGCTGCCTGTGCCATTCCTTGTGAACTGTTTAAAGCAAAGTAAGTTACGCTGTATGAGATTGCAATATTTAAATTGTAATGTCTAAACAATCAAAACTAAGCGGGTTTTTCACAAAACGTACCTCTGTAGAGGATAGTCCTGTTAATTATAGTCAAGAAGAACCATCGGATTTTAATACAGGTACAAGCGATTTGGGTTTAACAAGTGATGACGAAGCTAGCATAACCGATAGTACTACACCTACACCTGGGCCAAGCCATACATTGAGTGTCGCCCATCAGCCCAACGCATGGACAGTAGAAATGTGGAAAGAAAAACAAAATTCATATCCGTGGCTGATAGCGAAGGATGGTCAATTGGGTTGTAGCTCTTGTTCGAGGGTCAAAGACTTAGCAATTTACAAAACGCAAGGTCTGTATTTGAGTAAAGAATGGAAAGAAGGAACTGTTACTCAAAGTGGTAATTCTCGCGAAGCACATCTTACTTCTTTACGTAAAAAGATTTTTAAACATCTCCACTCTGATGCTCATTTAAAAGCGGAAGAAATTATCATGAAATCTGGCTTGGATATAATGCCTGGTCATATAAACAAAATGAACAAAAAAGATATTGAATCAACCCTTAGAGTATTTCGCAGTAGTTATTACATAGCAAAGCATGACAGGCCATTAAACGACATGAGTGATATAATTAAGTTACAAGAACAGAATGGATTGGACATGGGTATTTGCCTGCACTCGAGACATTCTGCCACCTCTATAATTGACCATATAGCCGAAGAGATGCGAGCAAGGGTCTGCAAGGCAATTAGGACAGCAGATGGAATGATATCGGTGCTAATAGATGAATCTACTACAACATCAGATAAATCTACATTGATTATCTACATCAAAGCACAGCTGGTCAATGGAAATGAACCCCAATTTTTATTCCTTGAACTTGTTGAACTTGATAATGGTGAAGCAGCCTGTGACATTTATAAAGCCCTGCTTCTTTGTTTAAAAAAATATGGGTTTGATATTGACTATTTGAAAAATCATTTACGCGGATTTACTTCAGATGGTGCCAGTGTGCTCACTGGTAAAAAATCTGGAATTCGAACTTTATTAGAGAAGGATTTTCCTACTATTATCACGTGGCATTGTGTAAACCACAGACTAGAACTTGCTGTCAATGACGCTATAAAAAATATTAATGGAATTAACCACTTTAAGATTTTTATCAATAAGTTGTAAGTAGTATAAAACAGGGGCTCGCACGATCAAAGGAATATGGGTACAGGAAACACGTAGACATCACGTGATCTTCATTCTAAAAATAGGCATCATACGACGAAAGAATGTGGGTACAGGAAGTAGATGAATATCATGTGATTCTAGTCTAAAAATAGGCATCATACGACGAAGGAATGTGGGTACAGGAAGTAGATGAATATCATGTGATTCTAGTCTAAAAATAGGCATCATACGACGAAGGAATGTGGGTACAGGAAGTACAAAAATATATTACGTGATCTTGTACTGAGAATAGAATAAATTAGACAGATGAGGTCATGTCTAAATATATACAGGATACCCATATCACAGCTTCATAAAGTAGTGTTGAGCATGTTCTAGCATATATTCAACCTCATTCGGGTGTTATTCTGAGTATAAATAGAATACAATCCAGCAGCTATAGCTTTACAAGCACAGTTACAGTAGACAGGACTCAAACTACGACCATGGCTTCAGCTGTTCCAGAATGGATTCATGCAAGCCAGGATAGGGCAAGAGACACACTTAGAAGAAAGAAAGATACGCGCCTATTTAAGAAAATGCTAAAATCATGGAGAAGCACAAAATCCTCTTACACAAATGTGGATGTAACGGCTCATGTAGATGAACAGAATAGAACTAAAGGATTATATGCCTTGATGCAACAAAGTAACAACAATGGTACTGAAATGGGATCAATTCTATTACACGCTTCAAGCATCCCTGACATTATCAGAGCACTAAACTCTATCAAGAGATCTTTTCAGACTTACAGTAAACAATTACAGAAAGTCGAAGTAGATAGGATGGGTGATACGAGTATACAGATGGAGATGCAGGAAGACAAAGATGAAAAAGTGCCAGTGACACATCTAACAGTGGATGAATTGGAACTTACATCATGGCAATCGAGACATAGATTAGAAATGGCCACTGTCTACGCAGAGCTGATGTTGAAGATTTTTCCAGACGTCGTGAAAGATTTGTGCTATGGTTGTCAGAACGACTGCCCATCCCAGAAGGATCATGATCTATGTCTGATGGCTGACTTTGAAGCCCAGATAGACACCACGTTCTACGACTTGATCAATCGTGTCGACGAGGAACTCGCCAACGCAAAACTGTTTTCATTTCTAAGCAAGAATGAAACTATGGCAATAAATACCAAACGACTCTACTTGCATAAAGTCGATCTACTTCGTGATCCCGAGTGGGTTGACGCTGTCAAGAGGAGCATGGCAAAGTCAGATGAGATTAATGTGGAAGAAGAACAACCCGAGAAGAAAGATTCAACAACAGTAAAGATAGAATAGATGGGAATCCAATATAGTTTTACAAAAAAAAAATAATCATGATATAATGTAATAATAAATTGTATTTTTTCAAGTAAAAGAGAAATATACTAACAAAGGGATTAATGAGTTATATCTGGAAATGTTTCTTTATGTATTTACAAATCAATTCTAGATCATTCTAGATCATATAATTACGCTATTCTATAGAAATGTCTTTGTGTCCGTATGGCAGTGACGTTACTCCGTCTGCCAGCAAGTACCGCTTATCATCGGACGACGCGAGGGCTTTCTTTGTCATGGTAACAGTTTGTAGTTTATGATTTTTAGACCTGATCTGGGTCATACTACGAATAACAATAATTGAATCGAAGAGACATCTTTTGTAGTCCTCAAAAGACAGATGCTTTTGAATAGTGGTCTTCTTTACACCTTTAGCTTTTTTCACCTCTTTCCCCTCAAAGTTGAAAGCATAAAGCTTGGCCCTAAGCCCGACGAATTCAAACATAGGCTTTCCACCAAGTTCATCTTTAAATTTTCCAATAACCTTTTTATTCTCCGTGGAATAGCAATGATGGTCAGATGGATAGCCACTAAAATCAAAACGGGTGTGGTCTTCTGCCATATCTGAATAAATATCTTCCGTTTCAATAGTATAAGCTAGCGAATCGGTGTCTGTAAACAACAGTTTAGATCTCTGCCCAGGATATCTCCTCTTCACGTAATCGTAATGAAAGGTGTACATAAGCAGTTTACTTAAGTCAAGGATGCAAAATCCAACATAAAGAGGTCTGTTCAAATACAGTTCGGCTTGAGCCCTCTCTACGGCACATAAATTCTGATGAAATATTCTAAAGGATTTGAAAGTCGGCTTACACACCAATTTTTTTAAACTCTGTGGATTTGTTACCAGATTTACTGTCCTTCTATTTCGTAAATTCTCACACGTTTTGCCAAAACAACTGTTGTTGGCAAGCTTGAAAAAGTTTTTTTCAAACTCGTTACTTGCTTGGGCGCGTTTACTTGTATTAAATGAAATAAACACCTTCAACCAAGCAGACTGTGAGAATGACAATACCTAAAGATATAGGAAGTAAATGAAAACGACTGTTATTGAAAGTAATTGTACACAACGTAAAGCTCAATCTCTCAATAAATGATGACATGGTTACCTGGTGAACTTTTCCAAGTATCATACCATGATCGAGGTAAAACTTCAAGTTTCTATAATGTACAATGTACTTTTCTTTGTTTCGGAGGTTCGGAACGAGCTTTGCAGAACTTGATGTTCTAGTTGTGAACGATCCATTCTCTTGATCGAGTACATAGTTGTGACATGGGGAGCGCATGTCGGGAGTGATGACCATCTTTTCTGGAGCCAACGGGTACTCGGAATGTTGATCATGAATAGACGGAGGATATTCTAGATCACATTCCAGTACGTATCCGATTTCACTGTCATCAGAAACGGTGCCAAAATCCAAACTGGAAATTTCCGACTCAGAAAGCCAGCGAAATTTTCCAGTTGGAAGTGGCTCTGACATGGCCCAGCCGTACAAATTACTGAAAAGAGAAGAATAAAAGCGCTCGATTAGACATCTATTTTCATGCAGACCAGACAATAAAACAGATACGATGCCAACACATGACACTCACTTTGCATCCCAGTAAACCAAATGAGATGTAGGATCTTTGGAATTGTACTCAGGACATCTGGGATTATTTGCTTTGGCATAACGATGTGAAATCACTGCCACACCACCCCGGAGGCCCTCTTCGAAGAACAGATGCTTGTCTACGTCACACAAGAGCTCCAACTTGACACCTGTCATCTTCAAAGCTGCACACCAAGCCATACCGGGCGAAGTGTAAAAGTGGCACGGATCAAGTCCGTAATGCTGAAGACAAGTGTCTCTGAACGCCTCAAACACATCTGCCAACAACACCACATCCGTCAGGAGATAAAAGTCATGATACTCTCCCAAGTTTTTCATATTAAACGATTCAAAGACGTTCTTAGCGTGCTGGTAATCCTGTTCAGATACGCCTTCTTCTGTAATGCAGCTGTAAAACGATTCTGCTGGTGGTAGGGAAGACTCATCGAATCGTGCCCAACTATCCATATATTCATACGGATACACGCCCTTTCTCTTCATCAGCTTCATCGCCTCATTAACAAAATCGTCAGACATGTCTGTTTTTTCCAGGTAACAACGCAACGTCTTCAACTGTTCCATTGACAAATTGTCCACCAAAGAACTGAGACTCGATGGCATGAACTGCATCGAGTCCAGGAAAGTGGCTCCACCGATTTTAAAAGTAATGTACTTTTCCATGTCGAGGGGAATGCACTCAATCACTTTTCCATGACGCTCAGTCACAGAACCCATGATGTGATGAGCATCATATCCCCTCAAATTATGAAACACGACAGGGATCTTAATGCGATCCTGATCAAGCCGGTATTGCAAATTGCAATTAGAATGGGCTGCACCACGATAATGTCCGGTGATATGATCATGGTCCATGACCTTGTGCCTCCCGTCCTTATTATTAGATAACGAAAATCCACATTTACCACAGATGTAGCAGTTCTGTGCAGCATCATGCGTCCTCTGTTGATACGGTGTTAAGGGGATCATTTTCTTTGGATTACGTACAATATTTTTGATTTTTTCCAACTTTTCAGCTAAGGTATCTAGAAAATGTGTCATAGGATCTGGACCCCTATAAACCACTGGTTGCTCCGTGTATTCCTCACAAGACGATTTAAGGATAAGTCCGTATCCACATGCCACGTGTTGAGAAACGACTTTGGTTGAACCTCCACTGCTGACGTTCTGGTCAGTTGTCTTGATGAGGAGACTTTCCGTATCAGCGTAAAACACAAATGGAAGACGCATCTGAGCTTCCAACTTTGTGAACTGCACTATGTCTCTTTTATTAATGTCACCTTTCAAGGGTAATCGGACGCGTTGAGCATTGTGCTTTTTACATCGATCAATATGTTTTTCCAACACTTCCGCTGACCAACATCCATGCAAGCAATATTGACAGAAATGTGTTTTCGATTTCCGCTTGTTATGCTGTTTACTTAGGAGCCTGCTCAGGGAATCAATTGTGACGTAATGACTTCTTTGTCGGTTCTGCACATCAATATCCATCTGATTGTCGAAATTATCGATGTATCTTCTACGTTCATGTTGTTCACCTTCAACTTCTTCGTCTTCTATAGGAGTGTAGTCATCGGAAATCATCAGCAAATTCACATGGCGAGAAGTGTGTTGATTGTGGGAAATCCTCAGTGGGACAATCTTTCTATCTTCATAACCAAAGACATGCACAGATATCAAGTTCATTTCTTCGAATTTATCAATGTCTTTTAATTCTATTGGAAAGGTTAAATCTCCAAAATTTAAAGTTCTTGCATGTCTCTTGTAACTTGCTGTACGATTTTGATTTATCTTGGTGGGATATAGAGCTGCTAGAACTGCCCACATGAAACAACGGTTGTCATTATTCTTGACGTTGACTGTGGCTTTCCGTGCCGCCAATTCATCAGGTAAGCTAACAAACGACGATCCACGCAAAGGTTCGTAGGACACTATGCCAACGTCGAGAGACTCGAAATGGCTGAAAACCCAAGAGGAGCCATTTTGTTGGTACTGCTCAATTTTATTAAGTAGTTGATCATGAGAAACATCAAGAAAGAAATCCAATTTCTTATCCAGTCTGAGCAGGCGAAAAACTTCCGAACGGAATACAACTGGGGGATCAGTCACTTCGTTCACATCATCAGACTTGTGAAAAATGACCGATGTTGAAATGAAAAACTTGATCGCAGATCTCTCACGGCATTCTCTGGCAATAACGTCGGAGAATAACGAAACCATCTGTTTGAAGTGAAACAAAGAATTACTGACATTGTTCGGACCAAAATCTTTCGTATACACAATGGCTGTCTTGTTTAGGGAAGATTTTTTCACCGTTGGTGGTAGATCGGCATTGTAAGTAGATCCATCATCAGTGCTCTCAACGTTCACTCCGGACCCACCCTGCTGTACTTTGGTATCATCAAAATGCTGGTCGAGTATGTCACGACAATGACGTACATGCAATTCGAGTTGAGTTTTCTTGGCGTAGCACTTACCACAACATGAACACATGTGTGGTCGCTTAACATCATGGCATCCCACGTGATTTAAATGCTGCTGTTCGTCCACAAAAAGCAAGTGACATACCTCACACTTGTAAAGCATATCAATTTCTAGGTCTTCACTTGCTGTTGGATTTATGAAGGCTTGAGAAAAGTCAATAATCATAGTGCTGGAGGACTGCGCAGTAGCATGGTTTGTATTCACTTGCTCAACATCAACAGGAGTGCTAATATCATCAGCAATAGTCATGTTTTTGAAAAGAGCACGTGCAGCCAATTCCGGGTCAAAATTAGCCACATCATCATTATCATCGTCATCATAAGCAGCAGCATCATTATTGTTATCACCATCATCATCATCATCATCATCATCATCATCATCATCATCATCCTCTGGAACAACCTGAATAACAATGAGTTGAAAACAAAACGAGAAATAAAATATTGAGCGGACCAATGGTATCTCAAAATTTCTTTTGCAGGGTTTCAACAGACATAATGTTTGTACAATATTTTTACCTTGTCTGAGACGGCATCATCTGCACCAAGCTCATAACGCACTCGATCCATGTAATAGTCGTGATTAACGATATCATTCTCATCATCGGACTGTGGCAGGTTATCTTTGAAGTCTCCCACGATGACAATGTCATTGCTAGGCACAGGCCCGCTCGGGAGTGAAACACTAGTCTTTTGTGGGATGGTCTCTGTGTTATCTTGAGAATTGGTTGACTTTCCTACTAGATTCCTTTTGCAAATAGAAGCGTGATTTTTAAGATGCTCTTTCCGTGAGAAATCAACCAAGCAGGTTGGACACTTGAAATTCCTGCTTCCATGTACCTCCATGATGTGTCTCTTGAGCGAAGATTTCTTTGTAAATCTTTTCTGACATGATTGACATCTGTAAGGCATTCTATCTTTTCCCGGTGCTTCTTCAAGAGACAGATGGTGAGGGCAGCTGTCAATGAAAAAAAAATGAGCAATATCAGTCAACTTTTATAGCCTGAGGGTATACATAAGGTAACCAAATAAGGTAATCTACATTACAAATATGGTCAAGACTGACACGTGACAACTGACAATACAGACAAGCCCAGGCAAGCCTTTCTCTTTGTCAGATTTGTATAAACAAAAGCGGGGTAGTGAAAACGAGTCAGATTCTGGCCATTGCAGTGAACCATGGACGTGAGATTGCATCATCCGTTCAGCATGTTAGTCTCGGGGACGCGGGGCTCGGGGAAGACAGAGTTTATGAAAAGGCTGCTGAAATACGGAGACGTGATGATCACCCCCGATATCAACCAAGTTATCTGGTGCTACACCAAACATCAACCCAAGCTCTACGATGAATTGATGAAGCTAAAGATGGCAGTCAAGTACATCGAAGGTCTTCCCAACGATTTGACATCCATGCTCGACCTCAAAACGAACACTCTGGTTGTGCTAGACGACATGATGGACAAGTGCAAGGATGGAAGAATCGCCGAGTTGTTTTTCAAGGGTCGTCACGACAATATGAGTGTGGCCATGCTAACACAAGATCTGTTTCACAAAGACCAGCGATTGATATCACGAAACTCGGACTACATGATCATCTTTAAGAACCCGAGAGATGCCTCGCAGTTTACCCATCTAGCCAAACAAATCAGCCCTCACAACATCACATTCCTACAACAGGCCTATCAAGACGCTGTCAGAGAACCGCATTCTTATCTATTTCTCGACTTTAAATCGACCACGCCGGAAAAGTTTCGCATTCGGGCCAGAATACTGCCAGACGAGTTCCCACATCACAACTATCAGGAGCGAACGTGATGCCTTGTACCTACATATCTCGTGCAGATAAATGTCTCTCTGTCAGTTGCTAACATACCACGGTGACATGCACAACAGCGCCTCCACGCGGACATGACGCATAGAGTGAAGAAGAACCTACCTATACTGAAGGCGCTGACGACGTGCAAACACAAAGATCAGCAACAATTCCTCAAGGTCGCCAGCCCAGAGCTCATCCATTCCATTTGCGATATAGTTCTCAACGTGTTGAAAGGTCGAATCCCCATCAAGCCCGACCAAAAGAAAAAGCTGTTTAAACATCGAAACTTGCTGAGAAAACTTGTCAAGCCCAAGCAATCGGTGAAAACTAAACGCAATTTATTGGTTAACCAGAAAGGAGGTGGACCTATAGGTGCACTGATAAAGCTTTTAGCCAATGCTCTTCTGTAGTGATGTCCACCCACTTTAGAAGACACGTAGTGATCTCACCCGAGATGTACGATTCTTTGATATCAAAGACGGACAGCAAAGCAATACTGAATCCGGAGAAACATGCCATGATGACAGCGCACAAGGACATCGAGGCAAACCTACGACGTGAAGACGTACCAGAAGATCAAAAGGTTCAGCAATACGTAGAGGATCTCAACGAGTTTCAGCATTGGCGAAAAGCAGTTACAACACCGAAACCTGTACCTGTAAAGCTCAATATAAGCGGTGTCAGAGAAGAGGCATCCCCCAGCTCTAGGGAGGACAAAGAGGGTAAAAGTGAGGGAGGAAATTATATTGAAGTCGTCACAGTGGATTCACTCCCCAAATCTCTACGTCCACAAGGAGAAAAACTACTGAAGGCCATCAAGAACAACAAGGGAATCGCGGGGTGGAACGATCGTGGAGAGCTCATCTACAAGGGTCGGGTCATTCCCGGTTCAAATGTCACCGACTTGGTACTGAATATATTGCGCACTAGAAAGGGGGATGATGACCATATACCTGAATTTCACAAAGCCTTATTTTCCAAGACTTTAGCTCAGATCAACGTGCCCATGGATTGGATCAAGAATAAAAAACGATTGCAGAGTGTACGATCCTACAAGCAAGGCACCAAGTCACGAAAGACCAGTGATGATGATGATGATAATCATGGCAGTGACGTGACATTTGAAGACGTTGAAAGTGATGGAAGCGTCGAGAACGTTGCACCTCTGAAAACGGCGAGAAAGCGTGTGAGAGGGGCGTTCTCTCCCAAGTCGAGAATCCCTTTCAAGGCGGCAAAAAAGTTACCGTGGCTGTCTTCTACGGCCTCCAGGCGATAGAATTGAATCAGATATAACTTACATGTAGATATTTAGCATTGTCATTTGAGAGTGGGATGTTGTAATGATAAGATGTCATTTCAATTTAATGCAAGAGAACTACTCGAGAAACTAAAGTGTATCTTTATCTGCTGTTCATCTGAAATCAATCTTCATACGTCCGAGACGGATGGTTTGGAAGAGTCGGAAGATCAACCGGACGGCTTCGACGAGATAGACTGTCCACATCCAGACGCGGCAGATGAGTTCTACAATCGATAAGACCACCTCCACTCAGTTGGAAAGTCTATACTATGACCTGGACAGTCCAGCTGCTTATTCTGGAAGAGAAAGTCTGTTTCGTGAGGCTAAGAAAGTACTTCCTCTATTGACTAGGGAGCAGGTGACCGAATGGCTGAAGACCCAGCGGACATACTCTTTACATCACCCTTCTAGGAAGAACTTCAAAACTCGCCCTGTCGTCGTCTATAGCATGGACGAACAATGGGTCGTGGACCTAGTAGACCTGAGCAAATTGTCCAGGGTCAACAACGGCACAAGATATTTGCTAATGTGCATTGACGTACTGTCTAAGTTCCTGTGGGTGCAGCCCTTGAAAACCAAAACCGGAGCAGAACTCACAAAGGCATTTGTCAAGATATTAAGATCGGGCCGTCAACCCAAGAGAATTCAGAGTGACGAGGGAACAGAATTTTATAATCGAACTTTCCTACAGCTTTTGAGGTCTAACGGCATCAAACTGTTCTCGACAAAAAGTGAAAAGAAGGCTTCGGTCGTAGAGAGAGTCAACAGGACCTTCAAGAACTTACTGTTTGCCTATTTCACAAAAAACAATACACGTCGGTATCTTCCGGTTTTGCAATCCCTAACGGCAAGATATAACAAAGCTTATCATCGTTCAATCAAGATGAGACCCATCGATGTCACCCCGGACAACGAGATAGAGGCCTGGATCAACATCTACGAGCACAAGAGATTGGAAGAGAGACCTTCAAGTCGAAGCAAACGGCTTGGCATTGGTGACACCGTGCGGATCAGTCACAAGAGAACATTGTTCCGCAAGAGCTATTTGTCTGGTTGGACAGAAGAACTATTCAAGATAAAACATATTGTCGATGGTAGATTGCCGGTGTACAAGCTTGAAGATTTCAACGGTGAACCCATAATTGGAACATTTTACCGAGAAGAGCTGCAGTTGGTGAAAGACCCTCAGGTATACAGGATCGAGAGGATCATCAGAAAGAGAAAGACCAAAGATAATCAGACTCAATATTTTGTCCGCTGGCTAGGCTACGGACCTGAATTTGACTCCTGGGTTCTAGCATCTGACATCGAAGGAACATGAATGTTGACAAGATCACAGAGTTTTATGTCACGCTTGCTAGCAACTGCAACCTTGATTTGCATCCAGATAATAAAGCATCGAGTTTTCAAATCAAGTTGTCCAAGCCTTTGACGTTAAAGGGGCATTGGGAAGTGGCGCTATCCGAAATACGATATCCTCGTACTTGGTACAACGTCAGAAAGGGATTTAACAGGATTCAGATAACGGATGGAAGCACAACGTATCCGCTGACCCTTGCTCCGGGTTATTACGGATCAACCGGAGACGTTATTCAAGCTCTGAAAGAAGCAGGTCTGGGAACAACTACGATGCCGACAGTGAAAATAAACTACAATAAATCCTCGGGTCACACCACCGTTGTCATACCATCCGGCTGCAAGCTGGATTTTGAGAATTCGGATATCAGCTACTTACTCGGATTTCCGCGCAAAGCACTGTTGGATGGTGGTAACTGGGTACAAGACTCACCATTTATGACGTCAATGGAGGACGGCTTTAATTCACTTTATGTTTATACAGACATCATTAAAAACCAACACGTTGGAAACGTCTCTGCCCCTCTCCTTAAAGTGGTACCCATTCGAGGGGCACACGGTGAATCTGTAAGCCTGAAATTTACCAACCCACAATTTTCACCTTTGAGTCAGACAGAGATACACACGATTGGTGTGTATATAACAACAGACACTGGCGATCTCGTGTCATTCCAGCGAGGGGAGAGCTTAGTGACCCTGCTCTTCAAAAGAAGTCCTGTCCGTTTCTATGAGTAGCCGAACCGAGACAGGCATTGTCTGTAGGAGAAAGAAAGGTCAATAACAGAAGAAATCGATTTTTATTTAAAAATATTAACAATGTACAACTGGTACATGGATCCTAGTCGTAGGATGATGCATCCGCGAAGGCAACGAGGTGGCTCTGGTCTAGGTGGTATGTTCAAGTCCCTCATCCGATCCGTGGCCCCTATGGTTAAACGTGGACTCTTGTCAGCAGGAAAGAGAGCACTTAGAACTGGAGTAGACGTGCTCGGTGATGTGGGAAGTGGTATGGACCTGAGCACTTCACTGAAAAGACGTGGTCAAGAGACGTTGGGTGATATGGTGACCGATGTCTTCTCACAACCACCGATAAAACGTATAAAACTCAAGAGCAAGACGAACAACCGCAGTTCGTATCGAGCAGGCACACTGAAAGGACGAACAACATCATCGAAAAAGTCTGTATCTCGAAAGAAAAAGAAAGGAGCAAAGTCCAGCGGGTCCACGGATATATTCTCTTGAATACCATCATCATCATCATCATCATCATGGAGAAAGACGCCACTATCGGAGCAGAGTGCTTGCTGTCCGAAGTAGAATTATTTGAGCCGGCTTATGTTCAAGCTGTGATTCAAAGTGGTCAAATGGAAGAACATTTCCCTTTGAATAGTATTGCTGACGGGGGTCCCATCGAATTTCAGATAAATAATTCTTCAGATCAGTTCATCGATCTTGCCTATAGCTATTTGAAAGTGCGATTGAGGATAGTCAAAGGTGATGGATCGCCTGTCGAAGACACACATCACGTCGGATTAGTAAATAATCCCATTGCCAGTCTATGGTCTCAAGTGGATGTTAATCTAGGCGGTCGTACTGTCTCAAGTGCGACCAGAACCCATGCCTACAGAAGCATGTTTGAGAGCTTGCTAAGTTACAGCAAAGACACGTGTGAGTCTCAACTATCCATGGGGCTATGGAGAAAGGACACCCCGAAATTCATGGACGTCAGTGACCCGAATGGTCAAAACGAAGGACTCAAAGAGAGGGCGAGTTACACATCAAAAGGTCAGGTGCTTGAGCTCCGTGGTCGTCTCAATAGTGATTTACTCCATCAGCCTCGTCTGTTGCTTAACGGCGTACCCCTGAAAATAGTACTGCACAGGCAGAAGGACGCCTTTGTCCTAATGAGTGATGACAATGATGCAAATTACGAAGTCAAACTGTTAGAAGTGACGTTCTGCGCTAGAAAACAAATCCTGACTCCACACCAGTTCCTTTCTGTTCAAAAACGTCTGTCTAGTCAGAATGCCAAGTATCCTCTCAATCGTGTTGTGGTAAAAAGTCATAGTATTGCTGCTAATGTTACGAGTGTCTCTTGGCAACATGCCATTGTTGGGGCACTCCCCACGAGAGTCTTTCTAGCCATGGTGGATAACACTGCCTTTTCCGGAGACTACAAACAGAACCCTTTCAATTTCAAGCATTACGATCTCACCAGTATGGGTGTTTACGTGAATGGAAAAAGCACACCGGGAAGACCTATGAAATTCAATTTCAAGACCCAAGATTACCTAGATGGCTACATGAGTCTATTTACAACCTCTTCTAGAATATTCCTAGACGAGCCTCTCAATATACAACGGGAGGACTTTAATGACGGGTACAGTATTTTTGGCTTTCATATTAGTCCGTCTGCTAACGAGAGCGGGTTTCAAGAGCCAAAGGTCACCGGAGATCTATCTGTCAATTTGGAATTTGCCGGACCCCTCCCAAATTCCGTATCCATCCTACTCTATGCCGATTTTGACAATTGCATTAGTATTGATAAAAATCGCAACGTATTGACAGACTATTGAACAAACCGTCATCAATACTCGAGAGCTCACAGAAATTCTATCCCGTGATGGTTACATGAATCATTTAGACACGGCAGGGGTGTTTGCTCATGACCAGTTTATGGCTCTGGACTGGACGCCCGTTAGAAAACATCAGAAAGCTGTTTTTGTATTCAATTCGGAACCTAGTTGGATGAGCGGAGAACATTGGCTGCTTTGCTATTTAGATGGGTGTGGTCATGTGGTGTTTGTGGACTCTTATGGGAAATCCCCTCAAATTTACAATGTGGAACACAAGCTAAAGACGATGGGAAACTATTTGAGTTATATTGATAATTGGCAGTTGCAAGATAACTTCTCAGCTGTATGTGCAGAGTATGCATTGTTCTTTGGATTCTTGTTATGTCGTCATAAAGAATTGCATGATATTCTACGAGACTATTTCCATCCAACGGATAGATTACTTAACGACCAGATTGTGAGAGATTTTGTCAACGCTACGTTTCCAGGCTACCAGAGGTCAATAGAAGAGGATGCTGGTTTTATATTGACACAAACTGTTCGGAGCCTTCTCATGCAATGATAACACAATCATGACAATCTAGAATGGTCATGTCTTTTAATCACATATTACTAGCATTTAAAATATTTTTGTTTGAGATCTTACCTTGTATTTCTTTCCAGTTGTACTTGCTTTCAATTTATATTAGTTGATAGTTCCAGTGTTGTAATAGATGTACTTTCCCAGTTTGAGAATAAATCAAACAAACAGAGCTTGTCGTTGAGTTGATTGTTTCTCATTCTACTTCATGATGTAAAAAACCGGATTCAATCCACTTTTATAGCATTTTGAGATTAAAGGGGTCAAAGGTTAGGCAAATAAGGTCATCATTTGACGGTCGAAATTGAAATGAACTTTGTCTTGTTTATTTATGTTTAGTAGATTATGAAATATGTAACTGTGCAATCACATATGTTAGGAGATAGAGTTTTGGAAATACACATCTACTATGCGGCTTCATGGTAAAGGTAAAGCTGAACAAAGGTAAATAGCCTTCAATAAGTGCCGTGTTGCTGAAACAACGCGTAGACGTCATCAATGTGTCTTTTTTTTCATGGTTTAGTAGATTATGGAATATGTAATTGTGCAATCACATATGTTACGAGATAATGTTTCGGAAATACACATCTACTATGCGGCTACACAGTAAAGGTAAAGCTGAGCAAAGGTAAACAACCTTCAATAAGTGCCGTGTTGTTGAAACAACGCGTAGCCGTCATCAATATGTCTTTTTTTTCATGTAAAACTGATGCATTATGCAATGGATAACGTCAGATCACAATATATTTTTGTACTTCCTGTACCCACATTCCTTCGTCGTATGATGCCTATTTTTAGACTAGAATCACATGATATTCATCTACTTCCTGTACCCACATTCCTTCGTCGTATGATGCCTATTTTTAGACTAGAATCACATGATATTCATCTACTTCCTGTACCCACATTCTTTCGTCGTATGATGCCTATTTTTAGAATGAAGATCACGTGATGTCTACGTGTTTCCTGTACCCATATTCCTTTGATCGTGCGAGCCCCTGTTTTATACTACTGTTGTATTCATTATATAGTCAGTCTCCCAAAAACAAGAGAGAACTTCAAGAAGCTGCTGGTGACTTGGAAGCAGAAATTTTGAAAATAGGAAGGCTTCTTAGTACGAGATGGGTGGCAAGTAGCTACCGTACAGTATTTGCAGTATGGCAGAATTATGAAGCACTATACAAACATTTTAAACTTAGATCATCCTCGGGGAGTAATGCTGCAGAATTCTCTGGCTTATGTACAAGAATTCAGTCGCCAGAGTTTTTGACTGATTTGGCCCTGATGGGGGACGTTTTATATGAGTTGAAAGAACTTTCAGAAGGCATGCAACATCGTGACATGAACATTGTCAAAGCAGATAGATGCATAAAGCGGACAATTCGAAGTATAAAGGCTCTAAAAACTAAAACCGGCACAAAATCATTAATGGCATACGATTACATTGAGAAAGGTTTCCTGAATACAGTTCCGCTGATATCGAATCCCCGCCATGTCGGGATTAATGCTGATTCTTTTATTGACGCTCTAGTTACCAGCTTAAACGATCGCCTTTTTGCAACATGTGCATCTGGTAAAACTAGAACACATGATTTGTATGAACATTTACTGAAGGAGTTTTCTGTACTATATCCGGTCTACTGGCCTACTGATGTCGAAGACTTTGGAACTAGAGAAATAAGATCACTGTGTGATCGATTTTCCCTCAATAGTAGTTTGGTTGTTCCAGAATTCCATGATTTTGTTGATTGCCAGGGAAGAAATGCACCACCAAATCTTCAAAAATTAATAAATGCTTGTGAAGTTATAGCAGTATCATCTGCAGAATGCGAAAGGGGTTTTAGCCAGATGAACATAATTTGTACGGACATTAGAAATAGATTATTAATAAATAGAATATCTAATCTTATGTTTATCAAATTACACGGCCCCCCTCTATCTTTATGGCAGCCAAATGAGTATGCTGCAAAATGGCTGCGATCTAATCATCGATCAGCGGATGATCCTAGAGTAAAAAAAGCAAAGTTAGACGAACAAAATGACGGAGATGCACCTCAACAAATTGTGTGGAACTTACTATAACACGTTATGTATTAAAGACAGTAATTAGAGCTTTTGATAATCTATCTATAATTTTTGTATCCATTTACACTTACACACTTACACCAACATCATAACACTAAATATTATTATATATTCTGTTTTACCTATTTATGTCTATTCGATGATCTATTTGTGGTAACATTACTGTCCCTGTTATCACTTTCTTAATTGATAGAATGCACTACAGAGCCTCTAAGACAGCCTAAAATCGAAAATTTTTCCGGGGGGGCATGCCCCCGGACCCCCCTAGAGGGAAGGGCCCTTCGGCCCCTTACAAGAAATTTGAAATCAATCACCGTTCCCCCACTAATAAAATCCAGAAAACACCACTGGTAGTTCCAATGTATTGCAATCACCAGAAAATCTTTTTTCAGAAAAAGTGATAGCTTCCTGGAGTAAAGCATCCATACTTAATACTATTAAAATTTCGAATAAACGTCAATACAAACTAACTTGAAGTTACTCAATAATCATGTTCAAAATATATTAGCTTAAACTTCAAACCATGTGCTATAAAACTTATATAAACTTCAAAATTATGTGTAATCGCACTCAAATTCACGAAGATATTTATTTGGTAGCCTGGGAGATAGTAGTTTACTGATGTAAAACGCACAAGAAATGATGCGCCTGACTATCGATGATGCGCTGACTGTCGCGGAAAAAAAAATTAGCGGCTCTGCCAGTCACTCCCGGATCGAACAGGGAATAGAGGCTCTTGCTTTTGAAGTGATCCGGTTTTCTGGTCGGTATTAGTTCATAGTCAACATCGGTCCCTAGCGTCGTCGCGCGTCATGTATTTCGTTATCCTTTAGTAGTCAACATCGACCCTAGCGTCGCGCGCCATCCATGCCTTCGTGATTAAAGATGGCCGCTAGTTGCCGAGAAAATTAGAAGAAACTCATCATCAGAGTTCAGACTGTTCAGAGTTGCTACTCTGCTACTTAAACATATCTAGAATATTTTCGTTACCATCGTAACTAATCTTATTCATTCCGCTGTTTTTAATGTATTTTTTGAATGGCAGTAGAATGCTCAGAGTCCCTTCGTGTCGCGAAGCGGTGTTGTTGACCTGTTGTCTTGTTGGTGATGGACTGGTGGATGGTGATGGTGTCTTTAACTGATAACGTGACCTGGCTTGGTTGGTTAAGTTGGTGGCCGAGGTCTCAAATCTGAAAACAAGTATGCTTGTTATTGTATCAGCAATTATTATTGCTGTATAAACTATTTAAATGATCAATATGTGTGTTTGATTGTGAGATGTGGTCTATGGACTATGATGATTCCAAGAATAAATTGGCCTAGCCTAGTAAGTCAGATATTCAATTTACCCTCTTTTATGTTACATGCTATATCTCCTAGTTCTGTTCACCGTGTTTCTTACATAAGTTAATATTTATTCAAACTATTATTTTTGATATATCTTTTATATATTGTGACATAATGTGTTGTAAGTTGTCTTACTGATTGAACATAGGACCATTATAATACATTAAGACCATTA
The DNA here is from genome assembly GCA_916610825.1 of Haliclystus octoradiatus. Classification (NCBI taxonomy): domain Eukaryota; kingdom Metazoa; phylum Cnidaria; class Staurozoa; order Stauromedusae; family Haliclystidae; genus Haliclystus; species Haliclystus octoradiatus. The sequence goes on along the minus strand of OU744449.1, from coordinate 7,084,712 downwards.
TATATTATTGATTTATTATTTAAATATTTTACATATTATATTATGACATAAATATACACATAGTGACATAGGCCTACAGTCATACATACATTACATAATCAAATGCAGTGTTAAACATGTGCTACATGTGCCTATCTGTGATTTTGATTCAAAATAAAGCACAACAAAAACAAGAATAGTCGGTGTCTGTAAACTGCATGCTTGCATACGTGTGTACTTTTCACATAAATTTTCATAAATTTTCACATTTCACCGCTATTCCAGAAAGGAGATTGAATCCGTGCGTAAAAGTTAACTTTGTGAAAGTTTCAGCCTTTGATGTGATCGTTTTTTTTGTGACACATTTATTTGTAAATAAATATGTTAATATTAACTTTTTTCTTATAAAAAACCGAGCACATTTTTATGGAGATATTGTGCAATCGTTCTCGTTTTTTGTACACCTGCAGTATTACTATGTGTTTTACTGCTTTTCATTGACGATCGGGGATGTGAAACTACTCTGTGACATCAAATTGTCAAAGGAGGCTGCCGTGAAGGCATTGCCTTTTAACACCCCAAAACATCACAATTTATTTGGAATCCAAGGGTTGTCACGCAATCCCCATCTCAAACATTATATTTCCATTCCATACAAACTCTTGGTATTTCTGACATACTCATATGACGTTGATTCGTTGCAATTATTTCTGTCAATTTCTCGAATGATGACAATGAATTTAAATTCCTAAATCTTTTTACCATAACCTTGCATGGTTTTAGTTGTTAAAATTATATTCCTGCAACATTTTTACACTTATTAAGCAAGAAGAGAGGCTATATCACACTATTTTTGCGTCATGGAAATATTGTATTCCTCGGCTTGCAATCCAAATGACTCAGTTCAATATGCATAATCTATTTGAAAACGAAAAATTTAATATTATCATATATTTATTTACACAAATCAATGTCTTGTGAAAAAGCATAAAGCAATCAGAATATCAGATCAAATGTCCATACAATCTAGACACATCCTGTAGCGCAATGCGAGACGATAGATGGTGAGAATATTACACAGCTTCAACCTCCTTTCTGGGGTAAAATGTGAAAATTTATGAATATTTATGTAAAAGTTACGCACATACGCAAGAAAACACAGTTTACAGACGACGAGGATAGTCCATTCATAGAATCATTGGCCTAGCCAATGAGCCAGCCAGCCGAATCTTTGTAATTAACAATACATCGTTCCAAATGGCCCAAATCTTTAGGCCTACGCCTAATGCATATATTCCCCTCAAGTGTTCCATGAGCGTGTTTTAGTGTTTCCTAATATTTATATAGGTTGGAAATGAACTAGTGCTTGCCCATTTTACCATTTCAGCAGCAAATTTAGTGCATAGCATAGGTCTAAGCTAACTCACCTACAATTTAGGAATTTATTCTATACTTAGCTATAGACTATCAAGCAGGGTGTCACAAAAGGTTTATGAATCATGTCAACAGATTGAAAACCTTAAACAAATGTTAACAGTTTTTCTGAAATTAAAATATTTTTAAGCATGGTTGGGCCTATGAATGAATTTTACATGAATACATGAATTTCACAACATAGAAAGATGAAATATGTAAGTCATGATTTTGGATAAGAAGACAATGTTAATAATTGAAAACCTTCTGAATTTTCGCTGGCCAGTGTCTTTTACTTGCGTGTGTGCGTACTGCGTGCTTTTTCAGGAAATACGTTATAATTTATTACCTTTTAGACTACGACCTCCACTTACTATTTAGGATGTCATGTTATGAAGATGTTCTGGCTTGGCTAAATTTGGCAGTCCCTGTCATGTTGTAATTGATGGGGACTTTACTCCGACTTAATTTAGGCCTATGAATGATCTAATTTATTGAACATTATTCGACCTCTATTAAGCAATATCAATAGCTCATAGGAAACTGTGCGCCATTGCTTTGCATTATAACTAGCGCAACTTTAACAAGCATCTACATGACTTTCTTGCTCAAAATATGTTTTTGAAAACTCCTGATCAAATTAGAAATTCTCATTCGTGATATCAAATTCGAATTGTAAGATCGATTGTGTTTTTGAACCTAGTTTTGCTATGGTGATGTGGCGTCAAACTCTAAAACAATAAGATTGATCAATTCATTTTCGTTTCGAATATTATAAATAATAAAAAACGTTTTATGATATTGCCGTTTAATAAACATACTATACCAATTTTAAATTAAAAATTAAAACTTGTTCTTCTTAATTTCAAGGCACTATATATGTATCACATTGATACAAAATTTCCTAGAATTTATTCCTTAGATTTTATTTCTTAGATTTTCTGTTGATAAAACCTGTTAGAAACGATGCAAACTATATGTGAATTTACTGTGTGGGCTTCAGGCTGAATCCCAATCAATGAAAGCAAAAACAGCAATTGGTGCCCTGTGGAGAACACTTGGAAGGTGGACTTTAAGAGAGCATTTTAGTTACATCTACACATACAAGGTTAGGCCTATGCCTATCTTAACATGTTCACTTCCAGTAAGTAGCTTGTCCAACCCCTCAAAAGCATTAGAAAATTCTTGAAAAGGCTTTCTAGACAATATGAAGATCTTCTACAGGCATAATATTGGATGAAGCACGCAAGTTACAGACACCGTTTGCTGGCCTTCCGAGGACTTCCAGGAACCATGTTTCCAGGATCCTGCACAGTAACAGCCTGCTAGTCAGTACTGCTTGCATTTCCAAAACCCCTGGAGAGGAGACGTTGATCAAATTCAAGATAAAAAACACAAGTAAAGTTGAATTGTTCTTTCCAATCTCAAATTATTTGTCGCACTTCTAAGTAACTCGCATTCAACAGCAAAAAACAGCATTCAGTGAATATCTTGAAATTTGAAATCTCATCTGAACAACAAACTGGTTATTTAAAACCTCAAAATACATTTATAAATATATCATGATTTGATTTGAACAAAACAAAGATAATAATTCAGCAATATATTCAGTGGAATTTATTTTCTGCCTCTGAGCGCAAGATATTCAGAAGCGGGACTTGCGGTTTGAGATGAAAAAAAAAAAAGGAATTTACCTGGTGTGTTTTATCAGAAATTTGAGCTGTGTCCAGGTTTTGGACCTGCAAAAGACAAAGCTAACCTTTTGTAAATTAGTTTACTAACAGCTGAACACAATTAGTTAAACTAGGGCTAGGCTACATATGGTAGAATTATAAGACACTTGATTTACGATTACCATATGCCTAATAATCATTTGCTTAATAAAAAATTAAGCCCTACTTTTAAAACATATCTAGGCCTATTATATTCATATAAAAGCAATAGGTTGTTGTTTCTACTTATTCTATTTATCCACTCTCAACATCCTTATTCCAAGAAGGGACAATTTGGGGTTCTTTTGATGTTAATGATTCTTGGTTAATGTCAATTAATGTTGCAAATTTTCAATTTTTAGGAGAGGTCAACTGCGTAGCCTCCAGATGTCGCTATGGTGTATTCTAGATTATTATGTGGTTATGTGTGTCATTTACTTGGGTCTGTTCTAAATTAGTTTACGATATATAACTATTGATTATAAGATTATTGACTTTGTAATATTTGCTAGTTATATTTGAGCATTATTGATTAATTATTGAGTGTGTCATATTTCAAAATACAGTACATCACTTGAGTTTGTTCTGTGATACTGATGGCTAAATGTGCGCGGTAACTTTAGAATAATTGAGTCTTCTACTTCAAAACCAGCTTAAGTTTTTAATGATTCTCTCAATTGGAAGGAAATTACTGACATTTTTTTCTTGGCCGTTTAGTAGCCGATGTCAGTTTCACCTGTGAGTCAAATATTATATCTAGGTTACTACTGTTTTCACTAGGATTATTGATCTATACGTCATATATATATAACACTAAAAATATTGTCTTGCTTGTACCTCAATATCAAGGAATTTGAGAATTCGAACAATGAGAACTTTGCTGCTGCACCCCAATTTCTCGAATTTTGAATCAGTATTCGGGTTTTGCGGTAGTAATTATCAGGTGTCTGTAAATTAGATGTAATTTTGATAAGTAACATTATTCTGCACAATAAATAATAAATAAAGCCAAACCTGTTATAATGGTCACCTCTATGCATCAGCCACCTTTCTATAGTGGTCACTCTTCCAATATCTAAAATAGTATTTTCTATTGAATCAACCCTGTATATAAGGCCACCTGCATATAGTGGTCAATTCATATCCCTCTTATAGTTGGCTGTTTTGGTCACTGTATACAAAGTAATGAAACAAAGCACCCTTATCACATTTCATGCGTTTTTGATGACTTAAGCACACCATGCTATCTCATGATGCGATTAATCAGAATGGATGGTTTTAAAGGTGAATCATGGTGGGGGATTTACGATGAATACTTCTATGTATCCCTATGTCAATGTGTTATGGTAGGATTCAAAATGATATGGTTGGATTATGTAAGGCAACCCTTGTTAATTGCGAACTAAGGATGAAAAGACACATTTGGGAGATGGACCCTGCATGGCATCTATTTTCTTGACTGTTTCATCAGAGCTGTAAGCCATCTTACAAAATATAACTATTGTTCCTCTATGTGTGTGGTCAAACCCCAAAGAAATACTTATCTTGGCAAACATGGACCATTATAGCAAATATTGACTCTTCGCTTCTAGGAGGAGCTCTTCAGCTTCTTTTTCTGTGTACACGCAAAAAGATCAATTTCATTTCCAATCCCAGCCCTTATGTTACAAAAGATATATATATATACAAGGTATGATAAGATTTATTCAGGTTCTATATGCAAAAAAATTAATTTAATATCCATTAATTTTTTTCAATTCTTTGTCATTAAATCATAATGATATTAATAATTCAGCCTCCAGGCTGTAGTTGTTTGCTTTTTGTAGATTTCGAAGTAGGTGCACACTCATCTCGATTTGAAAAAGTTATGAGTTCCTCCTCTTCGTCTTCGTGCCATACAATACTATATTATTTACACATTTTTATTAACCATCTATTCTATCTATTTGTAAATTTACAAGAGCTTAATTAAAGTTTTGAAATAATAAAATGTAATGTAGACGGTGTCGCCCTACCGAAGGCACCCGTACCACTCTTCTATTTCTAGATGAGTGGCTTTTTTCGCTGAGAGCAATGATTTTAAACGCTCTTTGTTGATCTCAGCCGCGACACTGCAGATCAATTTCAACAGAGTTCATGGCAGACAGGTATCGATTGTCAATGCGCAACGATGCGTCGCAGCTACTCACAATGCAATTCCCTCTGGACCATTCCATCCGCCATCCTCAGATGGTACTCATTTGATGTTTCAGATAAAGTCAAGGCTGAGTTGACCTTAGGGGGATTCGAACCACAGTCGATCAGATATGACACGATCTGAATTTCGGTTGCTCTGCCATCTGAGCTAATCCACCAGTTGAACACATTGTATTAGTTTTGCACTAGTACAGACAAAAGATATAGGATTATTAAATTCACTGATAAAGAATTAAAGGATGATCAAATTAATTGTAATTTTCTGCACAGCACGTTGTGAGATTTCCCGGGAAAGAAATAAACAGCCTCACTCACAATATATATAATTATTTCGAGGATAGCGCGCTGCATTCTATGTGCGCTGGACATGGCGCGCGACGACGTTAGGGACCGATGTTGACTATGAACTAATACCGACCCGGTTTTCTTTCTCACCATTCGGCATTCATTCAACTATAATTTTCACAAGCGACAGTTTTCCGCAACTTTAATAAGATTTCATTCAAGCGCAAATCATGTGCAAATCCTTTGGAAATACAATGTGTCAAACGCTTACCAAGCATACAAACAAAGGAAACGTTGCCGTAGTGTTTACAAGCTTTATTACAACGTAACGGTCTGCTAACCACAACTATTCTGAAGATTAAAATCTGAATGAACGGACAGAAATATCTTAATATTGATGTTGATAATATTAATGATAATATATTTGTGATAATATTCGGGTTGGCCACTGTCAGGGAAATGATGATTTTGATGTACAGATCTACAGGTAGTATCAATTGTTTGTTTTATGTATAACACACAAACTTTCAATAACGCAACTGATAGTTTCACACACAAGATAGGCCAACAATGCCAAACGTATAAACATGGGGCCCCTTCAATATCTTACATTTAAACATGATTTCAAACTTCGGCAAGACTGCAAGAAGAATAACGTATCAACAACAACAATCGTAATACATAGGCTATATCTACACTCTACATAATGCTAGAGGGGTGACCCAATCATTGAAAATGTAAAATATTGTAAAACTTACACTGTAGGCTATAAGTACTACATATGTAATTTATTCTTATTTGAAATATAGGCCTACATCTATCTATATACAAGGGCCATACAAGAGGTTCCCAAGACGAAATTGTGTAGAAAAAATTGTGTAATCCAGAATCACAGACAATCAAATTATTATGTCACAGACTCGCAATTCACAAATTTTGGCCCTGCAGTGTTTGCCAGATATTATAACAGCCAGATACCACACTGATAATCAATTATCAATGCATATCCGACAAAGAGAATTGTTTTCAAAACAAATATTATTTTACAAGCATAGGCACATTTTAATGAAATATTTCCCCTTCTCAGACTGTAATTTCTGCGTTCCAAATGATTTATAACATTTTGAGCTTCTGGGATCTTTCATCAGTATATTGTAAAAACTGTACATTTTCACTCAAAGTTGAACTGTTGATATCAAACTATGACTGTGTTAGGCCTACATGAATTTGCATTGCTTTCATTTTTAATAACTATATTTCTATACTGTAAATATCCTTCCAAGCGTATTTTATTATAGGCCTATCAATGTATTTACAATCTTTTCTTTCAATTAGGTTACTATCATTTCCATTAGTAAACGGCTGCATAAAGATTGGTTATAAGTTTCAACTGGGAGCAACTGTACCTAATTCAGCAAATCAATAATGCTTGAGATTAGTGCCACAACTCTGCTATGCTGCAGTCACTTCTTTTCTACTTGGGTAAGTGAATTGTTTCAAGTGTACAGTCAAACCTTTTATAATGGTCACCTCTATAAAGCGGACACCTGTCTGTAATGGTCAATGTTGGTATGGCTACATAAGAATTTTCTATTGAATCAACCCTGTATATAAAGATCACCTGTCTATAGTGTGGTCAATTTGTCTACCTCTTATAGGTGGCTGTTATATACAGGTTTCACTGTCTATACAGGTATTCAGAGATTGCTTCTGTAGATAGAGAGATATTTTCTATTTGAACATGTTCTTCTTGTATTTTTGATTGTACCCAGCCATCTCACATTCAAAATTGACATAGTCAAAGTGATCATGATTTTTCTAGAGGGGCATGTCCCTGGACCCCTAGAAGGAGCGGCCTTCCGCTCGTACAAGAATCACAAGCCATTCTCCCGCTATTGTGTTTCATAAAACACCTCTGGCTAAATGGTCTGGGTTTAATCAACTTTTTTCATGAACGGTTCTATTGAATATGTATATTGAATTCTATATGAATTGTACTATTTAACGTTAATGAGCTATTTTCACAGTTGTACGGTTCCTATAAAGCATATTATTCAATTCCAGAGCTTGAGAGCAGACAAACTCATTATGTATTTAAATGAGAAAGTAGTAAAATAATCTTGAGTGAGATCATATAACTACTCTACTCTTTCTCTATAGTGACATTTTCCATTTTAGGGTGACAGAATGTGGATGTTTGCCATTGGTTTATATCTGATTCAACTAACCCCAACATCTCTAAAACTTGCTGCTATTTATGGTCTTGTCAGAACACTCATTGGTGTTATTCTTAGTCCTGTTGTTGGCGATTGGATCGATCATAACAGCAGAATGAAAGGTGAGGGTAGTAGGCCTGCATTGTTTCAAGTTGTGAAGACTTCCATATTGGAATTTTGCAAAGGATAAATAAATCTATATATTATTGATATTGTGTGGCCAAAATTATAATATAATTAGGAGGATTACGGTAGCTCAAATGGCAGAGTAACCGAACTTCAGACCGGATCATAGCTGTTCGACTGTGAATCAAATCCCCTCAGGTCAACTCAGCCTTGACTTTATTTAAAAAATCAAATAAGTACCATCTGAGGATGGCAGATGGTATGGTCCAGAGGGAATTGCATTGTGAGTAGAGCTCTGCGGCGCATCGTTGCGCATTGACAATCGAGACCTATCTGCCATGAAATCTGTTAAAATTGATCTGACAGTGTCGCCGCTGAAATCAGTAAAGAATGTTTAAAATCATTGCTCTTAGTAAAAAGAGCCAGTCCTCTAGAAATAGAGGAGTGGAACGGGTGCCTTTGGTAGGGCGACACCGTCTACCATCTACATTACTTTTTTACTTATCCGTTTTTCACTATTCCACACAGGGTTCAATAAAATGGGGGATTCCATGACTGAGAGTCCCAGTAGGCTAGCCCAATTCAATGCAGGGGTAAGGAAACAATTCTATTCAAGTTTTTATAATCAGAAGAAACCTAATTAGCTTTCTTTTCTATGGAAGATATGTAAAAAGATGAAGTTTTATCAAGAATTTTTATGAGAATGACCCCTAAATAAAAAGCTGTGACAAAGTTTTCTTGATGTAATCACTCGGGAAACTTTGGAAGCAATTATTTAAAATATTTTATCGGACCCAGGTGGTTCAACAGCAGCTACTTGGAAATGTGTGAATGTTAATGGATAGGCCTACACTCATACTTCAAATAACTTACTTTACAATCAAACCTGTTATAACTGTCTTTAGAACATATCAAGGATCTGCTACGATTTATTCTTGCAATTTGATTGGTTAACGCCAATAACGCCATTTCACCATAGCCGAGCTTGACCCCATCGATTTCAAGAAATTTATGAAAATACCTAACAGCCAATAATTATTTAAATATGGCATTATAAACAGCAAGTAATTAAAAGTAAAAAGCAAATACAGCGAATATGTGTAGAGTCATATACAATTTCATTTTCTAAGTTGTTCAAAATAAATCAAATGGCTTGCAGGAGAAGTATCTGAGCCAGTAAACAAACATGTTTAAAATGTATAGAAATATTTTGCACAAATTAACAATTCAAAAACAATTTGCATAACTTTTACTTTATTGATAATTATGAAAACATAACATAACATAACTTCATTTCATTAATACATCCCCTTATATTTTAATGGCCAATTTTTGCAAGTTCCTAGATAGGCCTATAAGTAAAAACTAAATTCCTAGCATAGAAAAGAAAGCTTTCGATAAGCTACCGAAATCAAAACATATAGGCTAAACAGAATCAACCACTAAAATTTCAAATATTAAACCATTTCTCCAAATGAAAGTTAGCAGCATTCTAAAGAATTATCATCAATTCAATAATCTTCTCTTTTAAATAGGCAATTAGCAAACATTTAGTCAATAAATCTTTCGTTGTTTCATTTCTTTCTTCGCGTGACGGCTTTTTACGAAATTCTTCAAATTATCGGTAAGAAACATTTTCTTTCCTTTTCAAGTTTTCCCAGTCAGTTTTCCATAATGAATAACACACATAAAAAAATTGAAAATATTGTTTAAAGATACGAATCCATGACTATGTAAGAAAACGATGTTAAGCATCCATTCTTTTAATTTCAAGAAGAGGAATATAAATTTCTCGATATCAATTTTTCCTCGCAGCTTTTAGTTGATTTCAAAAAAGCAAGTCTACAGCTCTCGACTCAGCTTTCTTCCTGTGACGTCACGAAAATAGGAGAATTACATACTTGATCATGGATTGTAAGGTCAGAAAATGCCCTGAAAAAACGTACAGAACATTCACAAATCGGGGTTGGCTATGTTCTAAACCAAATAGTTCATACTTTCCGTGAACTATGCTCTGATAGCACCACTCGAGTCACCTCAGGAGAAAACTCGAAGGCGAAAATTACTCGCCGAGGCGGCTCGTAATTTTCTGATGCCTTCTCGTTTTCTCCTTACGTGCCCCTCGTGGTGCTATCAGAGCATAGTTCACGTAAAGTATGAACTATTTGTTTAATAGTGGCCACCTGTCTATAGTGGTCATTCTTGCGATGTCCAAATAGTATTTTCTATTGAATCAAACCTGTATATAAAGGTCACCTGTCTATAATGGTCAATTTATCTACCTCTCATAGCTGGCTGTTATATGCAGGTTTCACTGTACCTTCTTTCATCGTGAACATTTGTATGATGATTCCTAAAAAATCTTGAAACTTCCATGAATAACGTACAAGCTTTATTCAACAGTGATATTATAAATTGGCGCAAAATGTTTGATTAAGTCCTGCCTACATATAATCTTACTAATAGATATTGTTCTTCTTCATTTTTAGTAATTCGAATCAGCCTTGCATTACAAAACATGCTAGTTGTTGTTGCAGCTCAAGCAATTCTCATTATTATTTTTGTTGAGTTGAATCCTACGTGGTTACTTGTATGCCAATGTATAATTATACTATCTAGTTCTTTGGCTGACTTATCAAGTAAAGCAACACAAATATCAATTGAAAAAGATTGGGTTGTTGTTATGACAAATGGAGATAAGGATTTACTAGCAGGTAAGCTTCAAAGAAGTCTTTATTATCGTAAGATATTATTGCAGAAAAAAACAAATACAGTGAAACCTGTATATAACAGCCAGCTAAGAGAGTTAGATAAATTGACCACTATAGACAGGTGGCCTTTATATACAGGTTCAATTCAATAGAAAATACTATTTTAGACATTGCAAAAGTGACCACTATAGACAGGTGGCCGCTGTATAAAGGTGACCGTTATAACAGGTTTGACTGTACATTTATTGATTTTACAGATTTGTTTGATATCACTATCGCATGTTAATCGGTTTTGAAAAACATTAGATGGAATCATTTTTACACTACCTATTTTGGTTGTCCATCAATTAATCTACTGATTGTTGGAATTAATCAGTAAAAGTCAATTGATGTTTGTTAATCAGTAAAAGTCAATTGGTGGTATTAATCTGAAAATGTTGGCATCACCCCTGCAGAAAAATAGTTCAGAAACAGTTCATGAACGTTAAATGGCTCCAATTTCATGAACCTTCACGGACAGTTCATGAATAGCAGAAGCATTTTCTTTGCTATCGCTATCACAAATCAAAATTTTATAAAATTGTCTTAGCTGAAATTTTATTTCTGAACTTCCACGTTTTTAACAACATTAAACTATATTACAGTTAAGGAACACACGCTGTGTTACAATTACAACTTCTTTAAAATACATTCAACAGTCTGAGTTATACAACTTTCAACCATTTCAATTTTATAATTTGGCATTCTGAATGTTCATGAAAACCATGTAAAATAAAACTAAATTATAGTATGTATGAATAGTAACTTGCTGATTCGTTAAAGCTACCTATTTTAATGGTCACTTCTGTACATTGACCATCTGTCTATACCCCTGCGAAAAACGGTTCAGAAAATTTTGGACCATTTAACGTTCATGAACTCCTGAACTGTTTTCGCAGGGGTAATGGTCACTCTTGTAATTTCTAAATTTTCTGTTAAATCAACCCTGTGTAGAAAGGTCACCTTTACATAGTGGTCAATTTATCTACCTCTCGTATCTGGCTGTTATATAGGTTTCACTGTATATATATAATTATATGTTGCAATGAAGATATGTTGAAATATTAATAATATGTATTCCAGGTACTAATTCTATCCTCCGAAGAATTGATTTGACATGTGCAATATTGGCACCAGTTGCTGTTGGTTTTATAATGACCGGAATCTCTCGTTTGGGTGGGATTATATTTATTTGTTCATGGAACTTTATCTCTGTCATTGCTGAATATCTTTTACTTGCTATTGTATACAAACGTGTTCCACAGTTAGCTGATAAATCAGCAGAACAAATAGGATTGATTTCAAAGGATAAAGATGATATCATTGGAAACGAATCAAATGAAAAACGACTGATAAATGATGATGAGGTCACAGCTACAGTGAGTGTTTCTCAAATGAGAAAACCATCTGTATTTAATTTTTTACAGCGGTTTCGTATTTTCTTTTCTGGTTGGTCGTTATATTTTAAACAGAGTATTGCGTTTGCTGGTCTGTCATTAGCATTTCTTTACCTAACCGTACTTGGTTTTAGTGCCATTACAACTGGCTATGCTTACACACAAAAATTAACAGAGGCAGCTGTTAGTATATGTTTTGGATTAGCATCTTTATTTGGTATTGTTGGTACATTCCTCTATCCAAAAGTAAGAAAACTTGTTGGTCTAGAAAAGACTGGTTTGATATCATTCTTTATACAGATTTCAATGTTATCTCTTTGTGTTGTCGCAATATGGTTACCTGGTAGTCCTAGTTTACTTTATTCTAACCGATATATTGAAACACCTTGTGTTGTGGTGTCAAATTCAAGTCTGAACAACTATACAAACTTTATACAATCTTCTGTCTTCACTGCAGTGGATATATCTAATAATAGAGCAGCACCGATATTTAAACAACAACCTTGTATAGAAAATAATACTTTCTCATATTGGTCAGTTAGTATGTTGATGACTGGGCTGATATTATCACGTGTTGGTTTATGGATGACTGATTTAACAGTGACACAACTTATACAAGAAAATGTCTTACCAAATGAAAGAGGAATCTTTAGTGGTACACAGAATGCATTTAATTCAATTTTAGATCTTGGACATTATGTTGCTACAATTATACTGCACAGACCTAGTGATTTTGGTTATTTATCATTAATATCTTTTGCTGCAATTTCGCTTGGATACGTTGTATATATTATTTTTTATTTTCGCTTTCGGCGACGGCTTAATTCTGATTATGAAGAATTGTGATTATAGCTTAGCTTGCATCAGGCTAGTGATTTTTATGAAATTTGAATGTGAATTAAATGTTATCTGAATTTCAAGTATCATATTCATTTCTATTAATATTTTTTTGAAAATCATTTTATTAATAAGTTAATTATCAACTAAACACCTGGACATTACCTGATAATGCTTGTTTTGCTGATAATTTTTGATTTTGTTGTTAATCAAGACATTTTCTACCTTTTCTGCTTAATTTTGGCCCATACCTCAAAAAATATCAACTTTCTCCTAGATCCAAGATTGCAGTAGGCTACACCTATACACACATGTTGTTCCGTCTTCTTGTATCTTTTCTGCCTTTATAAACTCTGAAATTTGTCTTCTCAGTCTAGTTTCAAACATTTCCTCTGTTCATGAGAAGTTCATGAACACATCAGGCCTATAAACAGTTCATGGGAATTGGGCCATTTCCACAAAAAGTCTGAAAATTCTTTTGTCTGATATTTGTTTGGCCGTGTTGTAGCAAACTTCTGGAGTTAGATCGCTGTAACAACCTCATTCCTTTAATTCCAACAAGCAAATATTCTGTGGGTTCTATCATATGTCAGTTTAGCAAGGGGCTGCAGCCCCCCGTCGGGGAAGACTACATTTTTTGTCTGGGAATTTTTTTTAACATATTTCGTAATAAGCAATACGAATTAGCTCCATTCAAATATTTAGACTATTGCCAAATTGTTTCTATGTAACTTGGAAATTAGGTATAACCCCCCGTGAGAAATGTCAGCCCCCTTCTCGGGGTAATCCTGGTGCTCACTGCTACTCCTGCATTTTAGAATGAAAAAAGCATTAATTATAATGTGTTACTTCATTGAGCGTGAAGTTTCAGTTATAGCATGTAGTAAATATTGCGAATATAAAAGTGCAGAAGCTAACAGTGATATCTTCGTCATACATCATCCGATCGACATTGATCAAAATAATTTACCCTAGATCATTTATTCCTAGAATTATTAATCAGCTGCAACTGTTTTTTTTCAAATAATTATTCGATTTTATACAGAATGGCCATTGCTTGTTCATGAAAATGGAGATGCTGTAAATACAATAATGACGATAATATGAGATCTTGTTTGCTTATGACATCTAGAAACACCTAAAGCACTAACCAAATTATAATTGCAAACCTACAATATTAATATAAAGATTAATGTTTGCCCAAACTACAATATTAATATAAAGATTAATGTTTGCCCAACACATTAGTGCGTCTGCCTCATTCTCGCCTTGGCTCTCTCAGAGATTGTATGCTTATTAAATTCTGACTTGATGCACACAAAGGCACTACTACACCCATTTGTGCATCGTTAGATATTCTAGGGTAATAAGACAAAGAAAGCATAATTATTTGAGCTTTGCCAAAATATAGATTAATCAATATAAATACACGAGTTTGAAACATTGATTTACTAAATTGAATATTTATGGAGTTGATTTTTATACAGTTTTGAAAAAATTAATAAATTTTATGAAATGTCCCAATTGAAAAATTTATTTAAAATTTAATGTAAGTGAAAGTCTTTGGATGTTCACATTGTTTCTTGTCATCATCCCACACAGTGTTGTCAGGACAACGAAAACAGAATGTGTAACCATTAGAGCATTTGATGAAATAATGTTGATCCATTTCAGGCTGATTGGGATAATTGCCATCGTTTTTGTCTTTGCAGACATTTCTACGGCCTGAAATAGAGATAATCATGATCCTATATAGAACTACCCGTGGAAATTACACAAAACACAAGCAATCTGACATACAATAGCTTTTTATGAAGTTTATGAACTGGTAAAAATGTTCAACTGGTAATAGGAGGATTAGCCCAGATGGCAGAGCAACTGAAACTCAGATCGGATCATATCTGATCGACTGTGGTTCAAATCCCCCGAAGGTCAACTCAGCCTTGACTTTATCTGAAACATCAAATGATTACCATCTGAGGATGGCAGATGGAATGATCCAAAGGGAATTGCATTGTGAGTAGCTGCGGCGCATCATTGCACATTGACAATCGAGACCTATCTGCCATGAAATCTGTTGAAACTGATCTGCAGTGTCGCAGCTGAGATAAAAAAAAAGCGTTTAAAATCATTGCTCTCAGCGAAAAAAGTCGCTCCTCTAGAAATAGAGGAGAGGTACGGGTGCCTTTGGTAGGGCAACACCGTCTACATTACTTACTTTTAAAATGTTTTCATAAACTCTTCATTAACGGTTCATTAATTTATGGGCTGTTTTGTAAGGTAAATGGTAATACTCAAAAGAGTCATTTCACAAACAGGTCATTTTACATTCATGGACCATTTTTTCGCGATTTTGTTTGAAATTGAATAAAAATATATTTGTGATTATTGCTCTTATGTTGCTTGGTGTGACATATTTAGATGTTTACATACTAGTACTGTCATTTGTACCCTGACTATTGATGATTCAAGTGTTAAATTTGAGGTAAATTCATAGAAAACTCTCTAATCCTACAATCAATAATGAGCCTGTGTTGTTTACTCTACTGTGTTTATATGTTATTTCTAGGGTAACAGCAATAACCAATTAATCAATATTTTATTTCTAAAAAAAACATTTGTAATTTCTAATTAAAAAACAACGAAAACGTTTTGTGCAAGATTGATCGATTCAACCAATAATTTAATCAACTTGCATTTTCAATTTACTTACAATGATATTCTTCATCAGCTTCAATCTTTGTTGGGTATTCACATCTATTTAATGTTGCGTTAAATACTAAATCATGTGGACATTCAAAGCAATATGTTGATCCAGCAACACATTTGATGAAGTAATGTTGATCCATTCCTTTTGGGTTAGCATGGTCGCCGTCTGTTTCGTTTTTACAGAAATCTTTTGGACCTAGAAATGTAAAAAAGATTATATCCATGAAAACGTTCATTAAAAACAAAATGTTTAACGTTCATGAACTGAGAGTCGTAATGATATAAAATGACAGTATTTGATTATTAAATTTTCTTACAATGAGATTTATCTTTGACATCAGCTTCAATCTTTGTTGGGTAATCACATCTATTTAATGTTGCGTTAAATACTAAATCATGTGGACATTCAAAGCAATATGTTAATCCAGCAACACATTTGATGAAGTAATGTTGATCCATTCCTTTTGGATTAGCATGGTCGCCATCTGTTTCGTTTTTACAGAAATCTTTTGGACCTAAAAATATAAAAAAGATTCTATTTATTAAAACGTTCATGAAAAACAGGGCATTTAACGTTCATGAACTGAGAGTTGTAGTGATAAATAATGTTAGTATTATATTATTAAATTTTCTTACAATGAGATTTATCTTCAACATCAACAGCAAGCTTTGTTGGGTATTCACATCTATTTAATGTTGCGTTAAATACCAAATCATGTGGACATTCAAAGCAATATGTTAATCCAGCAACACATTTTATGAAGTAATGTTGATCCATTCCTTTAGGGTTAGCATGGTCGCCATCTGTTTCATTTTTACAGAAATCTTTTGGACCTAAAAATACAAAAAAGATTATATCCATGAAAACGTTCATTAAAAACAGTATGTTTAACGTTCATGAACTGAGATTTGTAGTGATAAAAAATGTTAGTATTTTATTATTCAATTTTCTTACAATGAGATTTAGCTTCGACATCAACAGCAAGATTTGTTGGGTATTCACATCTATTTAATGTTGCGTTAAATACTAAATCATGTGGACATTCAAAGCAATATGTTAATCCAGCAACACATTTGATGAAGTAATGTTGATCCATTCCTTTAGGGTTAGCATGGTCGCCATCTGTTTCATTTTTACAGAAATCTTTTGGACCTAAAAATACAAAAAAGATTATATCCATGAAAACGTTCATTAAAAACAGTATGTTTAACGTTCATGAACTGAGATTTGTAGTGATAAAAAATGTTAGTATTTTATTATTCAATTTTCTTACAATGAGATTTAGCTTCGACATCAACAGCAAGCTTTGTTGGGTATTCACATCTATTTAATGTTGCGTTAAATACTAAATCATGTGGACATTCAAAGCAATATGTTAATCCAGCAACACATTTTATGAAGTAATGTTGATCCATTCCTTTTGGGTTAGCATGGTCGCCGTCTGTTTCATTTTTACAGAAATCTTTTGGACCTAAAAATACAAAAAAGATTATATCAATGAAAACGTTCATTAAAAACAGGATGTTTAACGTTCATGAACTGAGATTTGTAGTGATAAAAAATATTAGAATTTTATTATTCAATATTTTCTTACAATGAGATTTAGCTTCGAAATCAACAGCAAGCTTTGTTGGGTATTCACATCTATTTAATGTTGCGTTAAATACTAAATCATGTGGACATTCAAAGCAATATGTTAATCCAGCAACACATTTGATGAAGTAATGTTGATCCATTCCTTTAGGGTTAGCATGGTCGCCATCTGTTTCGT
This sequence comes from Haliclystus octoradiatus, assembly GCA_916610825.1. NCBI lineage: Eukaryota > Metazoa > Cnidaria > Staurozoa > Stauromedusae > Haliclystidae > Haliclystus > Haliclystus octoradiatus. Next base: position 7,067,320 of record OU744449.1, on the reverse strand, counting down.
TTTTACAGAAATCTTTTGGACCTAAAAATACAAAAAAGATTACATTCATGAAAACGTTCATGAAAAACAGGATGTTTAACATTCATGAACTGAGAGTTGTAGTGATAAAAAATGTTAGTATTTTATTATTCAATTTTCTTACAATGAGATTTATCTTCAGCAAGCTTTGTTGGGTATTCACATCTATTTAATGTTGCGTTAAATACCAAATCATGTGGACATTCAAAGCAATATGTTAATCCAGCAACACATTTTATGAAGTAATGTTGATCCATTCCTTTAGGGTTACCATGGTCGCCATCTGTTTCATTTTTACAGAAATCTTTTGGACCTAAAAATACAAAAAAGATTATATCCATGAAAACGTTCATTAAAAACAGGACATTTAACGTTCATGAACTGAGATTTGTAGTGATAAAAAATGTTAGTATTTTATTATTCAATTTTCTTACAATGAGATTTAGCTTCGACATCAACAGCAAGCTTTGTTGGGTATTCACATCTATTTAATGTTGCGTTAAATACTAAATCATGTGGACATTCAAAGCAATATGTTAATCCAGCAACACATTTTATGAAGTAATGTTGATCCATTCCTTTAGGGTTAGCATGGTCGCCATCTGTTTCATTTTTACAGAAATCTTTTGGACCTAAAAATACAAAAAAGAATATACCCATGAAAACGTTCATTAAAAACAGGATGTTTAACGTTCATGAACTGAGAGTTGTAGTGATAAAAAATGTTAGTATTTTATTATTCAATTTTCTTACAATGAGATTTATCTTCGACATCGGCTTCTATCTTTGTTGGGTATTCACATCTATTTAATGTTGCGTTAAATACTAAATCATGTGGACATTCAAAGCAATATGTTAATCCAGCAACACATTTTATGAAGTAATGTTGATCCATTCCTTTAGGGTTAGCATGGTCGCCATCTGTTTCGTTTTTACAGAAATCTTTTGGGCCTTTAAAAATATAAATAAAGATTAATAAAAGGAGTCAAAGACTACACATTCATAATTTTACTAATAGTTTCATGCTTACGGAATCATCAGACAAATCAATTAAAACATTTTAGTTTATTTGTGTGATGATTCCGTAAGCGTGAAACTATCAGTAACAATTATGAATGTGTAGTCTTTGACTCCTTTTATTACATTTAGCTCTGTCAAATGACATCGAACACTATTTTTTGCTATTAGATAATATCTAATAAATAAAGATTATATCATTATTAAACATTTACACAATTTCAAACTGTCGACATAGTCAATCTGTACCAAATATAGGCATTTGTTTATTTAATTCACTTACAATGAGATTTTTCATCAACATCAAGCATTTTGGGGTGCTGGCATTGATCCGCTGTTGCATTGTAGACTAAATTATGTGGACATTCAAAGCAATATGTAATTCCTAAGAAACATTTGATGAAGTAATGTTGATCCATTCCTTTAGGGTTAGCATGATCACCGTCAGTTTGGTTTTTACAAAAATCTTTTGGACCTGAAAAAATATAAATGAAATAATTCGTTATATATCACTATTAAACAGTTTACATCTCTAAGTTGTCAACTGATGATAGCCAATTAGCGCTTACGAGAAACAAAAACACGCAACTAAAAGATTGATAATTGAAATACAAATTTATACAATGAGATAATCAAACATATTTGAAATGAATTCATTTTATTTATTTGACTGGATAAACGCCGTTCAAGTAAACTTTATAATGAATAATTTTGGAAAAAATGAAATACATAAGTCGCAAAAAATATTCAAACTTTCAACCAATGATGACGTAAAAAACTCGGAAAACAATAGGTCTATTGTTTTCGAACGATTAATCAATTCTGAATCGATTCTTGTCCTTGATTAATCGATTATGGAAAAATCCGAATCGACCCACCCCTAATATGTAACAAATATAGGAATTTGTGTATTTAATTCACTTACAATGAGATTTATCAATGACGTCAAGCACTTTTGGGTATTGACATTGATCCGCTGTTGCATTATAAACTAAATTATGTTGACATTCAAGGCAATATGTAATTCCTAAGAAACATTTGATGAAGTAATGTTGATCCATTCCTTTAGGGTTAGCATGGTCGCCATCTGTTTCGTTTCTACAGAAATCTTTTGGACCTACAAATATAAAAATATTATGTGCTGTAGGCACCTACATTTCTACAGCCACCTAAATCCTCTTTCATTGCATACCTAGAGATTACTTAATGAGTATCAGTAGCCTACAAATTATATTCATGAGTTGTGTCATATGATGAATAAATCCGTACGGACGCAATACCCATCTCAATATTAGCAATAAGGTTAATATTTGTATTGAGAACGCTAAATTGCCGTCCACAGGCAGACTTAACGAACACAATTATCTGTCTGCATGTGTAAAATAAAAGATTGCACAAGTTCAGTATTTGTGAAAATTATTCTGGATTCACCTGAATTAATGACTGTTTATGCATTGTAGGCCTATTACCTCCAATGTGCACCAAACACCAAAAGTGCAGGTGTTTTGAACAAATGGCAGTGGCTAACATCAGGTTAAAAATCAATGTAAATGTTGTCAAACAGTCGTTCTAGCTTCTTTAACGGCAAAATATTTTAGCTGACAATCTCCTCTAAAAACCTAGGACTTTGGTAGGCCTATTTCAGACATGAGAATTCAAAATTTGATAATAGTCTGAAATCTAGGATATTTTGATAATTTTTAATGGGAAAGAGTGATAAACAAAGTTTCACAAGGGTAAAAATAGTCTGAAATCTGCTAAAAGTCTGAAAATTCTCATGCCTGCTACTTACAATGTGATTTTTCATTTTCATGTATTTCAATATCGTCTGTAGACAAAGTGCATCGCTTCAGGTCATTGTCCCAAGTAAGATGTCTTTGACATGGCATACAATAGGTTAAACTACTTTGGCATGAGATGTAATGCGTTTCTGATTGAGGATTCGCATAGAGACCTTCTACTAAATTGTTGTGAAGACAATATTCATCGTCTGGACCTGGAACAAAGAAAAGTCATATAACAATACCCCTGTAAAAATCATTCATCAAGTTCATGAACAATTCATTAATTTTACAATTGCATGAACACATTTCAAACCATTGTTCAAACGATCCAACTTTGTTGGTTCGACAATGTATCAAATAGAGACGAATCAACAAATTGGATTGTTTTCCGGGCCTTGAACGAAACCTATATTTCATGGATGGCACTAGAATTTACCACCAAGGGGTCTTTGTAGGCTATAGAAAATATTTGGAAAGATGCTTGAAATCTATGAAAGAAATCCCCAGCAGTCAATTTTTTACAAAATAAAGGAGTATCCACAACAGGGGGACAGGGGCGATCAAGGGCGATAGCCTATTGTTTAATCTATGAAGTCACTTTGAATAGACTGCTAGCTAAAACTTTTGTTATGATTTTTACAGTATTTTAAATAAAGTTTAGATTTATTTATATTATTCTTATATGAGCATATATAGATCTATCTCTTTCAACGGATTACATCCAATGTTCAGTAATGCAATCAATATATAATAATATATTAATATAATACGCATTTTGTTAAGTATTATCATAGATGTAATAATAATAAAACAATAACAAGCACAGCATACACTTATTCATGCTCGACAGTCAATCAAAAATGAGGCAAAATTTCATTTTGTTCCTTCATTTTGCAGTAACCTGTGTTCGTGCAGAACTACTACTATACTTACAGCTTGAATATGCATTCACTGCAGCTAGTAGGCCAACACAGAAGTAAAATATTGTAAGCAAAGACATCATTCCACCAAATCAAGTATCACTCTGCATAAAACTTTTCTGCCAAGAGTTTCGTAATAGAAATATTTATACTTTATGTGATGACTGTCTTATGCAAGGGGGTATAGTACAAGCATATGCTCGTAATATATCTGTATATTAAATTGTAGATTTTACCCCGTCTCGGTTCTCATTCCAATCTTTATTTCTGGAACATGTGACTGTCATCTGATCACTCTCTTATTTGTTTTGCTTCAATGGGCGTTCCCTGAATAATGAGGGGAAGTCCCAAGTAAAACAGAATTGGGGCGGGAAGAAAAGTACTTTGCTTGCAGAATGCAATTCCTGGAATTATACCTTTTTGCGGTGAAGTCAGTGTGCCATATGTGCCTGGAGTGCTGCTTGTCACGAGATGGTTCACGTGCAGATCAAACATTTTACTTCCCCATGGGTAGTATTAGTATTAATTAGCATGATTAGATCACGGCTTCAATCTTTAAGGGATACCCGATCATCAACCCGATTACAGATTACTCTCGATTACCCGATTGTTGATTTGCTAAAACATAGAGAGAGAGGTCAATTGCAAAGGGCTGAAAAAGAGAGAAAAATACAACCACGAGCGTTGAGTGAGCTAGCGAGAAAGCTAGGTAGCATATTCAATGACACGATTTATCTAACATTGCTGACTAACCATACCAGAATATCATGGATTCATCAAATAATATTGAAATGCCAAATGAAGGAGATGTCACCATTGATGTAACGAATGATGGAAAAGTAGACCAAACCGAAATAGATTCGAAGTCATCAAATGAAAATAATGCTGTCAGACTCTTACCTGGCGAAGCACCAATCAAACAAGAGTATGTAATTTACTAGTGTTGGCAATGAATATCTAATTAATGACCATAAAGCTACTTCTATAAAAGCAAACTTTGAATTTTCAAGTAAAACACGTTTGAGTGAGCCATAGTGGAACCTTGCAGGCCTACTTGGAACGCCAGATATTTACGCCAAATTCACGCCACACAAATACAAATTTTACGCCACGCCAAAATACGCCAACAGTTAGTTGAAAACCATAGAAAAATACCAGGATTTGAGAATCTGTACGCCAAATTTTCGGAAAATCAGTTACATTTTACTCCGGATATATCCGGAGTAACACATGAAATCCACTATGGTGAGTGAGTGAGCGAGTGAGTCAATGATTCATGAGCGTCAATTGATCGTGAAAATCGTGGATTATAAATTTTTGAGTTCATTTTACAGCCAACATGTGCAATTATTCGTAACCAAAACACTTGCGTCGCGCCAGTCTCTAGCCCCTAAATAACGATGCATGATAGGTAAATCTGCAGACAATAGTGGAATCCATGTGTTAAGCCCTTGCCCGGTCTGCAAATAAAGGCAATCTCGACGAGATCTCGGGAGTGGCAGCGCCGGAAAAAGTTAGGGACGGGGGCGGCAACTGATCAAATTTGATCAAATTTGATTTCAGGGGCGGCAAAATCATTTTGAACTGCCGATTTTCGTTGAAAACTGCAGCTCCAGGGGCGGCAATCACGAGAAAATTTTCATCTCGGGGGTGCAGCTGCCATGCTTTGCAGACCGGGCCCTGGCAAGATGAACGCAACATTTGCTCATTATAGCAAAGGTTGCGTTGAATTAACCCTACAAACGCTCAACATTTCTAAGAAAACCAGTGTCTGTGAACTGCATGGGTGCATACTTTTCAAATAAATGTTCACATTTTACCGCGATTCCAGAAAGCCGTGCAATATTTGCGCCATCTGAGATCACGCTTAGCTTTAAGCCAGTCCCCGAGATCCTGATTAATTACAATCAAACATCAATAAAATTTGCTGTGATGACCCTGAGATCTCGGCGAAAAGTGCCATACTCTGCAGTCGCCAGTTGGGCTGATAGGGGGTATGAATATGATCTTCCCATCTCCCAGAATGATGCTGCCTGATTTTTTCTCACATTTGCTATTGAGGGTACCTACAGAACTTTGCCAAACTGTCAAAACAAATCTCAAATTATTTGGATAACATTTTAAAGAACATCCAAGACACCTGAAATATATCATGACTTGCTCGAAATGCACTGGTCAAAATTCAAAATCTCCTTTGCTTTCAGCCTGTTTTAGTCGAGTTCCAGGAGTATCAGTAAATTTTTCTGTGTGCCAAAATCCTATGTTAGTACAAGGCTGGTTAGCCTCTCTCAAGCCCTGATGACATCCAAACAAATGATCAACACATGTAGAGGCCCCTTATAAATCCGTCTAGAGGATATCTTTATCTTTGCAGGAATTTAAAATAGAAAACCACACTTTGTTTCATTTATTGAAAAGGCGATTAAGGAAAGTAGAAGTTGCAAGCTTTCAAAGACTATTTTTATTCAACTTATTACCACTTCAAAATGCTTGTGAGGAAATATTCTTGTTGTAATGTGCACACTGAAATTAATTAGCTACTTAGGTAACTGGCTGTTTTTGTTCACATCTGGACATTTAAGCATTTAACATATGTCTGTATGTGTTCTAGGTATATCCTTCCAAAGCCTGTAAAAATATTTAATATTGATGAGCCGAAAGAAGAACTAAAAGCAGAACCAGATGTAGATGACAACGATTCACCAGTGCCAAAGAAGAAAATCAAAGGTCAAAACAAAAACAGACCAAGGACTGTTCCTAAAACATTACCCAGTGAAAGACTATGCCCATCAATTGTTAGAGAAAGTGAATGTAATTTTGGTGACAAATGTAGATATAATCACGACACAGCAAGTTATCTTGCAGGAAAAAAGGCTGATATTGGTCAAAAATGTGTTAATTACGAAACGCTAGGGAAATGCCCGTATGGTATTGTCTGCAGATTCGCATCATCACATATTGACAATGACGGTAAAAATATGATTAATAAAGAAATATTTAATGCTTCAGTAGATGGACCACCTTTTATTAGGAATGGTTTGAGTAAAGATATACAAAGTCTATTGAGAAAAAAGAAGTATGGATTTGAACGTTCTAAGAAGGTTCTGAAACAGATGAATGAAAATTATGTAGAGGTTGCCAAGGAAGAAGATTTCACCAAAGATGATACCTCATGCGAAGGAGGAATAAGTTTGACTAGCAGAGAAAAGAAAACGGTAAGTCCTTTGCCCAGGGATTTATTCTATCACCTAACCCTATGTCTAGGATTTAATGTTTATATATTTATGGGGCTTTATCATCTGATGTCTGAGCGGTATGCGATATGCCGATATAAAGGCTTAAATTTCTAAACTCAGCTGTTCAAGAGCAAATTAAATATTTTTATTCAATTTATATAACTTTCGTTTAACATTCTTCAGATTTACTTAATAAAACATGTAGTATCATGTACAAGCATCACATGTTAGACTGGACACTTGACATTTTTGAGTCACAAATCTACCACATTATCAAATAGAAATTCATACGTTAAATGCTCAGGAATAGCTTGAAGTTTTCATATAGAATTATGGATATAGAAACTTATCAGAAAAACAACCCTCAATGAAAATATGAAACTTCTGTCCTCTAGAACCTGTGTGGGTATGTGTCTTCATTCTTAAGCAAACAAAATTAGAAGCTTAAGCACCATTAAGCACTAGCTGGGCAGCAGCATCTCGAAATAATGAAGGAAGGAAAAGATGACAACGATGATGCCAATAATACCAAAGGTCATTCAAGGTGGTATGCTCCCTCCATAAGCGCTGTAAGGGAATTTTCAAGGAAAATTTGACATTGCTGAAATAAGAACTGTTTTAACAACGCAAGAAGATCAGTTTTGAATTTTTGAATTGTCAATAAATTGGTCTCCATGTCTTATCAATGGTAAGAATGGCAACTTAGATCTCCTAGATGTAAGGTGTTGTCCTGTGAAAATGTTGAATGACCCAATTATCATGAGCTGTTCATGAACATCTCATAAACTCAACAACATTTTTTGCAAGAAGTAGGCTATGCTTACGAGTAAGATGACGACTTGGCTGCAAATAGCTTGCAAAACATTCTATAGCTCAGTGTTAGCCAGGCAAGGGAGAAATAAAAAAAAACTAGTATTGAAATGTAAAATTGTAGCCTTAACCATCAATACCAAATCTGGTATAGATAGGTATGCTGTGAAGAGACGTTATGGATCATGGTTTCACCAACTGTAGGCTATGCCTTTGCTAAAGCATGTGATTCTTGTCATCCTGATCAAGCAATCAAGCCATCAACAAGAACAATTGATTTCCATACAAGCAATTGATCTCCAACTCAAGGAAATAATAGTTCTGAAGACAAAAGATATACAGTCAAACCTGTTATAACGGTCACCTCTATACAGCGACCACCTGTCTATAGTGGTCGCTCTTGCAATGTCTAAAATAGTATTTTATATTGAATCAAACCTGTATATAAAGGCCACCTGTCTATAATGGTCAATTTATCTACCTCTCGTAGCTGACCGTTATATACAGGTGTTACTGTAGTGCTAATGCATCTATGAAAATGAATCAGAGGAGAATCAGCAGCAGTTTGTATCTGTACGATTTAGAGCAAGGAAGAGGTTCCTAAATGAGAGAGTTGATACTTTGTTTAATTTTATGAGAAATGTAGCTGCTGATGATTCTCACTATAAAACGATACAATTATCAAAATGAGTTGGACGAGAAAGTTCCGCAGATGCAAGGAGAAATTATGGAGATGATGATGCAGAACTGCAGTTGACCGAATCCAGATCATTATACCAAAACACACATAATTTCCTTGGACACTTTCCACCACCTCAGCAACCAAGGGTGAATGTGTCATCCAGTAGATGAGGGGATTGATGAGGGGACAGCTACATTAACATTGTTTTCATCTACGGAATTGTTATTTCAATTTAGTTTGTATATGCTTCATTGAACTCTATTGAAATTAGAAAATAGTTTACAATTTTATTTTGTTATTTTTATTTTGTTATGTTCATTTAATATTTGTTACTTATGTGTTCTCATTCAAATAGTGAGAGGCGAGTCAAATACGAAGTAATAATAAACATGCATAAGCCAAACAGGCTTAATATATGTAATTTCATAATTGTTAAACATAAAATATCACAAATTCATAAACACATCTATTTACCATCGTTTCAAACGTGATCCTCTGAGCCATTACACATTATCACATGTTAAATATAACACTGTGATAACGCTATGATCACTATCTTACCTTATTAGGTATCAATAAGTTCTCAATTGTACTTAAATGATTATTAACTTTGAAAAAGTCTTTTTCAAATTTACACGAGGCACCACATGCTCTTTTAACACCATACACTGTAACTTTACTAATTTCTTGTACAGGCTCAATTTGTCTAATTTTAATATTCATATGTCAATGTTTTTTCTCTGTAAAATTTCATCCTGCTACTTCATATTCTATATTTGTTGCAGTTCCGTCAATATCAAAACTTGATGCAAATAACCGTTCGATCAGAGTTGTGTCAAAACCTCCGTCAATAAGACATCTAGCAATTTTGAGTTTGGTGTTTCATCACAATATTTCATGCCTGTTTTGATTCGTATTTGTAGCACTGGTAATCGAGCTTGTTTTAGTTTGTACCGTAATTGACTGCATTACGTTGAATTTTCCATGGCTTTGTAGGCCTACCTCAGGTGGTTTCTGTGTTTTAAGGATTTTCTAATATCACTTGTAACCCATGGAGCATAGTTGACATAAAAAGTAACAAGGTTTTCTGGAGCATGTTGACCAAGAGCCAATATGATTATGTTCTGGATTGCTTGTGCTGCTACTTTATCTACATTCAGATTTTCCAAGGCATAGTTAAGTGTTAACCAGTTTTGTGTTAGTCATGTCTCACAGTAAAGGTCAGCCTTGAGATTTTTATAAGATTGTAACACCTTTCTATTAGGTGCAGCTGTATTCACCCATCACAGCGTTTGTAATAGTTGGTGATGAAAGGAAATAGTCAATTTGCGTAGAATTTGAACGTATTATTCTTGTTGGTTCAGTTAAAATCAGTTTAAAAACAACACACAGAATGATCCAACAGGGTATAAATTTAGCTGTTGAACATTAATTAGATTATCAAGGAGTTTTACACAGAAAGTAAAAACATTTTCACAAGATTGGATTTTTCCGTGAGAAAATGAGAGAAACCGTGAGACCGTGAGATTCAGTGTAAAAGCGTGAGACTCACGACAAAGCCGTGAGACTTGGAAGGTCTGATAACAGACCCTGGCTTATTTAGAATTACAAGCCGTCTGGCCCTTTCGAGATATGCTACTATGGAAGTCTAACTTCACAAAAACTATGAAACTCAAACTACTTGTAGTCTTGTAGTCTGACTACAGTTCAATGTATTATCTGGCTTCAGAAATATATGGGATGCCGTGTAAAACGCTAACAGTGTCATAACTCTGGTGAAAAGCTATATGATCTAAATTCTGATTTTTCCGTAAAGACCTCAACAGTATTTTTTTTTTGAAATCAAATTCATTTGTAACTAACAATGAAATAGTATAATTCGTGTCAAATTTTGGCAAATGTGATAATATATATGATACTGATATGTGTTTTTAAGTCACAATGAAATTGGATTTTAGTAAGAAATCAATAGAAATTCACTTGCAGTTTGCCTTTTTTGTAACCAATTTATCTGTAGGTTTATTTCCCCCCACAGCAAAAAGATCCGAGCTCATTTTGATTAGTTAATCAAATAGGACCTACTGTAAGCTTTGGCAGATATCATAGAACAATGTCCTGAGGTTTTCAAGTCTGATGTTAGGATCATCCCAATGTCCTTTACTGGGTCAACAGATTGGAGTTGATACCCAGATAAATAATATTGACACAAAGGCACTTTCATGTTACCAACTGTAAATGTGGAACATTTTTCAAAGGCTATGCGCAATTGCCATTTATCTGCCCATAAACATAGATTGTTTAAGGTACGGGATAAACCATCATTGTTGGAATCTTTGCGGCAGCTAAATATTTTGGCATCATCTGCGAATAGTTTGATTTGGCATTCATAGGCAAATAATATTAATGTCATTTATAAAAATAATGAAGAGTAACGGTCCTATAACAGAGCCTTGTGGTACACCGCTTACGACATCTAATGGATTTGAAATCTTATCGTCAATACATACAACTTTGGTGCGTCCATGCAAGAATATAGATAACCAGTTCAAGAGCTCGTAATCTATACCATATGCTTCCAACTTTAATAATAGTTTGCTGTGAGACACAGTGTTGAAGGCCTTGCTAAAATCGACATAGATTGTGTCAACTCTGAGTCTTTTATTAAGAGCATCGCTCCAGGTTTGCAAGGTATCCAGTAGTTGAGTTGTAGTTGAGCGGCGAAATAAAACACCATACTGTTCTTTTGTCAATAAATTGTTCTTACGAAGATAGTCTAACATTTGACGGACAATCATGACTTTACACGATATGCATGTTAAAGAAACTGGACGATAATTTTGACATACAGATGATTTTCCCTTCTTGAATATAGGTAGAACAAAAGCTGTTTTCCAGACTTCAGGAATGTAGCCTTGCATTAATGAAAGTTCGAATAAAGCAGATAAATGTAAATCAATGTCGTGGGCAATATTCTTTAATAAGAAATACGCAGGATAACCATCTGGTGATCTAGAAGTTTTAAGTTTTATTGGGTAAATCCAATAATGCATGCAAACCTTAGCATAAGAAAAAATAAATATGCAATAAAAATGAGTTGTCATCAGCTTGTTGTGGTATATCAGGAGTAAGACCATCATCTTTTGTAAAAACTGTAGAAAAATAATGATTGAAAACGTTAGCCTTCTCTTTTGCTGATGTAATGATGTTACCATTCTGATCTTTCATAGACGGCGTAGTAGCATGACTTTGTAACTTAGAATTTATGAATGAATAACATTTTGCAAGAGAAGGCTCATCAAGAAGAGATTGTTCATGCTGAGTATTGAAGCCTTTTATCGCAGCATTGTAATCCTTAGAAAGTTTGATAAAATTTTGCTTTTGTATCACTATTTCGGGTTGATTTATGGTGTCCTTAGGCACAACGCTTTTTTAAGGCCAGAAATCGTATGTTTTGGAGATATTTTGACTTATGCCGCCGATTTTATATTTCAGTACAAATTGTCCCATACAATAATCGAAAATAGAAGTAAAACTCTTCCAAGAACTTTCAACGTCACCATTACAACTTTCCAGAACTGAAAACCAATCAATGTTCTGTATGTTGTCTGAAATCTTGGCATAATCAGCTTTTCTAAAATAAAATTGAGTGCAGGGAATGTTTGATGTACAATGAGACGGGATGCTGAGTGAAAAATCAATTGCATTGTGATCACATGTCAGAGTAAATGGTTCAATTACCTCAATTTCACCCATTTATTCCAGAACGTATTGACTAAACCTTGAATGAATTGATGCCTCTTTTTTGGGCTTGGTTGATCATCAAAGGGCCCTTGTGGTACCGCTGCTGTCGCACGTCCAAGTAATAGGTGATTGGGTGTGATATAGCTTCCATCATTAGGGTCTGCTGACATTAGGCCAAGTGGACGACTGTTCACTAAATTCTCAATTTCACACAGATATGCGCACAGATCTTCATGGGTTAAAATCTGCTTGCCAATAGTTGACCTCATTCTGCGCTTTGCCATATTGAACATGGATTCAAACGCTCCCCCATGATGTGGAGCTTCAGGTGTATTGAACTTCCATTTCATGTTGTTCACTGCTGCAAAATCTTCAAGTACTTCTAGGTCCAATCCTTGGATCATCTCCTTCAGTTCCCTTTCTGCTCCAAACAAAGTCCGTCCCATTATCGGATATCATCAAATGAGGCTGGCCTCTTCTTGAAATAAATCTTCTGAGTGCTTGTAATAATGCCGGCGTTGACATATCTGTAGCAACTTCTACGTGAACAGCGCGAGTGTTCATACATGTAAATATTACACCGTATCTCTTCTGTCTTCCTGTACTTATGCCCATTTTGACTGCCCTCAATTTTTTACATTTGACACACTTTGAGCCGATAGAATTGGCCAATGCCCTTCCACTTATAATCCAGTATTTCAATCTAGACTGAGCTAAGACTCTTTCATATCCTGCATGCTTTGTTTTGTTGTGACTTGTTGACGCTATCAGCAATCTTGAGACAGAATGTTTCCTGGTCAATAATAGAGGATGACGTTGATCATATGGTAGGCTGGCTTTGTCTGTTCGTCCACCAACTCTGATTAGTCCTTCATCGTCCATGGACAGCGTCAGTTGTGCGTACTTTCCCTCGTTGTAATTGTGCACCAGTTCTGCTTGAGCTATCTTGATTAAACATATTTCTGCAGCTGCCAATTCTTCACAGTCTAGTGGTCATGTCTGCGGTCTGCCTTTCTTTATGCAATTGGCAAAACGTAAAACATAGGCTATTACCCTTTGAAGCTTTGTAAAGTCATTATGATTCTCAATATTTGAAACATCTTGAGAAATAACTGTGAAATTGCAAAGTTACCATTGACTTTTGTTTTATAATGTTTCAAGAAGAAACTTCCAATCTAATTGAATTGTTTGGTGGAAAATGGCAAGTTAAAATTAACATCAAAATAGTATACAATGAATACTTGTTGATAATAATTAATGAATAATAATTGTTACATATCTACTGAAAATAAAATTAAAAATGTATAAAGGTATTTAAGAAATAAAAAGTTAGATAAGCGTTAGTAATCTATTTTGAGGCTCTTCTCTTGAGCATTTTCTGGATATTTTCAAATTTAGCATTAAACTGCACTCTGGAAATGTCTGTTTGTCTCAGAATTGAGGCCTCTATCACTCATTTTTTCTTGGCAGAGAGCAGGCCTTGGCACCGTGCCAGATTTCGAAGTGACTTTCCCAGTCATGATTTCATCTCCTGTGAATGTCTCTAGCAAATCCGTCCTTATCATATGATTACATCTTTCTTGCAAGGTATTTTTTCCACCAGCTTATTGACTGCCTCGTTAAATGTTCTCTTTCTATTCTCTGATGATGCTGGTGGAGTAGTTGACATAACAGGCAGCAATTGAGATTGAAGCTGTTGATAGACAGGTGATACCATTTGGATGCCGATCACATTTTCCTCAATCTTCTTGCATCTCTTTTTTAGAGCCAAGACCTCTTCTTCAAGTTTGAGAATTTTCTTGTCCCTGCAGATTTTAAGAAATAAACTATTTTAAATATCAAAATGATCACCGTAACTTTTTTAATTATATACTTTCAAACCATCCAATGCTTTTTACAACGGACTCAGATCACCACACAATGGGATACAGCTGTTTGATTTAAAAATTATGTGCTCATTACACATAATAATACAAGTCCACTACAATTTCTGATAACAATTTCAAGAAAGCAAAATTCAATGAAGTCATCATAATCAGTTAATAAATCTATAAAACATGATAATTTACCTTGTGCTTGCTTTTAATGAAACATCTTCATAAGCTCCCCAACCAGAAGCATTCATCGATGTCACCACATCTTGTACTTCCACTGGAATAAAAACATGCTATTAAAAGAATAGACTATCTCAATAAAACAGACTACAATATCAGTACATTTCGATATTAATATTTTGCTGAAAGGTCAATCTGTTGTAGATAAACACCTTAACAATATCAACATGTATTTATGAATTTCATCACACAGTTTTATGATTTTGTTGACAATAAGCTACATATTTAGTGTGACATTGTCTACAGTTTCACCTATGCAGTAGCAGGCACTCCAAAATTGACTGGCATGCTGCTTGAACAATATCCATTAATCTCAACATAGCTACAATCCGGAAATGGCCGCAACTGGACTTAAATCAGATAGTGGTAAAATGTATTTATGTTCAGGTAACAGTACAACTGTGCTTTTCATTTCTATCCACTGCTCAATTGCTTCATCAGACTTGATGTTGCTCACTTTTGGAATAACGTTTTCTCGTCCAGGCCTTACGAATGTAGGTTAGTAGTCTTCTTCAATGTCCACTCCTTACAACTCTGTACCATCCTCAATATCTTCAGCAGTAAGAGAAACACTATTAATAAAATAGCAAAACAATAGAGGGGTGTGATTGCATGGCCGCACACGATTGTTTTGTGTGAATAGATAGACAGTGCGTTAGAATTCTCTATTTCGATTTTGCCGTTAGATTGTTGAATAATTATTGGTTTGCTATGTATGAGGCGCCATAGAGGACTAAAGTCAACTTCATTTTTATGGTCTAGAAACTCAATCAGAGAATATAGCTTAATATATTAACTTCGACATTTGCAGAACTTTTTTATGACACAAGAAAAACAATTATGGCGCGAGTATAAAACATTATGGTGCGGCCAAGCTTTGCAGCTGATGACTCGTGAAATCATGCAGTGCTCAACCATGGATCAACAGCTACGTGTTAATTGCTAGTCATCTTAGTGGCTGAAAAAGCTAGCATGCGTCCAGACTAAAACCTTTTTAAAAGAAAGTGTAAATATCTTCTTTTAGAAATGTCTTAGTCTGGACGCAGGCTAGCAAAAGCATGATAAACTGCATTCCCTTTCTTTAGCCATATCAAATTTTCGCAACGAGCACAGTCTAACAGATTGATAGAACATTATGCCTAAATATAACAATATTCAAAAAATGTTGGCATAACGTTTATGAAAGACAGTTTATTGATGCCTTATATTTATATGCAACGCCATAAAGTAAAAGTAAGAACTTTTCCTACAGTTCATGCCCTTTTATCAAGTAAAATAGTAATAGCGAGATACATGTATGAAACAGCTTTGGGACAGCCCGGTCAGTGCCTACCTCCGTCTAACACGAACAGATATGTTCTCAACAATATAATATGCGCATGCACTAGGCTGTTAATACTACAGAATTACAGACAGATGGCATGGATTTCATTTCCTGATAACTTTGTGATCTTACATGTATACAATTTTTAAAATTATAATTTTTTATCTTATCATAATTACTTGCCGGGCAATATGAAATTTATTTTAAATTCTACTATGGGTCAACAACACCTGACCTCGAGAAAAATCTACAAAACTAGTAAGTTAAAAACAATGAGTAGGATTGAGATAATATTAAATTATAATTCACAAAAGTAAAGTACATAGACCGATGGTAGCAGCAGAATGATCTAAATCCAGGCAAGAACAACATTAGTAGAGAAACAATCAAATGCCACCAGTGCAGCAAGAGAGCCAATAGTAGACCCAATCCTAAATGCAAACAAAACAGCCAAATTATCAATTAGGGGTCAAGCAATCCATAAAGTACGTACTCAGTTGAAGGGGAGGGTGTCATACCAAAAGCGTACAGCATCCTAGTTTCCAGAAGGCTAGAGTAAATATGTTTTTATGTTCTTTAGGCCAAAATTTGGAAAAATTTCAAAACGTTCTAGAATTCCAGAAGGCAAAATCATCGGTCAGACGTTATATTTGAAGGACGGAGAGATTATTTTTTGACATTTGTTTGTTAACAGTGTTTACAGTTTTCATTGTTGCAGCCAGGTATCCAGGTGTTCAGCTATTCAGAAACTTGGTGCATCTGGATGTATTATGATAAATGCATGCTGGCAGCGCAGCGCTTGTGAAATGTTTCCCATTTGAGAGACCCACATATCCATCTATCGTGCAGAAACATGCAGCATCTCTGAGAATTGTGTAAAAGATTAATACAAGCATGCTCCAGAAATTTGTTGAATTTGATGTAAAGACATCAGTGTATTCCTTATAGTTTATTTGTCAATAAATGTAATTTGATTTTCTTTGAGAATATTTTTGTTTCAACTGATATTCATCGTCTATTGGAAAATTGTTTACTACATTTACGTTTCGTTGGCATTCCTTCTGTAACCGTTCTCTGCTGTTACGATATCTCAATTGCAGTCTACAAGACGGTACAGTTGTTTTTATTGCAGCACTGTAGTAACTGTGCTGGCTGGTTACTATATTGAAGTTTTGAAGGATTTCCATCAAACATATGCATTATTTTGAATTCCAACCTCAGGAAGACTGCATTCTCTAGGGTCTTGCCAGGAAATATTTCTTGCACATAATTCACTCAAACTTGCAATGAAATGTGATAAAATTGATCTTACATAAGTCTACAAATCCAGAAAAAGTAGAATGTAGAGGTGAAATACTCAATAGACTACAAGTGCAATTCGGTTTCGAAAAGGATATTTAGGTTGGTCTATCAGGCTTAACATTATGCAGAAAATGATCAGCTAAGCTACCTAATGTTGTCTGAGTTTCTACATCATTCATGATAACCACTTACCAAACACTAAAACCTTTTCCCCCTCCAACCTTGCCTTCAAATGCCCAAAATAGACCGACAATATAATTTTTTTCATTCTCTTCGTAATGGCGTTTCTCAGAACTAGTTTGGACGTCCAGAGCAATTACTTTACTTTGCCAAGGCTGTGTTGAAGTTGAAAGGATAATGTCTCTTCATGGCTTGATAAAATACATTCTAAACCAGAATTAAGTTCTGCTTGATCAAAATCAGACGTTGTTTTTCAAGCAGAAGAAAGAAGCAGTAAGAACCTGTGTTTGTGGTTTGAGCGATTGCAGTGAAATTCGCGTTTACAACTCTTGACATCACAGCCGCTAAATGAGTGCTCATGCGCCTGTCCCCAAAATCATCCAAAATGCAGCACCTTTGCGATGCCAAAAATATACCTTATGCATCAAATTTTTTAAAAAAAATTCCTATCCTATCAGAGTTCGATACACGATTAATAATAATTAAGTACTTGTCTCAAAGTACTTCTGATTGAAGCATACTGCAAATGTGAGCAAGGCTCTAAAATTGAATCAGTTAGTAAAATCTTGGAAGGTGCAACACGAGGCAAATTGTTCGAGATAAACTGATTAATTCGATTTTCATTACATATGTTTTGAAAATGAAAGATATTAAGGATTTGCTGTTTACAGCTTCACTCAAATCGAAATTACAGGTATTTACATCTTGAGGGATAAATGGTTTTAGCAGTAAAATTAATTCATCATGATAAGAGGAAAGAATAAAAGAAAAATACTAAAATATGGATCGAGCACTCAAATAAGATAATAAATGCTTCTCCCTAACTTTGACAAACAAATTACAGAGTTGATTTTCTAACCTTATGCTTGCAAAATTAGTCATGCTTACCAAATCAGTTGGTGCAGCATTTATCATATCAGGTGTGCTAATCCTATGTGAAACTCGATGTAACAAAGCAACCAAGTGATTACGTTGTGACGGTTGATGAGACTGCTGCAGTCCGTCATTATTATCATCATCATCAGGAGTTTCAGGCTATCGTCATTATCTTCATTAGTATCAATAATGGTCACTGCACTCGGATTTGTTTTCTTGACATACATGAAGTGTTTTCTATTTCCATGAGATTTGTAAGCACTGGTTGTTTCGAATGTATTTTTTACATCCATTTATACCATAAACAATATATGTTGTGTACGTCGATGACCATGAACACAGCCTATATGGGAAATAAGGTACCAGAAGGTATCAAACACAACCAGGTTTGGTTCGTTCTCACAATACCAACAACTAAAAACTACCATTACAAGCTGCAATGTTATCAACAATAATAAAGTTTAAGCTCACCAAAAAATGATGACCCAAGTCAAATAAGCCTAATTAATGCAATTGAAGTTCAGTTGAAATTGATTACTATACTAAATCCTGGTCAGGAAAGAATGACTAGGCCCCACACAGATGATAAGCCAAGATGAGAATGACAATAACTGCTCCTAATTCTGGCCATTGAATGCACTTCTCCTGAAGATATTGCTTGAAAACGACAAGAATTACATAATATTAAAATATAATCACAAATTCTTCCTGAATCAGAATCAATCTCTGTATAAACATGATATCAGAAATTGTTTCCCGTTGATCTTGAGTTCGTGGTTGAAAATATGGAAGATGGTGTCGATTGTACAGCCTATTACGTCGCAGCCGCTATTTTAGTGCCCATTTAGTGCCCACTTATTAGTGTACGTTTGTCCTCAAATTAATGTGTACTGAGATTCCTGCGGGTGGGGTTACTTGAGTATTGATGGAGTAAACAAATGGTTTAACTGTTGAACATAATTATTTCGTTTGATGTTAGATCTTGATTAAAGGGATTGAACTGTAGATTTTGCCAAAGTTGTTTATAAAAAATATTTTTTATCAACATGAAGTATTCCCTGTAGGTCTAATACTACAATTTTTGTTGCAAATGCATGTTTTAACAGTAAATATTATGGTAAGATGCAAAACGCAATGATCTAAATAAATGAGTGCTGAACGATCTACACTCAGAATAGCAAGTAAATATTCCAAAATGTGTTTGAAGGTATGCTTAATCTCTGTCTTTTCTTTTCAGATTGACTTTTCCGACAAGCTTTATCTAGCTCCTTTAACAACTGTAAGTGTATATCGTTGTCATGCATTGTCATGCATGAAACATGTCATATTTTATGAAGCTATTTATATTTAATTATGACTTGTTAGTTTAAACAGTACTTTGAAATATTTTGATGCCGCAAAAAGATTTCAACAGTTCTACTCCTCCTGCAAAAACGAATTCGTGAATCTTATGAACTATCATGAATTTTATGAACTTTTCATGAACGTTGTTGAAAGTTAGAAGACAGTTCATGTGTTCATGAACTATTCATAAATATCTCATGTAAAACATTTCTAAATTGTATTTTGTTTCATAGTTGCGTACTCATTAGAAAATCACAGTAAATGTTTCCAGTTAAATTTTTATGAAAATCAAATTTTGCTTAGTTTGTCCTCCTCCAATACACCCCTGTGAAGTCTTAGAAGCCAGTTAATATCACAGTCTGCTTGTTATCACTCACCGGTTTCTACCAAAGTCAACTAATTCACTCCGGTTAATATCACAACCTAATTTTTATCACGATTTGTAGCTGCACCGAGGCAGTGATATTAACAAGGGTACACTGTATAATTGATTTAAAACTTTGTTGTGTTCTGTAAGAAAGAAAGCACAGTGTTTCCTTTGAAGTTGGCTGTCATAACCAACCCCTACGAAAACATTTATACAGATTATGAACATGAACTTGCCCAATTTTCATCAACTGTTCGCTTGTGAGCTGTTTAAAAGTTAAAGTTTTCATGAATACTTGATGAACATAATGGGCCATTTAATGTTCATGAACTCCATAAATGTTTTCGTAGGGCAAATGATGTGTTTTCTTTCCTGGAGACCTCAAAAGTTTTTAAATCAAAGATCTAACGGATCTTCAAATCATTCTGCCAGTCAGGATGAGGAATACTTTGATATATTTGAAAAAATCATTCACAGACACCATCATTTCTATAAAAATGTTTAGCTTCAATGCAGAATAGCATTAAGAAATATCTGTGTTCAAAGATATACCGCCCCTGCGAAAATAGTTCATGAACGTTAAAGAGTCCAAGTTTCATGCGCAAAACTTGACCCATTTAACATTTATAAAGCTTGTGAACACATTTGATGAACTGAACAAATTTTCTCCATTGGGAAAAATAAAAAAAAAATTAAAGGTTGAACATTGACGAAATAACAGATGAAACCTGGATATTGTATCTGGGATAGTGGAGATATCTGTGGTCATCTCAACTTGAACTTACAACTATCTCGAGAAAAAAAACTATAAGTAACATATTCCTATTATTAACTTTAATAGGTAACCCATAGTAATTTGTAGTAAAGGATGATATTTGCAATGCAGAGTAGACGATAACAGAGCTATATGACCTACCTTCAGATGTAGCTTTGAAAATGAATCAATATTTTATTGGTAGCCAGTGCTGTTATACCAACATATTGAAACTTGGGCGTCCAACTCCTATAATTTACTAATCACAATGAGTTACGTTAAAATGCCATCCTACAAATCGGTTTGGTTGTCATGGTTTCAAGGTTTGCACAGTTTCAAGCTGCAGACCAGATTATTCAAGAACAGTTTTAATTATTGTGTTTCAGGTCGGTAATCTTCCATTTCGTCGAGTATGCAAGCAATTTGGAGCTGATGTAACCTGCAGTGAAATGGCAATGTCTGTTAATCTACTACAGGTAACTAAATTTAGCATAGCATAACTGTATGTAAGTTGTATTAACCAACCAAAGTTAATGTCTTTGCAAGATGTGTTTGTACATACATATATATATTATATGTATGTCGATTGACTCTTTTAGTTACTTCAAATTGATTATGCATAGCTGTTTCTTCCATTGTGTCGCTTCATTGCTTTGTTTTTCTAAGAAATCAACATTGAAATTACAGCTAGAGATATCAATAACATCTCTAGCCAATCCCAACTCAGAACACATTCTGACAACAGCGTGTTACTGTATGTCATAATTCCTGTTGTTTTATTGTCTAGATATTATCATTCCACCAAACAACCAAGGAGCTGGTAACAAGCTAACAGCTACCGCCAATTCAATCTCTTGATATTATTATAGCTATTATTACAGTACAGAGATTGTTATTCTATTAATTGTAATCGAAAAAGATATTTCATGTGAAGTATTTTTATTTGATTTAGGGACAATCTTCGGAATGGGCTCTTGTTAAAAGGCATTCCAGTGAAGACCTTTTTGGCATCCAGGTATGCCATAGTAGCTAATGTTATCAATCAGATGGCAGAAATCATTCGTTACAGCGACCCATGATTTCTGATGCCTTTCTCTTGTCTTACTGATGCCTTACTGCGCATCTCCTGTGCATTAAATTCAAACTAAGAATGGCAAGCATTCCATAATTGTTAAATACTGATTACATTATGATAAAGACATTGCATGTCTTCTTAACATGATCCTGTGCATTATTCATATTACCCGATGCATACTACAGTATGTTATTAATAGATTATATAGTTGAGTTTGCTTATTAAAATCCCCCTCTGGTATACCTCAGGAGGATTAGCGCAGATGGCAGAGCAACCAGACTTCAGATCGAATCATATCTGATCGACTGTGGTTCAAATCCCCTGAAGGTCAACTCAGCCTTGACTTTATCTGAAACATCAAATGAGTACCATCTGAGGATGGCGGATGGAATTGTCCAAAGGGATCTGCATTGTGAATAGTTGTGGCGCATCGTTGCGCATTAACAATCGAGACCTATCTGCCACGAAATCTGTTGAAATTGATCTGCAGTGTCGCTCTCAGAAAAAATAGCCACTCCTCTAGAAAAAGAGGAGTGGTACGGGTGCCTTCGGTAGGGCAACGCCGTTTACATTACTTTTACTTTAATCTGGTATGCAGATGAAAAATGAGCTATTAACCCCTTTTAGAAACAGTAGAAGGAACATTAAAAATGGTCTACTTTTCATGAACTAGTTCATGAACTGTTCATGAACTCAATAATCTTTTTCACGGGGGAAGCGAAGCAAGAATATGATAGATGTTGTATGGATAATAAAAATAGAAATCAGTTTTATCAGTGGGCAACTGGGTATATTAATCAATGTGGGGCGTTAAAATAAGGGGGATGTTCAGAAGGTTTAATTTCATTCAGGTCTGTTTTGTTTAGTTTTTATTCGTTTTTGTATACCCTCATAGTAGACTCTTTCTTTATAGTTATGTGGAAGTTTCCCAGACACTATGACCCGATGTGCTGAATTATTATCAAAGACAGCAGAAACGGATTTCATTGACGTTAATATTGGGTGCCCTATTGATCTTGTTTTCAAACGGGTAAGTAAAATCATGAAATGGAATATTTTTTGATACGTTGAAAATAATTCTTGTAGGTATAGATCTTAATCTTCCAAGCCCTATTGTGATTAATGTACGATTGATTGGGTTTAGGAGTGCAATCTGGACCATATCTGGGGTTAATAAATTCCAACGAGGTATCAAACTCCAATGTTATTACTTTGTGAGACTGGATGAAAGAATGATGAAGTGTTACATTTTTATTATCAACTACCTTTTCTGAATACACCAATGGTTTTCATTGCATTTATCCGAATTTTCAGTTATCCAAAATTGTTTACCAAGGACTTGACCAGAAAATTGTTTTAACGGGTTATAAAGCCAGGTTGCAGATACGCGGGAATTTCACTTATCCGAATTGCACATAAGCTGGTTACACTGTACTCAGTAAAACAAAGTAGAACCTGAATTTATTGGAGCAGTATGAAGTTTTACCGCGGTTTAAACTCAGACTTCTGAGAATTGTCCCTGTTTTTGCCTCAAGTTCTTGGATGGTGGGAGATGAAGGTTGTAGATATAAAGGCTTAAGCATTTCCAAGCACCAATCACACGTGTTTAAGACAATGGAATAACCTATATTTACCAATTTAACTTGTGGTCGGTAGGGTGAGACAACAGGCTTCCCATTCTCACCCAAAACATCCTTAACTGTACTGTATTGTCTGCGAATTGTAAAAGCTAGCAGCTGCTAGCCCGAAGGCCAGTAGTCACCAGCATTGAAGACCTGAGAATAGCTGCATGTTATGCTGATGCGGAGATGTAATTGGAAATTGCAAACATGTAGACGTCAGCATGTGAACACCTGTGTGATGTGCAGCTCATGTATAGTTGCCTATTGCATAGAGTATTATTGTGACTGATATATGTGGAATCAAATCACTAGCAATGTATCTATTGTATCTTAATAAGTGTTGACTCATCATTATATCATCCCATTTAATTGACTTGTCTTTCAGGGTGGTGGATGTGCCTTAATGGGGCGGAAAACAAAATTTGAACAAATTGTCAGAGGAATGGTCGAGGTATCTAAATCTTTCTTTCTAAAATGTTTCAATAGCTTCTATAATGAGCAATCCTTTTTTATCTTAGTGTTGTTGGACTGATGACTTGATCCTTAAACATTTCTCCAAATACTTTCACGTCAAGTAAAAGGTTCCATTGAGGAAACGTTCGACTAACGCGATGATCGTAGGATCCTAGACCCCGGAAGGCTAAAACAAATTTTGAAGAAAATTGAAAGTTTCTTTAATTATAACCCAAACCTCAACCAAATATGAAAATTGAAAATGTTGCTAGAATTCAAGAATGGCAAACTTTTTACTAGACAATGCGTGGATATTGCTTGTAGGTCTGCTGCAATGATCGGCTTTTTCCCCATTGCATTGATCGGTTTCATCAACAAATCTGCTATATATACTGTTCCGTATTTTGTGGAGCCATCATATTAATATCATCAGAAGTATGTGTATATGCTCATACCGTTTAAACAGGATATTAATCCATTGTTGATGGCTTATCCGTATACCATTCCTGATGTTGTCATGAACCATGGATGAACTTCTACCGTCATGTTGTGTATGCTTTATCCATTCTTCTTCTAGGTGTCTGATGTGCCAATAACTGTCAAAATGAGAACTGGGATTTATGAAAAAGCTCAAACTGCACATAAGATAATCCCCGATATCAGATCATGGGGGGCATCACTTGTTACTGTAAGTTATTCTTGTCTATTCAATTGAAAGGGTGTATAGTTGATATTAATTCTTCAAGTAAAAGGCTTTTGGAGTATTACTACTTTTTGCTTCTGTTATACATCTTAATTGTTTACTCTCAAGTAAGAGTCAAGGCAGTCTATAAACATCAAATTATTAATATTTTCGTACTTTCTGTAACCTGTAAGTGCAGCAAAAATGGATTATAGAGTAAAGGTGTGCGTCGGATCGGACATTTATGAAAAATTGATTACGGGAATGAATGCGATAGTGATCCGAATCCGATCGGAAGCAATAATCATAAATAAAATCCGACCCGATCTAAAACTAAAATTTCTAAATTGATCCGAACTATGATCCGAACTAACCCGAACTTTTTTGCATGAAACCCCAAAAAATCCGAAGTTTAACAGAGCATGTAAACATCCAAATAGACGTAAATTTAGGCAACATAATTTAAAAAATTTAATTGCCACTTCTATATCTGTCGACGCTTGCTCGAGACGGTCTCCGACGCACGGTCACATTTTTCTTCAATTTGAAATCTTTTATAATATACCATGCTCTTTCCTGCCAAGCTGGGCTGATTGACATTCTACGTCGGGCTAGAAGTTTCAAGTCACTACTACTGCGATAAAATACAAAAACTATCACACGCTACCGACGAATTGCTATACGTGAATATATTAAATATGACGTTTGACGTACCAAGTCTATCCCTGTCACTAAATGCATAGTAAGTCACTGTATATACGGAGAATGAACTGTGGAGGAGAATATGAGACATAACACACATTGAAATTGATGTATATACGATTAATTAATCAATACATCTTAATTACTCACTTCTTTCATAAAACTGTAATTCATTTCACATAATTTGAGTCAATTGAACCTTGTATAATTGATATAGAGAATGGCATATTATATCCTAGCTATATTTACGTTGAAAAACTTTATTTTCTGTGTTGAAAAGAAGTTAGATCACATTAATTACTACAAAATACAAATACTCAGTCAAATTTTACAATCCGAAATAATCCGAACCGAAAATTGCACTACAAATCTGATCCGATTCGATCCGAAGACCTAAGTTATCAACCCGAATCCGACCCAATCGGATCGGATTCGGGTCGGATTTGCTATCCTTTATTAAATGATTGCATTGTGAAGGGATGCTGCGTACTGATGTCCCTTGTTAACCAAGGCTTATGAAACGTTCTAAGTTGATATGCACTTTCGTGTCTGAATTCAGTAACGGTGATTTACTATATATTTCTCTACGAGAACAGAGCTGCTTCTTTAGAAATAGAAGAGCGTACAAGTGATATGCCCCTGGTAGGATGGTCCCCTTAATTTCATTATCCAGACACGAAATTGTTCAGTTCAGGCGGATTTTCGTCTCTTTCTAATTTTACAAACTCTAAAATGTGTCTGTTTGGTCTATTTTCAGTCTATTTTCAACATTTGTAATTTCATGTCGGACTTTATTACTTCTGGGGTCTTTTTTTCAACATAAGATGCGGATAAGATAATTTGACTGAGAATTTGCTATTGTAACTTTTTTGCATGAAGCCCGAAAAAATCTCCGAGTTCCACAGGGCATGTAAACATCTAGGATATACGCATTTGTAACTTGGTAATTTCATTTGTATATTTTCCAAGTTAAAGTCTACGTCTCTCTTCCATAAGGGCTAGTTTTGGAGCTTTGCCGGTCGTTTATGTCTTTCCCTTGCCGGGTTCAATCATGAACCAAATCCGCATCGTAAAACAAATACAGCCGTATTTTTCACCTTATGACATCGTCCAATCAAACTTCACGAATATTTGAACCTTTTCTATAGTTTTGTTTTTCTAACTACAACAACTTGCGCAGTTGTTGATCATTTAAAAACAAAGACAAAACGTGTTTTGGAGTCGCTGTTAATACTGTTTATCCTTTTGCGTTATTCACTTACCGATTAAAATGTATTGAAACTTCATAGCGATCTAATCCAATTATGTATATTTTAATCAAGATTGACCGATCCTATTCTAATTTACTGATCGGATCAGATAGATGCCGGATTAAAACCACGTGAGCTTTGTTCTCAGCACACGCAATTCTTTTCCATATTACCACCAAGCGTATATCTAATGAAACATAAATGAATGTCATTTGAAGAATATATTTTCATCGCAAAACAATTTCTCATTATTGTCTCCAGCCAGCTATCCCCCGTCTATCTATGAGAAAGACTGGTTATTAGAATCATGTATTTTAATTCTCGAACTATATATATACAGTGCAAACGGATTATAGTTAATGTTTTGACTGCATTTCAAATATACTGCATATCGCTTCAACTTAAAGGATATACGCTCTATATAGGACAATTAGGACATATATGATATTCAACAGTTACTGATCGAAGAATGAGTGAATATCGGCTGATAGATGACTGAAGTCCGCCGAGATCATTAGGCGGACACTTAACAAGCCTTAGTTATTGAACTGTCAATGCTTGTAAGGTCAGGTCTGGACTAATGGAATTGCTCGATTTCGCTCGATTTCCTTATTAACCTGTTCATCAATAATTGATTTCTGTAGCCCAATTTCACAATATGATGTATAGTATCCCTGTTGTACAAAGGGAGTATAGTAAGTGGTTTTACATCCGGAATTAATATCCGGTTTCTTATTTCTCTGCAGCTTCATGGTAGATCACGTGAGCAACGTTATACCCGTTTGGCAGATTGGGAGTATATCAATCACTGTGCTGAAGTTGCTAAACCCATGCCATTATTTGGTAAGCCTTGACATGTGAATAATTATCTATCAGTCATTGTTGGTGATCAATAAGTATCTATCAATATCACACAATCGATCCCCTTCGCCTTCAGATCGTGCCCGGTTTAACTATATAATATCCGTGGCAGGGACGGTCCGACAAAAATGAGGATCCTGGGATCCGAGATCCCGGAAGACTAGGAAAATCCAGAAGAAAGTTTATAATTTTCTGATTTATAGGCCAAACATCTACAAAAAATTCAGAAGAAAATCTAGAAAATGTTTTAAGATTCTGGAAGGCTAAATTTTTTGTCGGACACCAAGTCTTATCCATGGTGGAGTAAACTATAACACAAATTCTGAAGAGGTTCAGCATTACATATGCATAGCAACTCAAGTAGGGGCACAACTTTCATTGGCAATCCTGTGTGGAGAAAAATCGTAAGATGGAAGTACTACGTTTCAATCAAAGAACGTATAGCCCATCGTAGCGGCAAAGCTAGCGTAACTTTAAAAGTAGATAGCCATGTTTGACGGTTCACAACTTCAAAATCTATTGCACGCCTTATTTTTATCATTGAAAGCTACGAATATAACGCCCATAATCTTAATTGATGACGCCTATTTGGTAATTCTTATTTGGGATGGGACAATAGGGTGTGGTTTTAATGTGTGCTGAAATTGCAAATAGCCCATTTGCGAATTACTAATGATAGACCAATCAATAAGTAAGAGACATAATAACTTGTTTCTGTGACGCAGCCTGCAGTGAATCGCTTGTTTAATTAATCTGTTTGTGTTGTGATTTCACAACATCTGCTATGTAAATACTTGTTTATTGTGTTACGGAATAATAGAATAATTAATGTTGACTTTGTGACCGTCTGCCCCTTGTGTGATTTTCTATGAAGGTTTCATCTGTATGTATCCTATTGTCTGACGGATCATGTTGTTTGTCTAATTTATTTTCAGGCAATGGAGATGTATTGTCGTATGAAGATGCAAATCTCAGGCGTGAAGCTACTGGGGTATCTGGTCTCATGATTGCACGGTATTATATTGCTTCGTATTGATTCCATCACATGGTACTCTGGGACACAGCCGTTAATCCGACATCCCCTTTCTAGGAATTTTCAACTCATATTTAGGGAAATTCTGAGATGAAAACTTGCAAAATCGTGCAATTTTAAAAGGTATTACTGGTAAAATCTTCCCGGTTAGAAACATGTCGTTACGGCCGTGCACCGGGGTTAACTACCGTTGCTCTTTGACGGGGTTGTACAAATAGAACTTACAGAATGAAATCTTGATTTGTGTGTAATCCCGGTCCTTTAAATTAGCCCGTAACCCTTTTGATCAATTTGCTTAAACTCAACCGTGTAATTTATTACCTCTCTCTTTATAGGGGAGCATTGATAAAGCCTTGGATTTTTACTGAAATAAAAGAACAGAGGTAAACACTTTTGATCGTACTGCAAAGTAGATCACTGATCCATCATCTAATGCATTTCAGTACAGTGAAACCTGTACATAACAGCCATGCAGCTACGAGAGGTAGATAAATTGACCATTATACGCAGGTGGCCTTTATATGCAGGGTTGATACAATAGAAAATACTATTTAAGACATATCAACAATGACCACTATAGACATTATTTAGAGGTGACTGTTATAACATGTTTGATTGTAGCATATTTCGAAGTTAAGTTTTCAACATGGGCAGCACGAAGAATGTTTCGTATACAGATGTTTAGTGGATGAAGAGATGTAGGAAATTCCGGTGTAATATAACCGCTGGATTTACGTTAAGCGTGATAATAAACTGCTGGTTTGTCAAGGGATCTTGGCCTCCGACGCACTCCGCAACGTTGTTCAGTATCCGCATTATTACAGCACCATTACATTACACATAGGTAATTTATAGAATACCGACGTTATAATCCCGGTTGTTTGTTTAATTTCCGTGTGATTGTATTTGATAATTTCCTTTGTTAACTCAAACTCTATATATTTGTAGCTTTTTAATTTGTATTTATATACCTGATGATGCCATGAAGATATGATACGGTGAAACTTTTCTTTTCTTTGTGCACTGTACAGGCATTGGGATATTTCATCAAATGAACGCCTCGATATACTCAAGGAATACGTAGACTGCGGCCTACAGCACTGGGGCTCAGACGACAAGGTAAGCGGAAGAGATGATGATGCTGCCAGTATCTCGCAGCATGATCATTATTGAGTTAACATCATGAAATCGATATCTATTTTGAGATCTCGCTCAAAAATATCTTTATTTGTATTACGGTAGTTTGCATAGAAGATATTGCATCAAAATTAAATTTTTTCGTGAACACATGTCTAAGCGGTGATCACTCTGGGTAAGTGGTGATTGGTAGCGGGTGTTACAACAATTTAAGATTTCTAAAAGTTTTAGGCATTAGAGCGCTGCTGTACGAGTTCTCATATTTGCTCGTTTTTGCAGACTGCATTTGTTAACAGCACTCTTTGGGGATGTCCTGCGTTGTGCTGTGTATCAACGTCAGCAAGACTCCTTCATGTTGGGGAAGAATGGGGGCAAGTTACATTTTATACCGGTATAAATTAATAATCCATCATTATCTATCTAGTGTATGGTTATTATGATATTATGGTTCGGTAATGATATAAATATAATACTAGTGTCTCTATAGTAGCTATGGAACCGTCGCGGGGAAGCATTTTCCGAGCGCAGGGATGATTTTTTTGAGCAAAACGATAACCCTCATCTATGACAGCATGTGAGTTGTCTTGCTCTTTTAGATCTACGATATATCCTTCGAAACCCTACCCTAACATAACGGCAGGAGAGTCTAAACACTGAGGCTGAGAACATTAATATATGCACGGTCACACCCTAATGTTCCATATACATACCATGTGTACTACTTTTCTGCCTAGAAAATATCAGATTATTTATTACTACAGTTAAATACGTGATTAAAACTATAATCCCTCAAAACAGCCGCAATTATCGAATTTATAATACTCTTGAAATGGTGATATTTCGCTTTTCCAAATTAATCAACACACTCTGCTGTGTTGTGTGGTTTACAGCTCCGTCATAATATATATGGTATATATGGTAATCTGTAAAGCAATTTGTCGTGTAGCTCTTTCTGGGTCTGTCAACGCCATTGTCAGCATCTATCAATTATTTCTTTTGGAATAAATAGATCATTATCTCTAGTGTCCATGAATTATTCAGAATAGTACTGTTTATCATTGTCATGTGATCTACTCATGTAAAATTTCTCTTGGATTTTGTAAAAGATACAGGTGTTGTTTATCAAACAAATCGTACATGCGATATTACTCGTCGGGACCACAACATGTACGATAAGGGTTGAGGCAATTTTGCCGTTACTCTATAAATTGATTGAAAATAGTGTGCTTTGTGCATTAAAGGGGCAAAATTGACCGGCGACCGCTGCGAGATCAATTTGAATTTATGCTTAGCGTAATTCACCCGTCTCGCTTTGAAACTATTGTTATACGCAAGCCCAATTTGTAATAAATTCATGTCAACAATGAACATTGTGTTATAAACAATAAACATGCACGTGATCATAAGTTCGTAGCGCCTGCCGGTCATTTTTGCTCCTTTAAATACGCTTATATGTGTTCAAATTGAAAGATCTCTTCCATAATTCCTATCCCCATTCAACTCAATGTACCCAATACCGTGTATAAATATTTTCTGATGGTAATGTGCTTTTTAATTAGCTCGGTCAGTCACATTATAATTGTAGGGATGTGCGATCCCTTTTTCACCTAATATATTTGCTACACAGAGAACGCCATAAATCACGATCGGACAAAGCTGACAAAGAAACTTGTAAATAAGGCAATTTACGATACAAAACATTACGAAAGGATACTACACTGCCCATATCTTCAACCAAACTTCTCCTTCAGTTGCGATGGAGGCAGAGGTAAAAAGTTTTTCTTAAGTTTAGTAGGTGACAGTACGTGGGCGTGGTAATGGACCAATATGAATGAATAGAAGTTATTGAATGAATAAAACAGTAGATTATTGTCAATATTATACTGTAAAGTTGTTGGAGAAGATCATTATAAACCATTATCATTATAAAATCATTATATTTTTACTTAGTGAAAGTAATATTATTTGTTATTGTGAGTAGCAGTTTGTTTCAGCTTGATTTTACTATGACGAATGGAATATGTATGTATTTTTATTTGTATACGTAACAGGGTATTGAAAATACGAGACGCTTCTTACTGGAATGGTTATCATTTTTACATAGGTATGTTGTTTTTTTATTAGACGATTTCTCACTATGTGTTAAGATTATATGCATATGAAATCTCATGTTTTGTCTGCATGTGCCACGATGATACCATGAAACAAACTATTTTGAAGTATCGTAGCCAGGAGATGGTGGTACCCTTCCATACTCAAGGTGACGTTCAAACATTAGAGGATATCTTCTTCAAATTTCAGAAGAATAATAGAGCATGTTTTACCAAAACAAAATTGAGGTATAAATTTTTTTTAACCTATAGTGCAAAAGATTCGTTTTCATTTGAAATTTTATTTTCGCCTAAAGTTTTTTTCTCGTGTTTTTAAGTCCTTTTCAAAAATTATTTTTCGGAATATCTTTTTCATGATCTGAATCATTTTTATAGCCATTCTCTTAAAGTCCTATTTTAACGACCCCATCGAAGCACAATGGAGGTTACCCCCGGTGGTCCTCGAAGAATTCAATAGAAAAGTATACATCCAATCAACGAAGAATGTATTATTCTGGCGTATATATACCTGTAATTTAATTTTCATCAAATATAAACAACAGAGATAATACACATGTTTCATAATAACTTGAAGGTATCACATGTTATTATCCCTGCATCGTGTAGATCCTAACTCATGATAATTAACAACACCACTGGTGGTTTTAAGAGGGGAGATAATAACAGAGGGAGATTATAGCAGGTATAGCCAGGTAAAAGTATTCTATCCAACCATGAGAACGCATGATAGAGTACACGTATTTTGTATAAGAAACCAAACAAATTAACTGCAGTACTAAAAGTTTCTGAAATTTCATGAGATTTTAATACCAAATTTTAGTCTATTTAAGTTTCTATTCCAACTTGTGTAGAGAAATTCAAAATTATTCAAAAATATTTTTAGTCAAAATATGAACAGTGTAATGAGCTACAGTCAAGAGAATGATGTACTGTGTACAGCTATAACCATATAAATAATGATAAAAAATTACCGTATCGACACTTTCATACATTATAAATCAACTAAATTAAAGATAATATATGTAATATTTCTCTTCGGGGAATTATTCGACTTCTTAAATGATATCGAAGTAGTACTTACAAGTTTCTTAAAAATGTAAAATAAATTTCTTCTAAACGGGTTTCAAACTAATATACTTCTTGGTATAAATGCATTAAATTACAGTTTTGTCTACTATGATTATTATACTTTGCACCTACAATTAATTAGTACCTAACTTAGTGAATCACATGCGAAAAATGATTTTCTTTCAAAAAAATTCTGTTTCCACCGATTTTAAATTCCTTTTAAATCTGGTACCTTAATACATTTACTGCAAATCTACCGCGCGCTTTTTTTTATACAAGAAGAAATAAGAAGTTTATTGCAAGAAATGTCAGTTTGACTAAAACATTTGCCATCACAAGTGCAGTTTCACAACTGAAGAACTTTTTTGTTTCTTCTTGTATCAAAATAGCTCGCAATAGATTTATAGCAAGTGTATCAAGGTATCAGATTCTAAAAGGATTTTAAAAATCTGTTGAAACAGAATTTACAGCGTTTGTGTTTCAGGATGACCTTTGAAATCTTGACTTGGACTAGTTCCCGTTCGCAACTTTTTTAATTGTTAGCATGTGATCATCATCATCATCATCATCATCATCATCATCATCATCATTTATTGAGTTACCTATCAAGCCACCACCTTGATGATGGCTTTTTTCAAAGGGCTCATACATAGTTATACAAATAATTAATAATAAAATAATTGGTCATACATATACTATAATTTTAAATAAAGTTTACAAGATTTTTCAAAAGTCGCACTATCAGAGGTCTCCTTCATCGAGGATGGCATAGCATTCCATTTGTGAGCAGCGGTTTGGAAAGAGTGACGATGGCTGGATTGTATGTACATATCATTGTTTGTGCAGGAGCGTGTTTTAGTGGTGTACGGAGAAGAAAAATAGATGGATAGCAATGGATGAGCCTGCTGAAATTTTATTTTATGTGCCCAGGAAAGCTGATTGAATGTCACCTTGTCTCTTATACCGAGCCAA
Organism: Haliclystus octoradiatus; assembly: GCA_916610825.1. Taxonomy (NCBI): domain Eukaryota; kingdom Metazoa; phylum Cnidaria; class Staurozoa; order Stauromedusae; family Haliclystidae; genus Haliclystus; species Haliclystus octoradiatus. Next base: position 7,033,885 of record OU744449.1, on the reverse strand, counting down.
TCTAGTTGACTAAGCATCGTTGAGACAGGGGTCCTGTAATTACACTGGAGCACTGTCCTTAGACCTCTGTTCTGGAGCATCTGAAGACGTTCAAGGTGTTCAAGACGATCGACTCTAAGTTAGGTACTGATTGATTCGAACTAGATCATTTCCAGCCCCGTAATATATCAGTTGAAAAGGTCACCTTTTGGACGAAAGAGCCTTTATAGATTGAACTTTTAACTTTTAACCAAATTTTAACTTTTTTCTCAGTTTTTTTTTTTTACTTTGAATTATTGTCTAATATTTAAGGGTAATATTTCTTTTTTATTTGAGGTATGTTTTGCGTGATCGGAACCATTTGTATCGTCATTCCGCCAAAGCGCTATTTGAACGACCTCGTCGATGCGCAATGGAACTGAAACCTCCGGGACACTGATTTTAAATACTGTACTCTCAATTCTCGTTTTTTAGATATATACCTGTTGGATTACTTGAGGTGCTACCTCAAGGTATCAATGATCGTCCGCCTTGTTACTGTGGTAGAAATGACTTGGAAACAATGTTTGCGAGTACGAACAGTAACGATTGGGTCAAAATCAGGTATCGACGAATTTCTGTAGTTTACAATTTTGTAGTCAATCGAAGCAGTTTTATAAGCCGCGTGAGAATTTCTTAAATATATACCTATGTATTGCATTTTGTATATGAATTAATCGAGGCATAGTTTGATCGAGGGTGAACACACAGCGAGATACGGACGCATTGATAAAGTCAATGGATGGGACTGGGAATTATTTTATGTTCGCTGATTATCAACGTTTTCACAGTTTCTCGATCATAGTGAATACATGATACGTTCACTGGACAATCAAAGTCAATTGTATTCGATTGCGATGGTATATGATGGGATTTCCTCTTGCTTTGAGGTTTTCCTCATTTTCGTTATTATATCACCTATCCCCAAAAATAGATCCCGATATTCATTGAAACTGACCTTCATATGACCACACCCAAAGGTCCCATAATGTTGTGACGTAGTTTACCTAAAACATGTTGAAATTGAAAGTTGAAATCGTGTCTTTTTATTTTTTAGTGAAATGTTACTTGGCCCTGTGCCCGATAATTTTGCGTTTGTACCAAAACACAGAGCGAACTCATACAATTCAAGATAAATTTTATCAATATTCATATTATCTGATGATTAGGTTATGACTTGATGGTTTTGTAAACATGTAAAATAACTTATACGGGAGTTATTCCATTATACATTATCATGACATTATCTTGCATTTGCTGTATAAATTTTCAACTAATTTTACTGCACACTTACATAACAATATTGATGAAACGAATTTTGTTTGATTTGGTTATTCCGCTCATCAGGAATACCCATCAATTTGTAATTCCAAGTGTTGGCAGTAATTGTGAATTATATCATTTTATCGATTGGTTAATTTAGAGTTATTTTTCGGATCTGGAAATTTGAACCATGTGCTTTTATTGAGTGCTGTATATTCACCCCCACCCCCCACAACCCCTCTCCTGCCTCCTCCAATCCGCTACGATTTTTGTCTGCTCGTTCATCAATCTTCAGGTGACCATTGCTAGTCATCTTTCTGAGATCAAATCATATTTACTCTTGAATACAATAACTCTTGTGGCTAGAAACACCTGTGATTTACAGAAAACTTTAAAAATCTCAAATTTAACTGTGGGAGCTATGTGAATTATGAACCCAACTTGCAAAAGCCAGATGCAAAATGTGTTGTTCATAGGTTTTTAGACGATGAAACATGTTGACTGAAACATGAAAAGATATCCACGGAAATGAAAACTGGATAAATCACTGACATCTATTTGTAAACCCTTGTAAACACTATTTGTAAAGAATTTTCTTAATCATTAATCATTTCATCTTTACTAAATTTCCAATTAATGCGATAGCAATCGAAATTATGTTTCTTGCGTGACAAGTATTGTGTATATGATACCAGACAGCTTACAAATAAAATAAACCGGTTTATTCTTATCAAAATCGATACATTTTTGATCGAAGACAATCAACGTCTGCGGAATGAGATAGATTCACGAAAACATATTTTTCACATCATTTTGGAACTAACAACAAACTCCTAACGAGGTGCTGTATGATTGCAGACATTAATTATGTGTTGCCATTATGTATTCTGCTCTTTTCTTAGCGATTTATCTTGATGGCTTTCAATGAAATGATAATAAACAACAAGAAAAAGGCAATCACAATGGAAAAACTTAACGAAAAGGATCAAATGAAAAATGATGTTATCTTTTGTTGTAAACACCATCAATTTGTCGTGAATGACCAACCAATCAGATTGAATTCTATTGTTCTAGAATCGTGATGATTGACAAGTGTGACGCCTGTCTGGCTTCGTGGCTCCGTCTGCTCTTACTGCTGGACTGCACACACTCACAAAAATAGAAGAGTCCTCAATTTGAAATTACTTGCAATTCTTATGTTATGTCCAGATATCAACTGCCAATATTGCTAATTTTTGTTAGTGGTAACACCTTTATGCTGTAATAGTTTATCTTCAATATTTATTGTTGGCTGACCGGTGCTTTGAAGCCGTTGTAAACAAGCGAACTGGTCGAATAAATTACCTGAGGGAGACAGTTCGGTAATTTTGGCGCGGCAAAATTTTATAAGGCCAGCGAAGACATAATGGGAGAAGTGTTTCTCGATTATCTTTCAAACATGGTTTTTCTTTAGCTATCAATATCTGGGCAATTGATTTCTAAAATAACAAAGGGTATCTTTGTTGAATTCATTTTAAATTTTTCTGCAAGCGAGCTGTCAAGGAAATTTCATCACTTTATTCTTGGAGACCTGTCGTTATTCGTCAAATTGTAAAGGAATTACTGTTCATTTACTACAAGTCGAAAGAATATTTACTTGTCGCATTTTGTGTAAAAGAAGAATGGCCGGGTTTTCTGCCCTTGTTTCATATACATCTCCGGCAGTAAAACGATTGCTTGGCTGGAAGCAAGGAGACGAAGAAGAAAAATGGGCAGAAAAAGCAATTGACTCGTTAGTCAAAAAATTAAAAAAGAAAAAAGGTGCATTAGAAGAATTAGAAGTCGCTTTATCAAACCCAACCATGCCATCTAATTGTGTTACAATACCACGAAGTTTAGATGGTCGACTACAAGTTTCACATCGTAAAGGATTGCCTCATGTGATATATTGTCGAGTGTGGCGATGGCCCGATTTGCAATCACATCACGAGTTAAAACATTTTGATTGTTGTGAATTTGCTTTTAGTTTGAATAAAAAAGATGTATGTATTAATCCATATCATTATCGAAGAGTTGAAACCCCAGGTAAGTTTTGTTTACTTCAAATAATTTAAAGTTTTTATCTGATTTATTATCAGTCAATGCATAGAATTATATCAATTCTGTAAAACGTTGATTAAGTCTAGCTAATTAGACTGATCAATCTGCTTAATTTGAATCCAAACAAAACTGTTTCTTTCTCAGGGATTGTGCCTTGAACTGATTTTATGAAAAAAGAATGTTTTTCTTACTTCTAAATCATACCGAAATGGAGTATGTTTGGAAGTTTGGATGTCGTGCAGGCAAAAATAGTCACGTCCCACTTCTAATAACCTAATGTTTACGCAAATCTTTTCTAAAATTTATATAATGCAATCCTACATATTGTTTATTTTACTTCATTCTTTTTTTGGATATATTGAGTTCTAGCATGGTTCTTGATTAAACATTTAATAATTGAAACTTTGGAAAAATCAAAATTATATGTCGGCAATTAGCGCACTGTTGTGTAAGGCTTTACTGTTTGATTGATTCGAGATTATAATTATTTGTGTGTGTTTCTGTAGCAAAATAATACCAACGATTGAATGGTATGCAGTATACCTCTTACAAATAATTTACCTAATAAATTAAACTTTGCTTGATACATATAATCGCCATTTTATTGTAAAGTCGAAAACAAGAGTTTTCAAACTTTCAAACCGATATTAGATAATTTTCAAAAGTTTTGAATGCAGATAGATTTTTCCAGATTTTGTTAGTTGTTAATAGCTATGCTTCCAATCTAAAATGATGCCAATGATTTTATTTAGTATTTTTCATCTAGTTCCAATTTTGTTCAACTCATTAAAAATATAATTTTGAACTTAGTAATATTTCACACAGAGTTTTCTTGCGTGATATTGTAATATTTTCTTTGTTCCCTTTGTCATAACGTCGTCATATCCTTGTAATGTTCCTGAATATCAACCCAGAACTTGAAATTATATTGTTTCAATAGAATACCTTTCTTGTCATTTGATTTTATTTGTTGTGTGTTGTAAAATCGGTTCCTTTTCACTATATTTCCACATCACGTGCCGCTGAATTTATGAATTCTACAGAATTGAAAATAAACAATAGTAATGTAGCAGTGGTCGTATGAACGTCTATTAGACGTCCGAAAAAAACATGATGATTTGGATGATACTTCTCGACACAATAAACTCCAAGGTAATATGCACTGCTTCCATGTACAACTTTCTCTCAGAAAGAAAACTGTTTGATTGGCTACTTTATTATTGGTATTCGCTGAGTTCAAAGGAAAGCAATATAATAAAGTATTGTAAACTATTACAGTAATGCATGTATTTTTAATTGACAATTGACCTGTCTGCTATCTCAAATATATGATTTAATGATGAATATACCATTGCAGTGTTATAAATATTTCAGATTTTATTATTGTTTTTTTTTCATCACAATAACTGACTGCTGAATTGATTGAATTGATTGCATTTACATGCTGAAATATATGATTCTAATAACAGTCAAACTTGCTTATAAATATCCCTCCTCTGGTACGGATGATAAGCGAGGCATTAAGTGAGTTGGGATATTAAGTGAGGTAGGAATATGAGAGTTTGTATGGAGAATGGAAAAAACAAATCAGTTTTATGTGGGAATATTAAGCAAGATGGGACATTAAAGAAGGGATATTAACCGAGTGCAACTGTAGATTTATTCATTTGTTATCGTATAGCTCCATTACGGAACCAGTTACCTGAAAATGCAGTAACCTCATCCTCCTTAGGGGGAGGGGGATGCGCCAAAAAATGGAAGGTGAAAATAGATATTTATGAGCCCGAAGATGGCGTTTACATGATTGTAAATTATATATACCGTAGTTCGTTGACATATCATAAGTGGATCGCAAAGCCATATATAATGCTCCAAAAACATTCATACTGGTTTTCTGCTCAAGCCCTGGGCAAACAACGGCAACATTTGCGCGACTTTTAAATCCTTGTCGTTTAGCCACTCTTTCGATTTTGTCTGACGTGTTGTATTGTGTATTTTATTTGTCGCACTGTGTTTGATGGCCGTCAAACATAAGTCTTTCCTAGGATTTTTGTTATCGAACGTCTTCGTTATCTTTTTCGAACTACCTTGTTTGAAATGTATCAAACTCTTTCAATGTTAGGACTTCTCCATGGCTTCCGTTTTAAGCCCAACCTGAGTTATTCTAGAAAAGTCTTAGTCGGAACCGTTTATTCGCTCCTGAAAAGACTGCTTCAGAACAGGAAAACACACGTCAGACAAAAACAGATTTGTTGCGTAAAAATTGCCGTCGTTTGCCCAGGGCTTTACCATAAGACACACTACTTTAAATTTAAAATAGTTTTCATTAGTTCTCAAGTACATCAAACATTAATTCATAATTGTATTTTTTTCGTTACAGTTCTTCCGCCAGTTCTTGTTCCAAGAATGCCACAGGGTCCAGGGGAATATCCCCGCCCCTCAACAATGAATTTCCCAATGTCACACATGTCACCACAAGGAACAAATCCAACATCGTATCCTTCAAATCTTCATCATACACCAGGGCCTGGTAAGCTTTTAGGCAATTGTATACATGCAAATTTCTTGGCAACAGCCTTGAACAGCTTAAACACTGTTTTGAAATTGTGGCAAATACGGAAATTACTAAAATAGGGACAATTGGTCCCCAGCAGGGTCCGACAAAAGGTTCAGCCTTCTGGAATCATAGAGGCATTTCAAGATTTTCTTCTTAATTATTTTGTTGAGGTTTGACCAAAGAATCATAAAAATATCAATTTCTTCTAAATTTGCTCTAACCTTCCGGAATCTAGGATTCCAGGATCCCTACTTCTGTCAGACCCTGGTCACTAGTCGTATTCTCATATGGATAACTATTATCGTTAGGCATATCATTTGACATGCACAAATGTCGGTATTTGGAGTTCTTATTCTAGGTATCTTACATAATGCATTCAAATACAAAAATAGAATGCTACTCCAAATGAATTACTATGTTTTTTATTTTTTTATGTTTTAGAAACTCCACCACCAGCTTACATGTCAAATGATAGTGGATCACCACGCCCTGACCCTGAATCAATGGAAATCAACGATAATATCCCAGCAGGTAAAACTATCAGCGAAACAATGAGATTTCAAATAATTAACTTTTGCAAATCCTTGCTACTTAGCAATTTCTTTAGATCAATTAGAATTAAGGATGTTTATTACTTGGCACTGTGTGACGTGCTGTGCAATTTCATTTTGCAAATCTATAATCTGTGTAGTAGTATAGTTCCGTTGAAAAAATCAAACAATCATACAAACACGTTGACTATCAGAAAGTTATTGGAAATATTCTCGAATTATTCACCATGATATTATGAACTAATTAGAATCAAAAAGTATTTTCAAAAGTGCACTGGAACTAGTCCCAGGACATTTTCATTTTTATCTGAGTTTAAACTGTAAGAGCATTAAACTATTTCTGGCGACCTTTTGAAAATATTTTTTGATTCTAATTAGCTCAGAATATTATGGTGAATAATTCTAGACTATTTCCAATAATTATCTGATAGTAAAAGTGTTCATATGATTGTTTGGTTTTTCAATGGGACAATACTACTACATAGGCCCCAGTTCCACGATGCCGTATTGCCGTGTAACAGCTTCGTAAACTGTACGCATTCCACAACGAAAACACTTTTTCAATACGGATAAAAACCAATACGGTATCGTGGAACTGGGGCCATAGATTGTAGATTTGTGAGATTTCAGAACAATCGCTTCCACCCTCAATAATTATATGGAATGTATAGACTACCAGTTAATTATAACTGACACTAAGTCAAAATCAAAATCACTGAGCCTGAGACCAACATTATTGTTATAGATACATAAGTTACTCAGCAGTGGAATGCCAGTAGCTGTAATGCTTTTCAATCAGTGCAATTGCTACCATAGAAGATGTAAATACAATTCTTAAGAAAATATGTACGGCACAAGGATTTGTTAAGCCCAGTTTACACAATATCATTTCCTGTGACCTATTTAATGTGTCACAAAATGTCTAACTGACTAGACTTACATCGCATAGATGTTTCACAGAGAAATGTGTCATGTTTCGCTATATAGGCTACACGGTCACATTTCATGTATCACAAGGAAATGTGCTCGTGGTATTCATAGTCTTGTTACAATATTGATTTCTATCTGTTTAACTAATTATTAATCAAATGTACTTATGTGCTGGTTGATCACCTACTGCTGCATGTGCATTGTGCTTAATGCACTTCTCTGTTGATGATTATTTTATGAAATTCATGAAAATTATGAAAATAAGTTGCAATGGCAGTCATTTGACAAATTGTTTGCAAAACGCGTTCTTAAGGGCCTTTGTAGTACATTTCATTTGAAATCATAGCCACAGAGGGGTCTACTGCCTCTTAAAAACAAAAATCTCTAATTAATCTTCAATCTTAAGAAGCAATTGACCTCCGTAGAAATGATTTTAAATATAATGCCCTACATCAGCAACATTAATGGTCTTCATTCCATTCTAAGTCCTCTATATAGTGATGTTTTCAATGCAATTACTCTATATAATGGGGTTTGTATATATTTAATAAAATATATTCAATAAGATGGAACATCATTAAAATCATCATCAAATGGATTTATATTAACTTTGTGTATTCATTTAATTTTATTATATGCAGATGTTACACCAATTACGTATCAAGAACCAGCATTTTGGTGTTCGACTGCATACTATGAACTTAATAGTCGTGTTGGTGAGCCTTTTCATGCGTCTGGTACAAGTATAGTTATTGATGGGTTCACAGATCCAAATATCAACAACACACAAAGATTTTGTCTTGGTGGATTATCTAACGTCAATCGTAATTCGACAATAGAAAATACAAGACGACATATCGGTAAAGGTGTGCATTTATACTATGTCGGTGGCGAAGTTTTTGCTGAATGTCTTAGTGACAGTGCAATATTTGTACAGAGTCGTAATTGTAATTATCATCACGGATTTCATCCTACAACAGTATGTAAAATACCGCCGCAATGCACATTGAAAATATTTAACAATCAAGAATTTGCTCAACTTTTATCTCAAAGTGTTAATCATGGCTATGAAGCTGTGTATGAGTTAACAAAGCATTGTACTATTCGTATCAGTTTTGTTAAAGGTTGGGGTGCGGAATATCATCGTCAAGACGTTACAAGTACGCCGTGTTGGATTGAGATACACTTACATGGACCTTTGCAATGGCTAGATAAAGTACTAACGCAAATGGGTGCACCTCATAATCCTATTTCATCAGTATCATAGTTATATGACACATATATATTATAGAAACAAAGGATGTATATTATAATTTGATACAAATTTGACGCATAGAAAAACACATTTTATTGTATTGAAAGTAAAATACATAAGAAAATGTGGTTATATAGTATTAACAAAGATTTTATTGTGAAGTTTTCACAGATATTATACGGACTGTTTTGAGTAATAATTGGTTTTACGATCAATAAGTAAGTATTGGTTATATATAACTCTATTTGTCAACGAGATATATGCTATCTTAATGATAGAAAAACTGAATGATATCTATCGTATCAAATGTCAAAATGTATGAAGAACATTTTTATATAACAAGTATTATTATTATTATTATTATTATTATTATTATTATTATTATTATTATTATTATTATTATTATTATTATTATTATTATTATTATTATTATTATTATTATTATTATTATTATTATTATTATTATTATAATTAACACGATGGGTGTAACATTTTTCTGCTCATATATTGACCCAATGTATTATAATTTTGTATCATTGTTGTTTTTGTTTTTCTTAAATACATTAATTGTGTTGTGGTACACAATCAAAAAGACATTCTTATTATTGCTTTATGAATATTATTCTTTGATTAATAGCGTTTCATTAAAACTTCAGGAAATAAACAAATTTGCGCAAACTTAACTTCTGGTATTGATTAGTATTGCATTTTTTAGGAATTGACGTTGGGAAAAAAATCAAAAACTTAGATTCAACAACAAATCAAGTTAATTTTCTTGAATATAAATCCATTCTAGCTACGTTATACAAGTCCGATTATTTTGCTAGAATTTTATAACTGCCATGCCGTGACAAAATTCAGAAATTTGAAACCCATTTGATGTATTATAATCGGATCCGAATTGTCTGAATCGTGAATCCGATACGTAATCAAAATATCGAATGACATTTTATGATGTTTTCTTCGTTTGTAAATGTTTGTATATTATTATCACTCTCACGACGGCCCACCTAGAATATTGTAATACTCAAATGCCAAATACTGTTTTGATCATTTCATATAAAATATTTTTGACGAGTTGAAATAAAGGTTCCACCAATTTACAACGTAAACACATGATCTAACAGCAATTAGTCAGAATTCAGGGTTACAAATTACAGGATTATCACAATTTTTCACACAAATTAGATATATACCCGTAGTGTTAATCTGTCATCACAGCGTGATCCCTCTGATCTATTCGTATCGCATCAGCATCACAGTACTGTCAAAATAAATCAGAAAATACATCACTTCCTTCAATAAAGTTTTAGTCATTTTATTTTAGAAATGATCCAACCAGTATAAGGATTAATATTATCATTGGAATACCATTTAATATGAATTTTCTAACAATTTTCAGCTGTATTTGGATATTAATCTTTCAGAATGTATTCAGTTTTAATTTAGATCCCCAACAAGCGTTTCAATATTCAATTGGTAAAAGTGGTTATTATTTTGGATATTCGTTAGCATTTCATAAAAGTGGTCAACAAAGTTGGTAAGCTGGCTCTACAATGAAGATAATTGAACTAATAAATTGAGATTCTAGAATATTTTGAATGTACTGTTTTCCAAATAGCTGTTTCACCACCATGCATTTTACCAAAGGTCAAAGGAGTGGCTTTTCTACTGGCCTGAACTACATGGCCCTAGCATGGCTACCCTATCTCTCTATATCATATAATTGCCTATATTTCTATTTGCAGCAGACAACAATCCTTTCAAAATCAATAATACCTTTTTCTTGTCATACAAAAGTATACATTCAACTTTTGTTCCTCTGCATAATACGCGAATGACTTTTTGTAGTTTTGGTCTCCAGTTTTATTTCCGGGACTTCTACCCAAAATGGCGCGTGTTTTCATCAACAGATTGTACACATTTGTGAGTTCTATTTCTGCGTAATTTATCTTTTAATGGGTGTGTTATATCAGACTGAGAGGATTGTACTGATCAAAGGTTTGTAAATAGGAAAATAAATTTCCCATAGCTGTGTCAATTATTTGATGCTTCCACTTCAAAGAGTATTCAAATATGATGGATTGTTGTCTTGTTGATAGATAAGATATTTATAATTATGATTTAAAAGTAGGTGGTGTAACTATGACTCTATATCGTTGGTCTCGTAGTACAACATGGTCTGACTCACTCTGTATTTTAGCAGTGTTTTGTATAGTTCATCATACTTCCAAACAACTACTAAAACTGACTTTGTAGTCCTTCCAGATTTCGAATGCTCCTGAGGACTGTCTGACATATGTAATCTAGGAAATGTTGATACTTTTAGAGATGATATGGCGCTTGCTTCGAAATTTCAGTTAGGTCTATTCTTCTTCTTGGAGTCTGCTTCAGACCTAGACTGCGTAGACCAATCAATAAGGACAAAACCATTGATATATTCCACATAACTATTTTTTAAGTCTATCCAAAAACACTTGGTTCAATATGCCCCACAACTATTTTTCAAGTCTATCCAAAAACCCTTGGTTCAATATGCCCCTGACTGCACTATTGCGCGGATGATATCTTGCATTTTAAATAAGGTTTAGTACCAATTCAAGAAGAATGTGCAGAGAATATATTCCCGCGCATTACAAAAAATGCAGCCAGGCATTTATGTCTAATTGAATTTAATTATGATCATGTGCATCGTGGAACCCAGCAAGGAATGGTAATGGCTGCTATAGCTCTATTTCCATGGTTAGATATTTACCTATTTTATTCTCTGTTATTCGTGATTTCAGATACACACTTCTCGTGATTTGTAAGATAGTTAATTCCTGTTACCCAGGGGTCGAAAACATTTTCCAGTACCTGCAACCACATAATTTTGCCTTAAAAATGCCTGCAAATATTTTACCGGAAATTTTCCTGGTCAAGCAATTCAAACTGACCTTATTATACATAGAGTAATTAGTTTCATCCTTATGCACCTCTTATTCAGTTTCATCAATAAGCTAAATTATGAATTATTTATATTTGATTATGATATTTGATATTTGAATTATTAATTATGAAAATATTTATAGATTAAGAATACTTTCAAATTTTAGAAAAATGTGTCTGCAGGAATTCTATTGTTCAATAATTGTGTACTGCGATTGTCGGTCCCAGTGTGGTCCCAAGTTCCCAACATTTTCTACCCCTGGGTTACCTATGAATGAGCATCTAAATTAATTCCCAACAATTATTTTTGATTTGATTACTGCACTACTGCATCGTTGTATACCAGATCTATCTGATTAAAATGAAGCCAATGAAATTTTTGAAAAGTTCAAAAACATGGTCAAAGTGACAGCAATGTAGTTAAGAAACCTAAAAAATGTCCTCCTCGCTATGCTTGCATAACAATTCCACAATCCACATAACTTCATTGCTCGTCATTAATTACTTCATCATTTTGTCTGTGATTTGTCCTGGGAACCCCCCTGTGTAACCCTTGTAGTAGTCTGCTTGGAATAAGGCATTGTACTCCTTGTGCGTAATGCACTGTATATATGTTTGATTTTGAACTACTTTCAATTGTTTACTCTTTGCTGATGATTACTTTCAATCTAAATTTCCACATTTTTGTATATTAATACTAATTAGTTGGTTCTTATTCTTAATTACAGGATACTTGTTGGTGCTCCATTAAGTAGTGACTCAGGTACACGCTCACAGCCAAACGTTGGAGCTTTATATCGCTGTGATGGGAAACAAGGAGGGAATTGTGTCAATCTTGCAATTGATGACAAACGTAAGGACTTATCTGCTATCAAAATTTTCAAATTTAAACTTCCAAAGTGGGGTATCTAAAATCCTTATCAAAATTTGTATTATGCCTTTAAATATCGCAAATTAATAAATGATTCGATATAAGTGTATATCTTGCCTTTTTTAAAAAAACCGGGTTTGTATGAACTTATTTTTCTATTTGTAAATGTTGTTTTTGAGTTTTCCCACCGCGTCACTCTTTCCCCATCAAAATTGACCTCAAACATGGCATTTTAGAGATTCTCGTGTCCCACTTTTTGAGACTAAAATAGGAACGATTTATATTCCACAAGTTAGATTGTCCGTTTGACTACTTTTTTGGTTTCAAAAGGTGGGAAACGAGAATCTCCAGGTCAAGTCATGTTTGAAGTCAAGTTTGACGGGGAAAGAGTAAAACTCAACAACAACATGTACGAATAGAAAAATAATTTCTACCCAAATCCGTTTTATAAAAAGGCGAGATATACACTTTAATTGATTCAATATATTTTAAAGACTTAATTAGAGGAAAAGTTGAATATTGGTATCACAAAAATAAATGTGTTTGCGATGTTTGTAATCAAGTCTAACTGTAACGATCTAATATCACAGTTTGTAATTGGGATAGAAGTTTCTGTCAAAAACAAATTGCTTTATTATCACTTTGTCAAAATATGTGAATTCTTATATATACATTCCCATTTAAAAATACCAATTCATCACAGGTAAGGCTAAATTCATTACAAGGTGGCCTGATTTATTATGTGATCTAAATGCTAGAAATGAAATTTATTTGTTTATTTTAATGAAATTCATCTGTTTATATTTTTGTTTGCAGTACCAAATAATGCTGCTGAGAAAACCGAAAGTCAATGGCTAGGTTCAACAGTTGCCAGTCAAGGTGTCGATCAAAATGTTGTTGTGAGTAATGATATAATTAACAATTATCGAACGAGATTGAGCACGACACTGAGAATTATCAGGTCGAGGTGCGTGTTATCTGCCAAAGCCGTATGCTGAGGCGGATAACACACGGCGAGGCCTGATAATTTCTCAGTGTTATGTGAAATCGAGTTTGATAATTGTTTTATTATTAATCCATACCTTAATTAATCCCATGAAATATTCAAGAACAATTGCGTTTTGAGAAATATTACGAATCCATCGCAACAAGTTTGTTTAAATATGTCTTCATACTTTAGAGACTTTAATGCTATCAATTTGATTAGATCAAGTCTTCATTGCATTTTGTTGTCCCCTTTGTAATTATTTGCATCTTTTTTATCTAATAAACTTGATAGCTCTGCTTCTGTTAATGAAGTAAATCGTTATTTTGAAAAGTGAAAAATTTGTAAAACAGAGTTTTTCTATCACGTCAGTCTTGATACCTTAGAGATGCTATTGTCCCGACATATTGTCGCGACCTCATTGTCTCGAGCTCTACCCTATTGTCTCGTATTATTGTAACGTCACATACGAAGACACTAGGAATTGTCAGTGTTCGATTAAAATAGGAAGCATAAAAACATTCGAAAAAGCTTGCCATTAATAATAACCATATTTATTGAGGTTTTCATCAACATGTATTGTCAAGATACTTTGACAATCCATGTGGGAACATATAAGTATTTTGTTATGCAATTTCGAGGGATCTCTGTAACTATCTTAAACCTTTATTTTACATCAAGGTGTTTCAAATAATAGTGTAAATTTGCTTGATTTCTCAGCTAGTTTTTTGTGATTTGTAACATTATTCATTAGCATAAGAGACATCACGCTTCTGATGATGTAACAGTATATACAGTGTCTGGCAAATTGTTTATCCTTCTGTAATGTTAGAACATTTTACAACATTTGTTTTTGATGTTTGGCCTATAAATCAGAAAATTATCAATTGTCTTCTGAATTTGCTCTACCCTTCCAGGATCTAGGATCCCATGATGCCCATTTTTGTTGGACCATGTGTCTTTATACTAACTGTTAATGTTATTGGTTTGCTATTAAGGTGTGTGCGCCAAGGTATGGACAATATATGGCTTCAACACCATTCCCACCACGAGAGCATTTTGCCCATGGTCGATGCTTTATACTTGACAAAGATCTTCAAGTCAAAACAGTATGGAATCCATTCAATGGTAAGTTCATATTTTGTATGTAGCATCATATGCATATTATTTCAATGCAAGAATCTTAAGACCCTGCCAAATGACAGATCATATCAATGTTGGCACAATAAAAAGTCGTTTGGCCACCCACCCTCACAATTTTGGCTGTTGTTGGCTGAATGTTGAATTTCACTTTTTTCATAATTTTTGAAGTCGTTAAAAAGTATTTCCAACATCGGTAGGATTTTGCAAATATTCTATTATATAAAATTTGGAAAAATTTCATCGCAAGTTCTTTAAAAACAGATATATTAGTCTCTATAATATCTGATGTAAGATGTCTTACTTATTGAACATAGGGCTGACAGTGCTATACAGCAGAGCTTTAAATAATAAATAATAGATATAGTTAGAAATCAGGCAATACATTAGTTTTCAAAATATTTCAAATGTTGAAGAATATTATCAAACAGTTTCATTTGTAATTTATTTTGTACTCATCAGCATGAATTTCAAATGAAAAATAGGTTTTAAGAATTATCTATACCTATAAATATGAATGTCTTTGTGTATGTGGGTTTGCGGTGGTTTTTTGCAATTTTACAGGCCATTTCAAACAAAATGAATCAAATAGCATATCATGTGATAGATAATTGCAAATATTTGTACCTAACTGCTTTTTTTTTCAATTTTTCTTATGGGTTGCGTATTGAACGAAATATAATTTCACACACTAATTTGTTTTGCTTTTTGAAACCGCCATGGTACGACATGTCTTACCAATTTCATTTAAAATAATTTGTCACAATTAAATATTTTGATACAGTCAAACCTGTTATAACGGTCACCTCTATATAGCAACCATCTGTCTATAGTGGTCACGTTTGCAATATCTAAAATAGTATTTTCTATTGAATCAAACCTGTATATAAAGGCCACCTGTCTATAATAGTCAATTACCTACCTCTTGTAGCTGGCTGTTATATACAGGTTTCACTGTAACTTGACAACCAGACAGCGTAAAAAGTAGTTGTTATTCAACCAAATTATGCTACTGAGATTCCTACTTATATGTACTCTATTCCACAGTGTAGCCTATGTTAATCTAATAAAAAAAAATCTTCACATTTTTTATTTCGTCTTTTTATAGGTTTGAGAGGTCGTACATATGGTCAATGTGAACTTGGCTTCTCACTCGCATTTACTAAAACTAAAATCAGACTAATGCTCTCTGGTTTAGTTGGATATAATAGTAATTCAGGTTTGTGGCACTGCAGTTTATTTAATTGGATTGTAGGTGTAAGATTGGGATTGATCATATTTTGTAGACATATCAAGTGTTGATTGGATTATGATATCAATATCTCCAAATAGAAATAAAATGAAAATGATGCATGCTAGGAAATATTCAAAGTGGGAATTATTAGCCTTGAATTGAATATTTATGATGCAATTTATTTAAATTTCAGAGAAATAAGAATTTTCAGACTGGATTTCAGACTATTTTCATTTTTTGCTCTTGTAGAACCCTTACATTTGTAATATTTTACCATTGTAATCAAGAATACTATATTTCATACTATTTTGAAATTTAAATTGTCGTATCTGAAAAATAATAGGTAGGAGGTTTTTTTCGGATAGGCTTGTTAGAGAAAAGGAGATCAATAGACATTGTAGACATATTCCATTATCAATTTGATTCAGTGCAGTCAAACTGCCATAATATGGTCACCTCTATGTAGCAGCCACCTCTCTAAATGTCCACTTCAGTGATATGGTCACATCTATATAGCAACCACCTGTATATAATGTCCACTTCAGTGAAATGATCACCTCTATATAGCAACCACCTATCTATAATGTCCACTTCAGTGATATGGTCACCTCTATATAGCAACCACCTGTCTATAATGTCCACTTCAGTGATATGTAAAATTTATTGTTCAATTGTAAGAACCCTCTAAGTAAGGCCACTTGCATATATTTGTCAATGTATCTATATCTTATAGGTGACTGTTATATACAGGTATCATTACAGTTGTGGTTATTGTTTATGTTTTTGCTTTTTTAGGACATATTATTTCTGCGGATGTCTCAACATTTTCAAAGATTGATAGTGCAGGCGATCGTCTTAGGGCAGATGATCTTTGGGGTAAAGTTATAACTTAATTGATAATAAACTCTGTTGTATTGTTCTAATTATACCAAATAATTTGAAATGCGAAGGATTCCCAAAGGTCAATACTTTCATTTGACCCTGTCCTCGACCTCTTGGCTCCGACAAAAGTGGGGATTCTGGGTTCCTAGATTCCGGAAGGCTAAAGCAAATTCAAAAGAAAATTGATAATTTTCTGATTTATATTATTTAAAATATTGTTTAAAATTCCGGAAGGCTAAACCTTTTGACGGACACTGGGTATTAGAAATCTTCATGTTTCTTATCTGTATAATTATCTGGATTTCATGTAGAATTGTATTAAACTGTAACTGTGAAGGAACAATTTTGCCATGCATTATTTCATTTTAATATTTTGGTTTGATATAAACTTTACGATATACTGCTAATTCTTCATTGACTCTGGATTGATTTCATATGATATATTTCCAGGATACAGCGTTACTTGGGCTAATATCACTGGATCCATTTATGGAGGTAAGCGTGGAACAAATTTTCTCTAACAATCTTTGATATTATATATACTGTACTTCTATTTATAAAGCGCATAGTACGGGCTCTGCTACTACGTCAGCAGCCTCTAAAGAAGGAATCACCCCAGTAGAGGGTGGAGTAACGCAAAGACAGATTTGCAAAATTTTATGATATGTCAATATCAACATCTGACAATACTTTAGCTCAAGCATTATTTTTCACAGGCAAATATATAATATATTAAAATTGCCATTATTATTACAAAGGGTTTGTCTGATTATCTGTTAAACTTGCATTTCCCATGCTTCCAAATCTCATTGTGATAACCCCTTAAAAAAGTAGAACCTGCCTGGTTATAAGTAGAATTTTGTATAAGTTAAACAAGACTTACCAAGTTGAAGTTTACTTATAATTCCACAACGTACCAGGTCCTGAGTTAAGGAGTCTCCCACCCTTGAATGTAGTTATCATTTATGTATTGTGTAGCTGTAGAACTGAAGAAAGCTGAGGCAAATACCTTTTCTGTTACTCAGGGTTTCATATGTTTATCTTGCGATCAATAGATGGTTTACTTTGGGCACTTTTTAGTAGCTTTTAAATAATTTTGGAGTGCATTTCAGTAGCTTTTCAGTGGAATGAGCAGATTAATGTGTGTAATGAATACTATTGTGTTTTTATCAAAGAATCCTAGTGTACACAGTATACACGTTTTTTATTTTTCTTGAGGTGTACTGATTTTTGGGATCCAAATAGAATTTGAAATATTTTTGATTCTTTTTCTTCAGAAATTGTTGGTGGTGCTCCTAGAGGAAATGATATGAAGGGAAAGGTGAGTTTTTAAACAGTGCTTTTATGATGTGCATACAATCATGGCAAAAGTTTAGTTTGAGCTTTATTATTGATTGAGCTAACTTTTGCGCTCAAAATTTTCGCTTATGTTGTATGTATTATTACATTTGGGTTATGGTTTTCATGTAGGCCCTATTGCTGTAAGCAAGTTATGCGTGCGCCGGTGCACGCTTCCAGAAAACCATAAAATACTGAACAAAATCCACCTAAAACTATGTATTTGCTATTGCTGTAGCCTTTTTAAAAGGTTTTCCTCGCTTTTAACTGAGCTTGACTCATGCAATAATCATGTTTTGAGAAAGTAGGCCTACACTGGTTACTGTGCCATCCTTTTTCATTGGGTGCAGGCAATCTGCAGTCAAAACTTTTCTGAAATGTCAATTATTGAGTTTTCTTACTCCTAACTCTACAACTCTATATAAGTAAAAGTGCACTAAATTTGACCTTTATATTTTACTTTTACATTTTAGCTTGAAAATTTAAAAGTAACCAACAATAATTAAACAATAGGTAGCATTATAAACCCAATTATGTGTAACATTCTATTGTGCAATGCATCGATATATTATTTGTAAATAATAAAAGCTATACTTGCCTGATGATCGCCGTATGGCATGAAACTCGGAGTAGCAAGAACCGTATGTCTCTTTGTTTTACTCATTTTATTTATATATACTGCGTAACCTGCTTATTATTATCACTATTTATTCAGTACCAATTTCTACTAAACTCAACTATTTCACTCCTGTTAATATCACAATCCACTTAAATTATCACGATTTCTGGCTGCACAAAGACATGTAGTGATATTAACGAGGTTACCTTGTACTAGTACAGTGCATCATATGTTTGTAGTTTAGATGCTGCCAAATATGATTTCCAATCACTTTTATTTAGGTTGTTTGGTATGAAGCTGCTATCCAAACAAAGCTGAAAACAAACAGTGTGATTGACAATCCAGATGGACAAGTAAGTAGCAAATAGATATGTAGTATTTTAAGGGGCTAGAATGTAATAATGTATGCATCTAAATATATAATGCATATAGTGTATTCTATCTTAATGCAAGTACAGTAGAGTAGTAAAAATTCATTTTATAATTTAATTTGTTTTCTACCTAGACTGGTGCTTATTTTGGATCATCGGTTATAGCTGTTGATTTAAACCGTGATGGGTGAGATTTTACATTATTATGGATTATTACACATGATTATGATTAAGCTGTATGTTAGTGACACTATGACGAATGATAAAATGTATCATATCATGATATATCATCAATCATTACCTATAAGTCTTTAAACATTATTATCTCATTTAAAACATAGTGATTTAGCCACATGTAAGCGGACATTGCTTTCCTGTGCTTGCCTGTAAAATTATTATATTTCAGAAAAGTTTTTCAAATAGATATCAATCAATCAATCAATCACACTGAACATGGCCTCAATAATTATTTTTTCTGAAACGCTAAATGTAGTCTGGAATGCGTTATCTGAAAATTGAACTGATGTCTTGTCGGTCATTTTAAATAAAGAAAGGAAGATATTTGTACAATGTTCCACACTTTCTTCTTTCTATTTTTTAGATTTGATGAGCTTATTGTCGGTGCACCTTATCATTCTACTTCTGTACAAGAAGGACGTGCATATGTTTTTATTAACAATGCAGCTGTGAGTGCAACTGTTTTGTTTATGTGGCTGTTTTCATTAAATGTAATATGTGTTGTTCTTTATCGTGCCGCATAAGTTCAAGTTTCATTATCATTGTATCACTGCACCCCAAACCCACCATCAAAGCTTGCAATGCTTGAAATATCTTGCATTTTATCAATCAATTTCAAGAACATCAAAATGTTTCAGTTTTGTTACATTAACTGCTTCTTCAACTAATTTCAATCTATGAAATAATCAATTATGATATTGTAATTTCTAAGAATGACGCCCTATAATTACAATACATGTCAGCTATCTCTTCAAATGCATCTCGGATTATTTTTAATATTTGAAGGGAGCAAGTTTACCAAGTTCTTAAATTTCTCTAATTCATATAGGTCGATTCTCGATTGTAATGCACCATTTTGCATATACCTGTACGTACTTACTGATAAGGGATATCCGATTATCTACAATTCACAAAACACGTAATCATCTTAGACCCTTTGAGCATTGGAGTGATGATTTTGATGGGCTATTTGACTCATCCTATTTATATTAACCTAGTAATTTATTAAAATGTATTGCTTTAGGGTGGTGTTGATCCCAATGGAAAGAGTCTTACCCCTGAAAAGAATGAGAATGCTTTGTTTGGTTCATCAATTGCTGCAGTTGGAGATCTTAATCTGGATAAGTATGAAGGTACAGTGAAATCAAACACTCAAAAGCATATTCTCTATAATAATAGTAGTGTCTGTTTGTAAATAAATCATTTGTGGTCTGTCCGCAACTGAGAAATAATGCAAATTTAATCCTTTATCGGGAAATTATGCAAACATTTGTGTTAAGATAACCTTGTACAGTAATATATTTGTGGTATGAAAATTATGATTTTCTGACATAATCTTAAAAGGATAATTAACATATATCGTTGCATAGGCCTACTAGGTTGCTAGATGCAAGATTGAGTCCAAAGCCCTTCTCCCATTATGCCATGGCAATATCGTAATCACCCACTATTTTCACAAATTCATGCATATATGCAAAAAAATGGAAATCTGTTGTCTGGAAAAGCTAAGGAAGCTTCTTTCACGCTATAATGTAGGTGGAAATTCCTTTTTGCAATTTCGCGCTCAATATACAGGCCGATAGAATCAAAACGATTGCTTCATTTCCATCTAGTTGAATCCTATTTGCATGTTAAAATAGATTTGGGAATACTAAATTCTGGAAAATTGTTCTAACAAATTCAAGGAAGTTGATATTTTTTATATTTATGAACCAAACTTCAAAATTTCAAAGAAAGCGATGACTTGTTCGAAATCCAATCGGACACCAACTTCTGATCCTAACCACATAAACTCCTTCTTGTAGGCTCCATCCAATTAAGTCATTCCAAGTTCCTTATCTGAAAATTATTAAAATATTCTTCGATATAGATACTGCTATTAGTGTGCCTTCTGACAGGTCCTGATGGCAAATGTGATATGAGGCCGGCTTGACAGACGTCTCAACTTAACTTAGCTTGGCTTAACTTGAATGTAAGCATGAAAAATGAATACAGTACATATATGATACATTACATTAAGCAACAATTTTGTGATTCAATTTCAGATATTGCTATTGGTGCACCATATGGCGGACCTGATGGCAAAGGCGCTGTTTACATCTATCATGGTGGGCCAAATGGATTAGCTAATAATTTTGAACCTGTTCAAATAATCTTGGCATCAGATGTTCCTGGCACACCATCGTCATTTGGGGCTTCATTAACTGGTGGCATGGATTTAGATGGAGATAATAATATTGGTATGATTGATTAGTATGTTATAATCAAATGAATGACAAAATATAGAATTATCTGGAATCTCAATTATTCAATGTTATTTTATTCACAAAATAAGTAATAATTTGGTTATACTTCATCATGCAGATCACCGATAAATCAAAACGCAGCTATTTGCGACAGTTTCGAGATAATGTTGTATCAAGTTCAAGCAATTTGTAAAGAGATCGATAAACAGTTTTGCATGTCATATATAGTTAAAATTCTAATTTGCATAATAATTAATTCATCGTTCTATGATTCTGTTAACATGCTAAACTTAATTCCATTCACATTTTCTATTTACATTTATCTACATTTATTTGATTGATCAAGGTGCATAATTTATATTTAATCTGATCCTTGGTAATTTGAATACTCAACATCACCATAAATAAAATATATTGTTTAATGCTTTTTCTATCTCCTATGCTCTAGGATAATTGAATTTGTGATTAATTCTTGAAATTAATTGCATAAATAATAGAATATACTGGGCAATCAAGGCTAGATTCAATTTCAATATCCGCTAATGATAAACCAACCCCAACCCAACCGTTATAATGTAAATTGCCACATGACCAGGATCAAACAAAAAAGTACACCCTGTAATCCTAGATTTCAAATGGTTAGAGGAAATGCAAAAGAAAATCGATAGTTTTCCGATTTATAGGTCAAACCATAACAAAAAATTGTGAAAAAAAATCTAGAAATACTCTGGTGTTCTGGAAAGATAAACCTTTTGACAGACACAACATGGTCTTATAAAAGTAGAAATCCTGGAATCCTAGATTCCAGAAGTTAGAGGAAATGAAGATGTTAAAATGCCTCTAGGATTCAGAAGGCTGAACCTTTGGTCAGACGCTGGACACTGAACAGGACACACTAAAATAATCCTTTCTGTAATTTTAAACTGATACATTTGAAGAAAAGTCGGATAATTAAATGCGTTATGTTTCTATTTCTACTAGACATTGCAGTTGGAAGTTACCAATCTGATAGGGTCCATTTAATAAGGTATGTTTATGAAGAAATGTTTGAACTGTGAGCTGTGTTTGAACATATTCATATGTAACATGTTATGATTCAATATTTCACAGTGAAAGGGGGATTATTGCTTAGTGAAAATTTACTTACTAACAAGAGACTTATCAAGATATTGATACTTACTATATGGACAAAACTATTTTGCTTATTTTTATCAAATGTATACTTAACATTAGAAAGTTTTACTTAAAATAAGATTTCCATTTTTTTTTTGCTGTGCAATAATAAGAAGCATTGTGAAAGATATATAATCAAGGCACTTTGTAAGACATACCGAAAAAGATCCTGTCCTACATTGATTGCCATGTTTTATTCCTGATATTGTTATTAATTTACAATATATAGAGATGCTTCACAATTTTTCAACTTTCAGAGGTCGTCCAATTATTATTCCATTGATGGAAATGAAGTTAAATTCAACCAAAGTTGCAATTACTAATTCACCAGCTGGTTGTATTGGACCTGATGGCCTCCAATATACATGGTAAGAAGAACAACCTAATATAACTAACTGCATTTGTCATTAATAATAACCTTCATTTCAAACATATATGAATATTGCATGCATTACTGACATTCACCTTTTGAAAGCATAAAATTAACCAGCGGTATTTGTGCTTGGTCTATGCGTGATGCACACTATTTTTGTTGCGTAAAAAATGTCATTCATTTTTCGATTTTGATCACGTAAGGCCTTCAAGTTTTATGCCTTTAAGCACCACAAGTATGTGTCTATTTGAGGGCCTTGTTTTTCGAAATTAACAATGAGACGAAATTACAATTGATAATTACGAAAAATACCTGTATTTAGTCATCGACCAACGTTGTTGTTGCTGTTGTTGAATATCACATCATATTTATGTCAAATCTTTGCTGTTGAGGTGTGCGAATCCAATCCAATCCGATTCAGATTGACCTTTTGTATTCGGATCAGATCAGGCTGACAATTTCCAGTTTTTTCTATTGGATTAAATCGGATTTTGAGAATATATTTACATTGTATTTGTAGTCTTTATTGTTCTTAACAACAATTATCATTTAATCAAACAATGTCACGCCCATTTTTATAATAAAGAAACTGTAATGGCAACATTAGTAACAATCTTTTTTGATGACAGTCAAATTGCAACATTAAAAATATTTTTAATCTACATTGATCTTATTTCCTTTTAACTGACTTGTTTAATGGTTCTATCAAAGAACATAAGTGTAATGGACTTTTGTACATTTTTGTTGTAGCATCAACGCAGAAATATGTTTATCTTACAAAGGAAAAAATGTACCAAATCAGCTTGGTAAGGGATTAGATTAATTAAAATCTAAATAACTTTTGATTGATCAGTAACCACAGGTCATCCCCCGATGCACTTAAAATCATAACAATGTGGAGCTATAATTAGACGCCCTATTGAACTCCAGTTTAGTTATGTGAAATCATTTGTAAACTGGTTTTGAGCAGGGCTCAATAAAATGGGGACTGCTGGGACAGTCAGACGCAGACACATCTTTGGAACAATAGAGTTACTGCATGCACAACTATCAAGATTACAGAAAATTATGCATTTAGAGTGACTATTACAGACTTTCTAGATTATCAGCTTCTATTGAATATTAATTATAAGCATGTTTCAATCAGTGTTATTCTAATCAGAATATTGTCCTCTCATAAGTCAATAGCCTAATCAACTTTCAGGTACATTGGAAGGAAAAAATTTAGTCACAGGCACAAATATATTTTGGTTTAGGTTTTGTCTTTTGAGAATCTGAACTATTTTTAGATAAATTCTTGTTGATCAAATTTGGATTTGCTGATGATACAGGAGGAATAACTATCAATTTATCTGATCCCTTTGCCACGCATTCATGGTAGATTCCTCAAAAGTTTGTTTGGACTTTAACTTCTGTGCTACTATTATAAATTTCATTGTTGAACTATGAAAAACTATAACAATTTTGGTATTAAAAGACAAACAAAACTGAGACATTTACATGGTAAAAGAGAACAATTATACAATACATGTAAACGTCTAATTACAGATTACTACCAACACCAAAACCATAAAGTCCCATGAAAGTGTTGTGAAAACCATATGACTAATCCATATTCACGATATTAAATGTGAAAATGCCATGAAACGCAATAAAATGTCATGATGTTTACATGGTTCTGGTGTCAGTGGTGGATATATATATATAATACCATATATAATAAAGAAGTCAAAGACTACACATTTTGATACTGTTACTTAAAGTTTCACGCTTTATGCGATCCTCAGACAGTTAAAACTAATCCGGATTAGTTTTAACTGTCTGAGGATCGCATAAAGCGTGAAACTTTAAGTAACAGTATCAAAATGTGTAGTCTTTGACTTCTTTATTATATTTACAGCTCTGTCAACTGACATTGAGCACTGTTTTACTGCTATTAGATAATATCTAATACTATAATACCATATACATATGATATGAAAGTTTAATAGATTCTATGAGCAGTTGATCTCTATATGCAATGTAAGCGTATTCGCTCTCTTTCACTTGTTGATGATTTGACAAATTATACTATAAAACTCACTGCAATTAACTTGTTGCTGCTAAGTGTACAATCAAGTCAAATTTAATTATAGCATATGGTTGTGATTATTATTATTATGAAAGTATTATATTGTCATCACAATAGTGCTCCGGACAGGGATTGAACCCGAGACCCTGCGGGCCGTGGTCCAACGCCCTAGCCACTACACCACTTTGAATCTTGGATGTACTGACTCTCTACTGAAAACGTACTGGAATGGGATTGAGTACTGAAACCATACTGAAATTCACCAGACACTTAAATCTAGATGCTATACTCATTCTACTGAAAATCTGCTGAAACGCACCTTAAAAGCTGAAACCTACTGAAAATGGCCCAATTCAGTAGCCTATTTACATAATTTGATTTTCTTAATGTAGATTTACAATTGAAGCTGGAATTTGATAAAAACTCCCTTGAGAAGCGTGCGTTTGTCTTTGATACAAATAACAAACGTACTAAAATCGTCTCAAAGGTTGTTAACTTGAGTATTGGTAACAGACAATGCGAAAACACACTATTCTATGTTACGGTGAGAACTGCATTTTAGTAACCAAATAATCACACTTGATTTGTCTTGTCGATTTTGTTATCTATATAATTTATAGCATTGATCTAAATATGAGGACAATTCAATCAATATGTAACAGTGAATAATGTGTTGTAATGTTTTATTATTTTTCATTTATTTATGTTTTTCAGGACCGGACCAAAAATCTTGCCAACAGTATTGTTGTTACATCTGAACTTTCTTATGATAAACCTCCTACCGGTTGTAATGGACTATGTCCTATTGTTGATTTTTACAACAGGCAGTCTGGTCAACAACAGGTGAGCTACGCCCATAGACTTATTAGAACATCTAGACCACTAACTTCTGACGTCACAGTGTCCGCTTGAAAACCATCGAATAAACGAAATCCGCCATGTTGGCCTCACCACATTTTCAAAACGCCATATAAAATATTAGGAAACTGACAAATGGAGTGAGGGTCATAAGCTATTGTGAGCGCAATTGAATACCGATCGTCATCAAATTACAATAAATTGAAGATCATAGATTTTGCTAGACAGTGGACGTGTTCAATCCGATTGGTAACTGAGAGATTAGCGAAAAAATAGAACGCACTACTTTCAGAGATATTGTTGTAAATATATTTAAAATTCAATTAATGATGTAAACATATGTCAAAGTATCTAAATCAATAGATGATAATGATAGCATGATTATTCATACAAATTAAAGTGTAATAATCTATCTAATTGTTACAGAAATTGTGTGTTCAGCTAAAAAAATACCCGTTAATTCATTTATGTAGCTGCTAATCATGTCACCAATCGGATTGAACACCTCCATTGTCTAGACAACTCTATGATCTTCAAATTATTGAAATTTGATGACGATCAGTCTTCCAATGCGCTCACAATACCTTATTTCCTCCACTCCATTTGCTTGTTTCCTAATATTTTAAATGGACTTTTGAAAACCTGGTGAGGCCAACATGGCGGATATTCTTTACGTTTTTCGAAATTTCGAGAAATTTTTTGCGGACATTCGATTTTAGGGCTTGTTAATTGATGACGTCAGAAGTTAGCAGTCTAGATGTTCTAATAAGTCTATGGCTACGCCCAAGCACTATTCAAATTCAAGTGGAACATAATTTTGGGAACATGCACTAGATCCTCATGTGACTTAGCTGCTAACAAACGAATGGGAAGGATCATCTTAGAATATCTGCAAACTAAAAGATCATACAACTTCATTGGTCAGGGTCTGAAAACAATAGGAATCCTGAAATCCTATATTTCGGAAAGCCAAGAGCAAATTCAGAAGAAATTTGATATCTTTACGATTTATTGGTCAAACTTCAACAAGAAAAAAACAATGAAGAAATTCAGAAGACAATGGTGAAGTGCCTCTAGGATTCTAGAAGGCTGAAACATTTGTCAGACGCGGTGCATGGTCGTATGATTTGACTGATTAACCCATTAAAGATCCATTCTAAAATCTTATTCCAATGCTTTTATTGTAGATTACTTACTTGAAAGGCTGCGGTGCAGACAATCAATGTGATTCAGATTTAAGCGTCACAGGAACGATTGCATTACCAGCGTAAGTAAAATTGACCTGAATGATACTGGACTACTTCATATGACAAATACTAAAATGTATGTAAAGGAACGAATAATGTCACGTTGCATTGGAACTCCAATAACATATACAAATGCTACGTAGTGGGCTATAACTTTGATAAAATAAGCAAATGAACCTGTTATAGCGGTCACCTGTCAATAGTGGTCATCTGAGCAATCTCAAAAGTAAGAATATTCTATCGGAATAACCCTGTTCACAAAGTGTTGTCTGTAGCGTTCAATTTTCCCAAAGATCATAGCTGACTGTTTCTCTGTACTGCTAGATGTTTTCCCGCCGACAAGAAGAGGATGATTAGAGTGTCGGTGGCCGATATGACATTTACATTTTAAAACACAATATCACTTTCAATACACCCTCCTTCGATCGATACATTAATGCATAAACCGGACCCAAAAACCCAATCTATCGAATTCATAAGGCCCCGCGTTAGTGCTTGATCACGATCATTTGAGGGAGTCAACTAGGATACTTAAATCATGCAAGTTTATGCTTGTATCGACCTGTTTTTAACTATTTGTTAGCATAAAATTGACCGTTGCACTGGCTCAAAGTTGAAAAGTGAATCAGTTTTCAAGCCAAACATAGTGTAGTGTATCAGTGCATATTCGAAGACCGAGTGCAAAGACCGCTGGTCAATTTTCTGCATTTAACCATCCTCTGTAATACTAACATCCAACATCGCTACTTAAAATTTATATTCTTGAATTACTGATAATATTGTAGCCTGCGTACCAGCCCCGAGGTTTTTTCTGAAACCTATGGTTCCAGGAAAAACCTTAGGGATGGTAGCCTACGCAGGCTAATAATATTGCAGACTAGTTTTAAGTTCATAGTAATACCTATTGCAGTGTCTATACAATTACTTTTCAGCGGTGAGACGCAACTCGTTTTTGGCAAAATCAAAGAGTTCTCTCTTGATATTTTGGTGAAAAATGCTGGAGAGAATGCTTTATTGTCTACATTGGAAGTTACTATGCCGAGTGATATCAGTGTAAATGGAATTGATCTAGGAACTGTAAGTTTACAGCTATTTTAAAGTGGATTGTGTCAATTATTAGTTAATTAAACCTGTTCTGTTTAGTTGATTGTGACCTATCTTAAATTAATGAGAATAAAAAATGTTTTTAAACGTATGATATACTGTAATTTCAAGGCCCGAAACGTGAAATCTCAAATTCACAATCACATCTTGAAATTTAATACCACATTGTTTGATGGCCTGTTTGATATTTGTTTGGGCAGGAGTCACCAACTTACCCTGAAGCCACGCTGTATGTTGTATGTCCACTCATGTATATAAATGAATTTATGTATAGCGAGAATCGTCACATCGTGGGATTGTTAGACTATCTAAACTGCACTAACTTTTACTTCTGCTATTAAAAGGCTGAACAAAGAGACCTACCTAAGTACCTATCATTGACCTGAACTATATTCTCAAGGTAAAATGTTCCATGTTGGCTAAACTATTTTTATTGTTTTATTGAATTGTATTAATTTTATAGGGTACAAATGTGTTATTCGAGGAAAAATCTTTACCACCAAATAGAAGACTACTAACATTTGAGATTTCAAAAGTTTTTAAAGAGAAAAGTGAAGTGAGTAAAATATTAAAATTATAATAAAATAAGCCTGGTCTATTGCAGCTTATTGTTGTTAATTATTAAAAATTATTGTTGCTTACGTTTACACGTTCATAAAGAAATATGAAGGTGCCGTAAAAAAAATTATCAAAAAGGCGCTCAGAAGGTGGAATCGAACCACTCCGACGTCAATCGGCTACAGGTTTGAAGCCTGCACCCCGCACCAGCGAGGCTCATCCAAGCAATATCATTGGATAAACCAACAGGTTATATACCAACCAATCCACCAGAGCATTCCGATTGTGGTGAAATTTTATTTTTTTATTTTTTTGCCATGAGTTTATATCTGAATATGAATAAGACAAAAGTAAGAGTAAATAGCATGTACTGTAAGAATGGCAAGATGCTTCAATGACTGCCTGTTACATTTTGCGCATGCGCAGCAGATCATTCAAGTTTTCCACGGAAACTATTTATATAATATTTTGTTTTTAGATGAAGATTAATGTCAAACTTGCTCTTGCACAAACCCGACCGACTGGAGAAGAATATACATTTCTTGTGGAAGCTAAAACGTAAGTTTATACGTCGATTAGAATACTGATTAGAGCATGTCACGTGCGTGCAATGTCGGCCCATGACGTAAGTGTGTTTTTGAAGTATCTATCCCGGGTAATGGGAGTTTGCTTCCTTGAAAAGAGAAACATTTTCTATTCGTAAATTTTTTCTTGTGTTTCTGCTATGCGCGATCATTACCCCTCCAAAAATGCATTCAAAGTGACGATTTTGTGTCTCACTCTTTTCCACCACTAGGAACCCGTTAATTTTTTATATATAGCTTACATTTCTTAATTTAGGCGAAGTTAAAATCAGCCGATGTGTTGCATTGGCAGAGTTATTATTCTTCCCCGTTTATAGCTCCAGGGGAAAGGTAGCATGTCAATTCCAAAAAGTAGTGATGTAAGCATTAATAATGTCTCAGCGTGTTTATCCAGATTAGGTAATTATCATACTGTGAAGGTCCGAGCCTCTAGCTAATTTTGCGGAAGTTGAGTAGCAGTTTCGGCGCACCTTCTTTTGTGTTCAAGTCATCCTTTGAAGGGATCGAAAGCTATCTAACGCATTCGCATTTATCCTCGCTTTATGATACGCACATGCTTATGTTTCAATGCTTCAATGCTTTGAGTGATATCGTGAAAAGTATTTTTATTATAATTTTATAAGTTTATTGGTTGTTATTGTCTTTAATTGATTCCCTCCCACCCATCCCATAATTGTGCTTTTTCATTTAGGTTTATTTAGGTTTCTCAAGTTGGTAAGTGAGGTCAGGTTTGTATTCATTATGTATTCATTATGTGTAATTTCCACTGATTATCAGTGTGACGGGTGCTTGGTTGGTTCGGGATCCACGCATTAGTCGGAGAGTGACTGGTTCGCCATAGCAAGAGCAGCATACAACAAGCATGTAGAAGTTAAACGCATAAAGCCAGCTGAGAGATGTTATTAACGCAGAGAGCAAGCATTGAACATAAAGCATATAGATGTTATTGAAGCTTATTAGTTGTGCATATAAATATCTAAATAGAAGCATGTTAATAGATATCCCACCAACCAAGCACCTAACCCAGAGCTCATGATCGGATGAGTTTAAAATAGGGTTTAGACCGGAAAACGCACTTATCGTTTCGTGTTTTTCTTTCTAATTAAAAAACGGCTGATCCAAATGACAATCTGCTTTCAGAATGATCGTTTCAACGTTCAGCTCAATACGCAGATATATTTTTATCAATATTAATTCTCTATCTAAAGAAACAATCTCCCTATATCCAGAATATCCACTTTAATAGTGGCACTAACCGATCATGGAATGGAACATTTGACGTCGATCGAGACTAACAATGATTTAGCCCCTACGCTAACGCTATGATGTATTTTTACATGTACTTTGATTAATGTCTAATTTTCCCTGTTTTTCAGTGTCAGTAAAGATACCAACGATAAAAACAACAAACTTACTTTGAAATCTAAGGCAAAGGCATTGGCTTGTATTAGGATTTCAGGGTGAGTAAAACACTATAGTATGTAAATTGTAAATTGTTAGTATCTTTTAAGCAAATTTCACCCCTTATGATAATGGGAAACCAAAGTGTATGTGGGCCAAACATATCCCTATCATCTGAAGGTCTGTCCAATCAGCGATTTTCACACTTTCAAATGACCTCTATCGTGCCTGGTTCAACCAAGCAGCTGATCCTCGACTCCGTATAGCCCTGCTATGCTGGAAAGTGCGTCATGATAAAGTCACGTAAAAATTCTCTGATACTACTGGGGAAACCGTAAATCGGCAACAAAGAACGATTTCACAGTACGGAGCTATATATACATGCTCAGCTAGTAAAAATTCACTTGTAAGAATCGCTGCCAAAAATTATCAAATATCAAATCAGTAGATGAGAGAGTCTCGACTTTCAAACATGCACGTGGAAATCATTGAAAACTATCTTAAGAACGATCAAATTGGAGAACTACATAAACGATTAAACTAATTACTACTTTTAATTAAACTAGTTAATACTTTCAACCATAATTCACGCTAGATTTATCCACTTTCATTGATTATATAATTTATCAGATATATAAAAATAAATAAATAAATAAATGAATACGTATAATGTAGATTTAGATTTTAATAAAATTTTAATCAAAGTGTACAGTATATCCAAGATTTTGGAAGTTTGCTTCATTGGATAGAGGAAAAAATTATATTGTTACATCATCATCATTTATTGAGATAAACCTTTAAGCCTAGACATGCTTTTTATATAGGGTTCATTATTAAAGAATACAATTTAATGTTATTTAAAAAGACCAAGAATAAATTATTAGTCAATTTACAATAACATAATTTTGCACATTTTGTTATAAGTTGAACTGTCAGCGGTCGCTTTTATCGAAGATGGCAAATTGTTCCACAAACAAGCCGAACAAACACCAGCTGACTGGCTGTGTTTGATGCATATGTCATTATTGGTTGAGGAGTGGGTTTTTGTGGTGAATGGAGAAGAGAAGAATGTGGATACTCTGGATAGCATAGGACGAGCATTCTATGCGCCCAGGAAAGCTGAATGTATTTCACCCTGTCTCTGACGCATAATTCCAACCAAGCTGACTAAGCATCTGCGAGACATAATTGTACATGTTGTTCTTGTGTTTTGCTTTGCGCGATCCTTATCTATTCGAAAATGCAGTCAAAGTGACGATTTTGTGTCTCATTCTTTTCCCATCACCAGGAACCCGTTTATTTTCATAAGGGGGTTTAGATCGGAAAAACACTGGAATGTTCCATGTTTTTGTCTTTAATAAAAGAACTCCTGATCCAAATGACAATCTGCTTTCAAAAATGATCTTTTCAAAGCTCAGCTCAAGATGATTTGAAGTCCAACAAAATAGTTACAATTCTTTAATGTCAGAAAAATGCATTTAACTTGAACTTTTTTCAAACGGGATCTGTACATCTGCTGAACGTTGAATCGAGCATTCTGAAAGTAGATTTTCGTTTGATTTTCAAGAGACAGAAATTGGAAATGTGTACATAAACATGTTCATGTTGGGGAAATAAACATGTTCCTGATGGAGGAAAAAGAGTGAGGCACAAATATAACCCAAAAGGGTCACTTTGACTGCATTGTTGGAGGGGTAATCGCGCAAAGCAAAAATACATGAACAGCATATACGAATAGAAAATGTTTCTCTTTCTAAAGAAGCATAACGATGACGGTGATGAGATTGCCCTATTGACTTTCGCCATAATCCTAACATTATTACATTAATATTAATTCTCATCGTAGTTCTACTGCTCCAAAACAAATCTACTACACAAATAAAGAACTACTACCACTGCCTTATAAAGTTGAAACTGATATTGGACCAGAAATTGTGTTCACATTTTTGGTATGTATCTCGATCCTATTTATCTCATACATAGCCCGATACATAGCTAACGGTAGATATCACACATCTGTACTGTAAGATTGTACCCCTTGTTTGAGCTTAAATCTTTGTTGCCTTCAGTTAAACATTTCAATTTAGTGATTTGAAAACCATACGGACAATTCTGTCGTGATATGTAGCCCAGCGTTGAAAGTAATATGTTCGTATTTTGGAATTAAACATGCCCTAGACTGTGACTAGCACGATCCCCTTGTGATCCATGAAGTACATCATTTTTAGCTGACCATTCTGTGCATACGTGGCAATGACATGGGGACATTTCACAAAGATGAGGAAAGATGCCTAGCCTAAATTAGAGATTTTAATGATGTTGCAATTTAAATTGATAATAAACATTATTTTTGAGCTGCCCCGTTACGGTTGATTTGAATATTTCACCAGCCAGATCCTTGGCCAACAAAACGTATCATATCTTGATGCTTGGTTATTTTAGATTCAAAATCAAGGTCCCAGTACAGTGCGAAAGCTGCAAGTAATCATTGAAATTGCCAGTCAATTGCAAGACTTTAATCATCTCGTTTACCTTCTTGAATCAACGGTAAGTTAAATAAAATATTACATCGCATTTTAACAAATTAATTTAGAAATAATAAGCAATGAAACCTGTATATAGCAGCCAGCTATGAGAGGTAGATAAATTGACCATTATATACAGGTGACTTTTTATACAGTGTTAATTCAATAATAATAATAATAATAATACTTTATTTGGTATAGCGCACTTTCCAGTTAGTAGTTATTTACAAATAAAAAGTCTTTAAAAAATTATTTAATTACATGCATGGTATGTATTATATAAATATCTATACTCAACAGATTAAAAATTGAATAAATATATATATATACAAAAGTGCAATTTACATTTCGATAAAATTAAATAATATTTACAGAAAAAAACTTGTTTTAAACTTGTTTTATTAAATTAAATTTAATTTATTGATGTCCATAATATAGAATAAAATCAAGGATAGGCCTTTTTAAATAAATGTGTCTTTAATTGTTTTTAAAATTGTCAATATCTTTTAAAAATAATAGAAAATATAGTTGCGGACATTGCAAAAGTGACCACTATAGGCAGGTGGCTGCTCTATAGAGGTGACCTTTAGTCTGACTGTGATATAAAATTCATGAACACTGACTACAGCTCTGGATAAACATCTGTTTATACAACAGCTTGCCAGCTAGCATATCCTTATATCTCCCAGCAGCACTGATATCAGCTTCAATAATGGCCTTGGCTAACCTGTGTGCAATATCTTGATTAAATATTAAATTAACCTATAGAAAAGAACGAAAATTCCGAACGTCTCAACTATAAGTATGAAAATATTGTCAAAGATGGAAACGTTTGTGGCTTATTTCTCAGGCTATAGCTGAATGACGTATTTCATAATACCATCCCAACCGGCAAAGCCGAATCTAATTTGATTTAAACTCAGAATTCCACCTGTTAACTAACTGTTCCTAAACTATATCATTTTTTCCCAGCGGTATTTCTAATATTAAAATGATATTTTATAATCAATCTACATGCAGACGCAGTACATCACATGAACCATAATTTCTATAGAAATATTTTTCAATTTTTATTTACTTTATATATTGTTGTGTTTTTGCAGTCTGATGCAGTTTGTGCCATCCAAACAAACCCTGATAAGATCACGGTGAGGGTTAATCCTTTGATTTTAATAACTCTTCATAGACCGAGCGCCACAGAACCAAAACGGCAGGTTTCTCCGGGCAACTTGAAAATCACATTAAAAGTGTTCATAAAAATATGCTGAACAATTAACTATTCCTTGTTTTGGACAAATTTTATTGTGGAGCTCACCAGAGAAGAATTTATAAATCATTTCACGGTCAGAGCCCTCTTAATTCATACATTTTGTGTTTTCATCATGCTTCTATGAATTCGCAAAAGAACAAAAGAATCAAAGACCATGAAGCTCACATCCAGCATTTTCTCAAAATGATAAGAAGGCTTTGACCGTGAATCATGAAATATAAATTGGATTTTTGAAGGGTTTACAATAGAATTTAATTAAAACAAGGAATAGGTAATTATTCAGCATATTTTTATGAACACTTTTATGTGATTTTCAAGTTACCCGGAGAAACCTGCCGTTTTAGTTCTGTGGCGCTCGGTCTATCAGTTTATTGTTCAATGTACTGCAGAGATGAAACGTCGTGCAGACGTCATTCAGACGTAGTACGGTGCTCATGATTAGAGCCATTAGACGTACAATACTGTCTTATTTATCACTTCACGTTTCCGAGTGAAACTTGAAAGATTACTGGTGAATTTAAATGTTACGATTATTTGACCAGATCAAAGAGTAATAAGATTATAATTAGTAATAATTATCAGTGTTAATTTCAAGACGTGGCAATCTAATAGTTTTGATGTACCAGTCAATTTCGCTTATCCTCTAGGGATTGATTCGTTCATCATGCATTCATTCATTTGTTTGGAACATTTTTTATTTACTCTGAAACGTTTTACCTCGATGATAATTAATTTGATGATAAATTCATATCACATTTTATTGAATCTGTCCTAGGGTTTTTTATTTTGGGCACCAAAATTTGTGGACAATGATTATATACCCGTTATTAGCATCTCGTTTGAATGTAACGCAATACGCCTCTTCGGAGATTCTCGTCGGTTTCATATTTCTCATTGTTTATACAGTACCCTTGGGTAAAAACGCGGGATATTTCTATCGAATTTACTTTGTTTCTCAACATCAGAAAAATAAATCTTCTAGACTCCGAAGAGACTTATAAGCCAGTTCGGAGTTAGAATCTGCATATATTTTCAAGTAAAATGAATGTTGTTTATCCCCCTAGAGAACAATAGATTTGCGAAACTCCTAGGCAGAGTATGACAAAAGGCTCAGCCTTCTGAAATCCTAGTGGAATTTCAACATTTTCTTCCGAACTTTTAGTTGAAGTTTGACCAATAAGTCGTAGAAATATCAATTTTTTCTGAATTCGCTCTAATCTTCCAGAATCTAGGATTCCAGGATTCCTACTTTTGTCATACCCTGCTCCGAGGGAGCTTATTCAATAGAATTATGCTGATTTCTTTCTCTTGGAAAAAGTATAAGCAATAAAAAAACTGACGATAAACTCTAAACTTGACTGGCTCAAGTCACGTTTTTTTTTGTTGCCTCATTTTAATGATTGGAACGCGTGATCCCAATCCATCAAGATTGGCATAACACAGATGTGAGACTTGAGCAAGTCAAACTCTAAACAAGCTCAGGGTCCGACAAAAAAGTTCAGTCTTTTGGCATCCTGGAACACTTCTGGATTTGCTCTAGCCTTCCTACTTTGACCGGACCCTGAGCAGGTTTATTGGCTTGGAAAGAAAGTTGTAATTGTGTTTGGTTCATTTAACCATCATCTGTTTTGTTTCCAGCTTTCTAAAGATGTTGGAAATAATGGGACAGGCTCAAACAATCGAAGGCGTCGTGATGTTGAAACAATTGTAAGCCATATGTTATATTGTTTCTATATTTAGTTTGTTATTGATTGTTTGCACAAGAGAATGCTATTTTCTTAGAAAAGTAGGCACCTCATGATACACCCTGCTAGTTAACTTGCATATAATCTAATCTGTAACAAAAAAGTTTGAATTTGTAATCATGGTTGAAAAATGGTGGAATGCGCCGAAACGTCGTCGAATAGAATCAAATTTGTTGTACTAAATTTTGTTCTCTGCATTTCAAATCAATACTAATTAAATTCATATGATTCTAACTTTTTAAACATACATACATATGCAATTTTCAGGCGAAACCTACTTATATTTGTAAACATATTTTTTTCAAAATTCGACAATAAGTCAATGATCAAAATACCCAAATTAAAAAACGAGAATTCACCTTGTGTTATAATTTGATTATGTTTCGGTGATACGTTTGATTGTAAATGCTAACAAATCTCCTGTTCTTTCAATCACCAATATTCTGGTATCAAGTAAACACCAACATGAAATGTTGAACCAGCTCAGTCGTAGTTTTGAACTCTGTCTTCCGTCCACAATTCGTATAATGCTGGTCGCAAGTGAATTATTTTCGTGATACAAATTTCTTCAAGCGTCAAAACCCTTACGATCCATCTTAATTGCTCTTGTAACATCCTAAACCAGTACCAGTTTGTTGATAAATAACTTAGCAGAGATGCTTCCATGCTCGGTTTACAAAATTGTTGTTCAAAGGAGACACAAAGGCGACCTTGTATCGTGAAATGAGTGATTGAAATCTGAGACCAGATTTCACAGACGAACATATGTAAAGGCTGCTGATCATTCTAAGGTCTTCAAGTAACAGTAAATATGGTGTGTATTTCTTGACCTATTATTATTTACTGCCCTGGTTTACCGTAAGCATTGAGCACTAAATTCGCCTGCCAATATTTTCAATTTTCAGTAAAATTTGAAACATACTGTATTATCTATAATATATATCTATTGAATTATCTTTTTTTTGTATTCAGGGTTGTCGTAATGGTAAATGTACTGATATCAAATGCAGCGTTGATGAACTGCAAACTGGTAAAGCAAGAACTGTCACAATTCGTGCAAGAATCTGGAAACGAACATTTGTTGAGGTATGATATGATATGGAAATGGCGCCAAGAGAAATAATGAGTGTTATTTCCCTCACCCCCCCCCCCCTGAAGTCCTCAGAGGTCCGAGGCTTTTGTATATTCCTGGTTTTAACTAGAGAATAAAGGTGCTAGCAAATAGCAATAGTTGAATTGGATTGGATTTTTCGCATTACATATCCTGCAAAACGCAACAATAACAAATTACGCGCGCGAATAAAGAATTATAATCATAAATAAAGCATATATAATTATACTCAATTATCAATTATAATCATGAATAAAACGTTGAATATTTTCAACTCTCTTGAAAGGTATGTTCATTGTTTACGTTTGCTCCAGTAAAAGCCACTGCATTAAAGCAGAGGACCAATAGTCTAACAAGTTAAATGAAAGACTATCCGACATTTCTTTCTGTTTGTAGCCTACTCTGTGTTAAACTTTGTTGAATATGCTACTTACATTTCCTCCATTTCCTCCATTTCCTCCTATGAGTTTGCACGCAATCTAATCAGCTCAACCTCACCTCACCTCAACTCAAGACTCCGTAGTGCTGCATATGGAATAATACAACATAATACGATTGAGTATTCTATTAGCCTGCTCGCAGACTCACGATTCACTGTCAAAATGTAAACTTGGTAAACAGTAGACTCTTGACTCAGTTTCTACTGTTTACTAAATTTACATTTTGACAGTGAGTCTGCGAGCAGGCTAGTATTCTATGTGATTTGCAATATGTTCAACCTAAGATTTTTTCAAAATTTATAGGTTTTGAAGAAAGAAATCAATATTTTCAATCGAATTACTTTGACTATTCCTGATGAAGAGAAAGGTATTTTACAACATGAAGATGGATGTGCAGAAGATAAAGATAAAGCAGAGGTACGTCATGATTATGATTAATTGATTCTAATATCAGTTGTAATTCATGGATAGGATAAAAGTTCATTTGCCACAAAGAATGAGGATTTGGGACACAGTAATTTTGCATTTTGTGCACCGCTATGTAATCATTGTTTTCTTATTTATACAAAATATTATATAATAACTTTCATATTGTTTCATTAGATGGAATATTTGTGTTCAAGTTGCTCAAGATCTCCCATCAACAGAACCTGCATGTATTCGGCTATTTTTAACTTCCTCTAATAGTTTCAATATGACTAAGCATTACATCCTATTGACTGAGATGCTTGCATTTATGCAACGTTTTATGATTGATGTGCTCAATTTACCAGATCGCAGCGATGCAGGGCTGCTGATAGGGCTAGTAATACTACCTTCATAAGAGATGAATGCGACTAAAAATTATTGTTTTGCTGCGTTTTAGTTTACTTTTAATGTTGCTGCTGAAGACTCTAAGAAAACAAGTAAAGAATCAGTGCCATGGTGGATCATTCTTGTTTCTGTGCTAGTTGGCTTACTTTTAATTGGTGGGACGATTGCAGCATTACACAAGGTAAACTTTTGAATTCCTTCCTTTCATTCCTTTCAGCAAAACACAGATTGAAAAAGGCACTGTTTAGAATGCAGCATTTAGCGTATTGACTTATGGAGAAACGATGAAATGTTAGGCGAGCTTGCGAAGAGGCAGATAGCATAGCTGGAACGCAGGCTGTGGTATTACCAGGCTTACAATGTAAAAAAAAAATCGAGCAAATTACAAGAAATATAGAAATAGTTTAGCTACAAACAGAAAATGCTGTTAATATATAGAAATAGATTCATCAAGCGTTCTTAATTCCCTGGGATTCTTTCAGCGATTCTATTATTGCGCATTACTGTTTTTGATCGCTGTTTGTCTTGAACATTTCTAGACGATATTGATTTCGATATAATGCATACGTTCAAATCGCAATAACTGTCAGAGGCCTTATCAAAAGCATAACATTGACCGGCGGCCTATGCGCTCGGTCTTCAATTATGTTACTTGATGCATTAACTCATTATACTATTTTTATCTCGAAAAATGACATTCACTTTCAACGTGATTGTCGATTTTATGCCTTTAAATAACGTTGTTTTGTTTGTGTGAATCAACTACGTTCGATTTTTGATGTATTTTATAGGCTGGTTTCTTCAAACGTGAACGCGTCAGTGACATTAGTGGACCTTCAGGCGAAGAGTAATACAAAACTTAGTAGAGGTCATGAGGTTTTTACCTTATCTCAAATTCTTTTAATCTTGACTCGCGAAAGACCGTATTATCCCAAGAATGTGGAAACTAATTATCCCCGATTAATTTTGATTTGGTGACTGATATGAAATTAAAAATCTTTTATAAATACATTAAACATTAATTATTTTTTAGTTGTACAGGCTGGTGTAGCATATTTTTTAATTTTTACAATATATTTGTATTTTGTTTGTTGCTGTTTTTAATAGATTTCATTGTCAAACTTTTGATCTTCAAATTTCGTACAAAAGGCTTCGTTCTGATGGAATTCAATACTTTCACATCTATGTCCCCCTCATGTACTGTTTATCACTCACATTTTATTCACTGCTGTTTATCATTGTCACGCCCATTGGAATCTGATGGACCCGTATGATTTCATTCAAACGCAATCCCGTTTTCTGTAAAATATCAATCGAAATACTTTCTTAATTTCCACAATTGTTTCGACTTCTTTCGAGAAACATCAAGAGCCAATGTTTTAGTTCAGATTCACATTAATCGCTATATAGTGTAACCCGCTTAGATGCAATTCGGATAAGTGGCATTTCCGCTTATTTGCAACGTGTCTTCAAAACTCCATTGCCTATTTTGCGTTCAAATCTTTATTAAACAATTTCGGACATCTTATTTCGAATAATCCGTACCCGAAAATCCATATACAATACCAGTGGTCCGCGTGTTCGGTCACAGGAATGTTTCTTTTCAATAATGTTTGGTGCAGTAAAAGACATGAATGTGGAAATAGTAGTATCTCATGTGTTGCACTTCGATGCGTGGAGTTATCATCATCGTCGCTTGCCTGGTTCTTCCACTTCATATAAGAATGAATTAGCTTGCGCGCAGACCGAAATCTTTTTTGATGGCTAGTAGATTTGGGTCTGCGGGCAGGCTAAGAATAATATTCTTGCATAAATACGCATGCGCATAAACAACATCCATATTGCACATTAGTAGCATCGTCTACTAAAAGACTATATACATTGGTACAATACTAATCACTTACCATACACAGCTATATATCAGCTTCAAACAAAACAGTAAATTCATCAGGCAGATGTCACAACAGTTATGGGAAATTGTATTATTTTTGATGTGAAACGCTGGAAGGAATCTAATATATATGATAAGATTGAAGTATGCCTGAAGTACTTCTTATCGGCTCCAAACATCAACTCAGCAAAATAGACAACAGCCAGAATTTAAGCAATATCTGACATGTCTGTTGCATTAAAAACCATGGAGCTAGTATGGTTTGACATGAAAATGACATTGTTAACACATATTATTAAAACAAACAATCAAAAGTGCATTACTTCATCTACACAGTTCTACATACATAGTAATTGAGACGGTAACACCCTACCGAATGCACCCGTGCCACCCCTCTACTTCTAGAAGAATGACTCTTTTTGCTGAGAGCAATCCTTATAGATCTCAGCCGCGAAAACTGCAAATCAATTTCAACAGATTTTATGGTAAATATGCATTGATTGTAAATACGCAACGTTGCGCCGCAGCTAATCACAATGCAATCTACACAACATCAGGAGAATTAAAAAATACTTTTGTAAGAAAATGTTTGTGCGATATGTCCTTTTTGAAAAATAACTGAGCCGTCGATGCGCAATGGAAGTTATACCCAAGTCCACACAAGGAGGAAGATTTTTTAAATCGCTGCACCGCTTTCAGATCAAACTTGGGAGCCATCAATTCACTTTATATTTTTAATACACATTTTCAAAATTGCATTCTAATCTGGACATTCTAAACGTAGGTCTACTGTTCTGCCAAGTTTACATTTTGACAGTAAATATGAGAGCAGGCTATACATGCTGATGCATGATCAACATTCCGCTATATTAGTATGCCGATTTACTAAACATATAGGTTACGAGGTCGTATACATGTCGACGAATCGAAACTCTTTGTCGACACTGAACACGCTGAATAGTCTGACAATGTTAACTTAAACCATAGATTATAGAATATATTATGTATTCTATAATCTATGCTTAAACACACACACACAAGGCTAACCAAGCATGAACAGCGAATAATACATTATTTGTTTTACATATTAACAATTACAATAAAAACAATGAAAACTCGAAATTTTTTACTTTTAAATAAAAGATATTATTATGTAAATTTAATACAGTACATATAATAATAGAAAAAATTCACTCCAGCGTCAGATTTCTTTGCAGTGACCCTTTCAACATATTTACGCAAAACAGATTTACTCAACAGTATTGAGCGAAATTGTCCTTTGTGAAACAAAACAAAACAAAACCATTCACAATGAAACTTTTGCAGTACGATGAACAGAAATCGAATTTGATTCATATTTAGTATACATTCATTTAGTCAATTATATTGTTCATTTTGTTGGGTCTACCCAGACAGATAGGCTAAGCCACAGATTACAAAGGAATGATATGAAAACTACTTTGGTTATGTGCTGAATTATCAAGAACATTTTATCGGATATGTTTAGCTCTTGTAGATCACGATGCACCATTCAGAAATATGATAAATGTTGTATTCGTCGTTGATAAAATTGATCTATCTAATTTGGTGCTAGAATGAATTTAGTGATATTTTCCAGCTATGTTTTGACGATTTTATCGGTGCAGAATGTATTTAGTTTTAATTTAGAATCTGGGCAAGCTTTCCAATATTCAATTGGTAAAAATGGTTATTATTTTGGATATTCTTTGGCTTTTCACAAAAGTGGTCAAAGCAGTTGGTAAGAGGATAAGTAATGCCTACTATTTAAAAACTTGGTATTAACAATAGTAATAATAATAATAATAATAATAATAATAATAATAATAATAATAATAATAATAATAATAATAATAATAATAATAATAATAATAATAATAATAATAATAATAATAATAATAATAATAATAATAATAATAATAATAATAATAATAATAATAATAATAATAATAATAATAATAATAATAATAATAATAATAATAATAATAATAATAATAATAATAATAATAATAATAATAATAATAATAATAATAATAATAATAATAATAATAATAATAATAATAATAATAATAATAATAATAATAATAATAATAATAATAATAATAATAATAATAATAATAATAATAATAATAATAATAATAATAATAATAATAATAATAATAATAATAATAATAATAATAATAATAATAATAATAATAATAATAATAATAATAATAATAATAATAATAATAATAATAATAATAATAATAATAATAATAATAATAATAATAATAATAATAATAATAATAATAATAATAATAATAATAATAATAATAATAATAATAATAATAATAATAATAATAATAATAATAATAATAATAATAATAATAATAATAATAATAATAATAATAATAATAATAATACTTTGAAACCTATTTACATTATAACATTATATCAATATCATTGCTGTAGGATACTTGTTGGCGCTCCAATGAGTAGTGAATCTGGTAACCTTACGCAATCAGAAGTTGGTGCTTTGTATCGTTGCGATGGAAGACAAGGTGGAAATTGCACCAATCTTGCCATTGACGATAAATGTAAGTTTCTACGTTAACAGGATATAAAATTATATATGTTTCACCTTGATTATCTTTCATTTAAGTTCGAATGTAAAATGAAAATGTCTCTCTTAAGTATAGAGGCGACATATTGTTGTTCAATTGCTGATTGATTTACCATGAGATTGTAAGTTATAACATAGTATTTGTTTTCTCTCTCTATAAACTATGGTTATAACTATGCGTTAATTGTCAAACAAGTTTATTTGTATACTTTATAGATGAGTGTTGATACATTTGCTGATTGATACAGTAGACCTACGTTTAGAATGTCCAGATTAGAATGCAATTTTGAAAATGTGTATTACAAATATAAAGTGACAGTAAATTTACTACCTGAATTCTGCGCAGGTTAATCCTACTTAATATTTTACGATTTTCCTTGTGACCAGCATGTTGTATATTCTTGACAAGATTTGCGTATCGAAAAAACATTTTCTTCTATAAACATTTTCAGACATAAATTTCAAAAGGCAAATGATGTTCTGGTATATTTACCGACTGGCTTTTATACGTGTAGAGTACTTATTTTGTTTGCTATTTTTCCAGTACCTAATGCAGCTACTGAAACGACTAAAGGGCAATGGCTAGGCTCCACTGTAGCAAGTCAAGGAAAAGACCAAAAAGTTGCTGTAAGTGCATCCTTGTTTCATATGTATAAGTGACTGGCAGCATAGTAGTCAAATCTTTTGTAACCGTTCTAAAATTTTGGTCTTGAATATTTTTGGTATTAAAATGGTGCAGAATTATCGGTATAATA
This sequence comes from Haliclystus octoradiatus, assembly GCA_916610825.1. Classification (NCBI taxonomy): domain Eukaryota; kingdom Metazoa; phylum Cnidaria; class Staurozoa; order Stauromedusae; family Haliclystidae; genus Haliclystus; species Haliclystus octoradiatus. The sequence goes on along the minus strand of OU744449.1, from coordinate 6,989,842 downwards.
ATATAGGTCAATCCGGAAAGACAAAATATTAAAAATGGTACAGCGAAACTAGTGCCAGGCTTTTTTCGTCCAACTAATATGGGTCATCTTGAAAAGGTCGGGTGTAAAATTTCTTACAATAAATCTAATTTTTTGCTGATTAATGTACCGTTACATATTTGCTTGGATTTTACCGTGTGCTTTTTTGATCAGAGAAGAAACAAAAAAGTTTTTCAATCAGATGTTTAGAAGCTTGCTAAAATATTTGGAGCGTCACTGCTAATTGAAACTTTAAAACACCACAACTGTTTTGTTTTCCTACAATAAAAAAAGCACACAGTAAAATCCATATATGTCAAGGTACAATAATCAGCAAAAAAAAAGATTTATGTAAAGCAATTTCACACCCGACCTTTTTTAAGATGACCCATTATATTTGGAGGAAAAGAGCCTGGCACTAGTTCTGGTGTAACATTTTTTTAAATTTCTCTTCCAGGTTGACTTAATTAAATAATTATACTGAAGAATTCCTAAATAATTCAAGATCAAAAATTTCAAAATGGCCACAAAAGATTTGACTACCATGCTGTGATTGGCACCATCTTCAATGTTATAGTAAAATGATTATATTATCATATAGTTTCTCTCATATTGATATTTCACTATTAATGATCATTTTCACGTGTTACCCTACATATAATTGAGTGTTATATTGAGTTATACTGAGTATTCTATTGTGATTGCACTCTTACATTTTATTTCTGAACTTTACAAATTGTTGCTAAATTTTTGTGATTCAGATTGTCAAAATTGGACACAAATTGTCATTTTTTATTCGGAGCTTAAAACAAGGAAGATATAAGCTGGTGATATATATTTCTAAGATGGACGGTCCATTACAATTAGTAGATCAAAAAAAAAGTGATCACGATTTTTAAATTATAAAAATTTTCTGATCATATCAAGTCTGAGATTATATTATATGAATTTCTTGTTTACCATACCCTATATATAGTTCAATTTTTCTTGATTTAAGAACATATATTCAATGGAGCTACTTAACTTCGACTTCTCTATAATGACTAGCGACAAATAAAGCACACGCTCTTATAGAACATTTTTTACCTTCTATGCTTTGTTCCATTGGTTTCTTTGTATAAAAGTAATTATTATTTCCAATTTGTTTTGTATTGTATCCGTAAATAGTCTCGCTGTAGACCATCCCTTCCGTCATAATGTTTCATGTATTGTTTAGTGTGTAATGGTCGTAGAGCCCTAAATTTCAATAGATTATCTAAATTAATTGTTTAACTATAAATGAAGTATAAAAAATATAATGAAGTCCAAAAAATATGTTTCTTAAAATGAAAATCCACAGAAACACATGCAGAAAAAATCCTTATGCTTGAAACAAGAATGGCCTTTCCTGTGTAGGTTTTTCTGAGTACATAACATATCCATTATTGGTCCCCATTGCCATTGATTGAAAGCATCTTTTTTTCATTAATTTTGTCATTGGATATTGTTTTATTCAAGGTCTGTGCTCCAAGATATGGACAATATCAAACTTATCATTATGCTCATGGTAGATGCTTCATCCTTGACAAAGACCTCAAAGTTGAAAAGGAATGGGATCCCTATCGTAGTAAGGAGAATCTTTGGAATTTTCAAGAGCAATTACTCAATTTTTTCTGCATAATTTAGCTGAATGGAAGCCTGTGTCTCATCCGAGCTTTTGTTCAGCTGAAATTGAAACGTTTACCATTATTCCCTCATGGTCAGAACAGTTTCATTTTGTATAGTATTTAATTTTCAAAAGGTTCTCTAGCTTCGTCCACAACAGGGATAGCACGATGAACTCCAACACATGGGCTATGCGACATTATCCCCGTTAAATTGACCTAGTATTGCTGGTAGTAGTCTCTGTATGCAGAAATTCCAGTCGCTGAAGTATTCAAAAGAGGATGACAGATGCCGACGTCACATTCAATTAGAGGTCCATGGCATGCTTACCAGGATCATACTCAAATTTTATAATGAATTTTGCACAAATATAACAGAAAACTAAGTACATATAGAGTCTATTCAGCGAAATTACAATATACATTTATATTTTATCAACTTTGAAGTTCAGAAGACGAACAGGAGGATGTTATAAATTTTAAAATAGAACACAAAGACAACTGTTTCCACTGTATATCTTCCCTGGCGTGGGTCTGTCTATATATCCCCAACTGGGTCTTTAGACTTCTACATCCTTCACGTGACTCCTTCTACAGAAAATTAGTATTATCTTTGTTTGATTTTCTTTTAGACAGACGTTCGGGACTATATGGACAATGTGAACTTGGCTTTTCACTAGCATTTGGTCAAACGGAAGACAAGCCTATGCTGTCTGGTTTAGTTGGTTATTACTACAATCGAGGTTAGTTCGAGAGTCTACATTCAGTAATAGTCGATTTATGATCAAATTAAGCTCCGTGATCGAGCAAGCTTCGAAATTGAACAGACTTCTGATTTCCATTGCGTGTTGTATTTGTCTGGTAGAGTTTAGAATTCTAATTTAACCCATCCAACATCAACTCAGGATTGACTTCAGAGTTCATTATTGTCCGAAAAACTTTGATATATATAAATAGTTATATGGTCTATAAATATTAAAGACCTATCCAAGTCATCAAGCGTGTTATTTTTCAAAAATTTAGATTTAAAATAATTTCTTGATAGTATTGTACTTTCCGAAACCTTCTTTCTGTCCTAAAAAAAAGCCAGCAATTGAACATTATTTGGTTGAAGAAGATATGCATGACTGTTTATACCTTATTCCAGGTAGCGTTGATACTGTATGGTGTAGACCTGCCCCGATGCATGCATAGATATACGGACCTATGTAAGCGAGGATTAGCTCAGATGACAAAGCAGCCGAGCTTCAAATTAGATCATACCGGGTCGACTGTGCTTAATATCCCCGAAGATCAACTCAGCCTTGACTTTGTCTAAAACATCAAATGAGTACCATCTTCTGATGGCAGATGGAATTGCATTGTGAGTAGCTGCAGCGCATCGTTGGGCATTGACGATCTGCCATGAAATTTGTTGAAATTGATCAGTAGTGTCGCGGATTAGATCAATAAAGAGCGTTTAACATCATTGCTCTCAGAGAAAAGAGCCACTCTCTAGAAGTAGAGGAATGGTACGTGTGCCTTCGGTAGGGCGATACCGTCTCAATTCAATCTATAATACAGCAGTTATATATTGTGTGTTTACATTGAAATTTCAGGGTTGATCATGTCTACAAATATCAACGCATTCTCAGTACAAATTCGTTTCATCAACAAAGTTAGTGACCCAGATGAGCTATGGGGTAAATTTTATTATTTTATTAATCATTTTTATATGCAATATAGCTATATATAATAGTTGACTGCGCTAGAAAGATACGATTCTAGTACCAGGAACGTTTACTTGGCTTAGAATCTAATTGGCGTTCACTCATACCAAACGTTGAGATTTTACATTCGAATGGTCACATCACTGCTTAATTAAAATAATGTAAATACAAAACAATTCCATAAACTATTATGATATAGCTATAAAAGTAAATAAATCAAATGACTGTGAATCTTGTACACATTTAAACGATTGGGGAAAAAAATTTATTCGTAAAACAAAAAAAATTGGTGTTCAACTTTAACACCGAGCGCCACAGGAACTAAAACGGCAGGTTTCTCCGAGTAACTTGAAAATCACAGGAAAGTGTTCATAAAAATATGCTGAACACTTCCCTATTTCTTGTTTCAATTAAATTCTATTGTGAACCCTTAACAAATCTAATTTATATTTCATGATTCACAGTCAAAGCCTTCTTATCGTTTTGAGAAAATGCTGCATGTGAGCTTCATGGTCTGTGATTCTTTTGTTCTCCCTTGAATTTTGTTAATCCATAGAAGCATGACGATAACACGAAATATGCTCTAAGAGGGCTATGATCGTGAAATGATATACAAATTCATCGTTGGTGAGAATAAAATTTGATTAAAACAAGGAACAGGAAAGTATTTATTTATGGTATTTTTATGAACGTTTTGTGTGAATTTCAAGTTGCCCGGAGAAACCTGCCGTTTTAGATAATGTGGCGCAGCCTGACGCTCGGTCTATTTCTGTCGTTTGGAACTCACATTATTTTTTTTTGGATTTAACATATCGAAAACCTAATTTGAATACAAAAAGCATGCCTGAAAATTGAATAGAACCAAGAAATGTTGACTTAAACCGAGAAAGAGACAAATAATTCTGGAAAGAAAAAAAGTTTTTGTAGAACAAGAAACAAATTAAAAATTAAAAATTAAAAATTAAAAATTCTTCAGGATTCTGTGTTGATGTTAAGAATAAAAGGAGTCATAAATTTGAGATTGTTCTTTCCTCTGATCATTTATTATCTCCATAAAAGGAGCATTTGGAAATATGTTTTGAAAAGTTTCCAATCCCAGAAAAATTAATACGAGTGTATAATATGATATGGAAAACTTTTGACTTTGAATCCATCTATAATAATCATAATTCAAAGACTAATATATAGCTGGATGGAACCATATTTAATAAACCATAGTATAGATGTGTTTACAATAATATTTATGAACCACAGTATAAATGTGAATACTTTTCTAAACCAAGTTTTACCATGTGTATCAAAACAAATTAAAAAACAAAAATACAACGAATTCATGAAACAAGTTTGTTGTATTTTATAAAAGTATTACCAAATTGTAAGTTGTACCATGTATATACACACATGTATTTGTATATATATACGTTTAGAACATATCGAGGATCTGCTACGATTTATTCTTGCAATTTGATTGGTTAACGCCAATAACGCCATTTCACCATAGCCGAGCTTGACCCCGTCGATTTCAAGAAATTTATGAAATTACCAAACAACTGATAATTATTTAAATATGGCATTATAAACTGGCAAGTAATAAAAAGTAAAAAGCAAATACAGTGAATATTTGTAGAGTCATATACAATTTCATTGAGTTACTGTTTCATTCAGTGCCTCAGTTGTTCAAAATGAATCAAATGGCTCTGGGTGAAATATGTAAGCTAGTAAACAAACATGTTTAAAATGTATAGAAATATTTTGCACAAATTAACAATTCAAAAACAATTTGCCTAACTTTTACAGTATTGATAATTGTAAAAACATAACATAACTTCATTTAATTAACACATTCCCTCGTCCTTTTATGGCCAGTTTTTTTTAAGTTCCTAGATATAAGTATAAGCACTAACTGGCATAGAAAGGAAAGCTTTCGATAAGCTATCAAAACCAAACAAATTCAACCGCTAAAATTTCAAATAATTAAACCTTTTCTCCAAATGAAAGTTAGCAACATTAGATAATCAGTTAGCTAAAAAGTTATCAAAAATTCAATAATCTGCTCTTTTAAATAGGCAATTAGCAAACATTTAGTCAATAAATCTTTCTTAGTTTCATTTCTTTCTTCACTTTGACGGCTTTTTACGAAATTCTTCAAATTATAGGTAAGAAACATTTTCTTTCCTTTTCAAGTTTTTCCAGTCAGTTTTCCATAATGAATAACACACATAAGAACATACAAAATATTGTTTAAAGATAAGAATCCATGACTATGTAAGAAAACGATGTTACACATCCATTCTTTTAATTTCAAGAAGAGAAATATAAATTTCCCGATATCAATTTTTCCTCGCAGCTTTTAGGCCCTGTTTACAAGGAGGGCGAGTTACCCGGGTAGGCGAGTTACTCGCCTTACCGAGTTAAAATGTGTTGTGTGTTTACAAGGGTCAACTGAGTAACCCGCCTACCCGAGTTAAATAATTTGAAGCCAATCTAAGCATGCGCGCTAAAATGGAACGATTAGAGAACAAAAGATGTCTACAGCGGAAACGTTCGAAACAATAGAAAATTAAAGCTACCATTTTTTAATTTTAACCCGCCTACCCGAGTTACTCGCCTATATCCGTTTACAAGTCAAAAAGTGACAGAAAGTTGTCTCGGGTACTCGGGTAGGCGAGTTACCCGGTCTGCCAAGGCGAGTAACTCGGGTAGGCGAGTTACTCGGGTGGGCGAGACAACTTTCTCACTTTGCTTGTAAACAGAACGCGCATAAACAATAGACCCGGGTAACTCGCCAACCCGAGTAACTCGCCTACCCGAGTAACTCGCCCTCCTTGTAAACAGGGCCTTAGTTGATTAAAAAAGACAAGTGTAAAGCTCTCGACTCAGCCTTCTTCCGGTGACGTCACGAAAATAGGAGAATTGCATACTTGATCATGGATTGTAAAGATCAGAAAATGCTCTGATAAAACGTACAAAACATTCACAAATCGGGGTTGGCTATGTTCTAAACCAAATAGTTCATACTTTCCGTGAACTATGCTCTGATAGCACCACTCGAGTCACTTCAGGAGAAAACTCGAAGGCGAAAATTACTCGCCGAGGCGGCTCGTAATTTTCTGATGCCTTCTCGTTTTCTCCTTACGTGCCTCTCGTGGTGCTATCAGAGCATAGTTCACGGAAAGTATGAACTATTTGTTTAATACCATGCGAGAAAATGTCGAGGACACGAGAAAAGTGTTTAAAGCAAGAGTCCCTTGCAAATGTGTGTATATTATACATGGTAAACCCTTTGATGACACATAGATATTTATGGATAGTCTATTGAAGAATATGCCTGGGAGGGGTAACTCCAGCTCTTCAGGGATGGGGGGGGGGGTGCCACTCTGGAAAAACGTGAGGTACCCAAAAAGTTCCAAAAATTCTGTTGATGGGACCCAAAAAATTTCAAAAATTTAAAAATGCTACTCAAAAACTTCCAGCAGGTTGATTGATTTTAAGTAAATACACAAAAATGATGCCAAATTTATAAGAAAGTTCTTGAAAAAGTCAAAAATAGGATACCCAAAAGTTCCAAACTTTGAAATCTCATACCCAAAAAGTTTTTCTCAGCTGGAATATGGACCCAAAAAGTGGCACTTCCCCGTATAGCCGTCATATGGGAGTTTCCCCCGGGAGAATATGCAACATAAATGCATGCGTATACACAAGAACATCTTTATTATTGCAAGAATATGTTGTTTGATTCAAAGTCTGTTAGCCTTTATTGGAGTCATGTGTTCTTGTTTTATGCAAAACAATATTATCCACGTCCAAATTTCAAGTAATTTCGATTAATACAAAAATTCTCGATCAGTTGGACATGTACAATGACGTATGAATGAAATGAAGAAAAGGAAACTTGAATTAAATAAAATATTCTTGCATTGAAGATAAATCAATCATAATATGTTCTTGCGTTTTTGCAGTGTATAGTAAATAAGTTATAGAGAATCAATAACTATTGATTGGATGATAACTGTTCTAAACATACATTGTACTGTCATTATTATTAAAAATATTATTATATATAGGATATAGTGTCACATGGGCCAATATAACTGGATCAGCTTCTGGAGGTGAGGATTATATATATATGTATTACAGTCAGTTCCTTGTTCGCTCACTGAGCAGTACTGATGAAGGCTAATGGCCAGAAACATGTACTTGTCTGCTACAATCAATCATAATTGAAGTTTTTTCTGCTTTTCACAGAAAAAAAACAGTCTACTGTCCACATACTACAGTATTGATTTCTTATATATTTCCAACGTATACATTTTTAGCTTTACGATGTTCTTTGCACTTATCGGGCAACAGCCTAAATCTGCATATACATTGATACAATATAGAACTACTTTATTCAATGTAGAATACTCTCAAAGACCCCCAGATAGATGATCTTGATAATAGATGCCAATGATTCTAATATTCTAATATTCAACTGACATTAGCTGATGGAAAAAGAATTTACTGCATTTCTGATTGATTTAGTAGTACTAAGATTGTATTGAATGCACTTTCTATGCTACATTTGTCGTACTTCAAAGTTGAGCTTCGCTATCGTTCACGACGACGATAGATTGCTCATGAATCGTTCACGTGAACGGTTCTTGCACAGAGGTGATTCCCCAAAGAGATTCACAAAAGCACTGTGCACCCTTCTAACGTCGTCGTTCATGCAATCTGAAACTCTCTATTAGAATATAAAGTAACTATATCTAATTTTTAGAAATTGTTGGTGGAGCTCCTAGAGGAAATAATCTCAAAGGAAAAGTGAGTATTCTGAAGAAATAACAGTTTATGTTTTCCGTATCATTTTATAATGATCCTATTTCTAAATGATTGAAATCCTCATACATAGCACTATGTATATCTTTCCCGTATTGCCGGGGTAATTTTGGCTGAATTGAATGAAACTACTATCTACACAGTTGAACCAAGTCTCTTATTTAAATATTATCCAATTAGTAAGTAAATTACCTAATACACTACTTATTATACTACTATTATCATACTATTGTATAATAAGGGATTACATCACTCTTGTGAGGGGGTTATCGGAATTTAGACTCACGAGTTCACTAAAAACAACCACATCGTAAACGAGGCCATAAATTCATTAAATAAAATTATTAGATTATTATGAGATATAGGATATACCTCTAAATTATGAATAAAAAAACCGTTTCTTATTAAATTTCATGTAAATGATAGGGATGAAGGAGAATCATTTTTCAACTTCTTGGTAACATCGTCATTGTCACTTTATAATAGCGAAAGAGTGTAGGGTCAGTTAATACTGACTCTCGGGTGATATATTTTTCAAATACTTAGTATCAATTGAACAGTTATATACCCACTCTTTTTATGAGAACCCATGGGATTAAAATACTTTTATATTCCTTAAGATTTTTTGAAAATTGTTATTATTAGCAGTATATAGAACAACAAAAACGCATACATATATAATATCAAGATAATATAAAGACAGCAAGATAGCGCAACTCAAACTTGCGTATTCCAGGTTATAAAAACGTTATAATATTATCTTACCTTTGCGGAAATAGTCTAACTATAAACTGTAATTAAAATCTTCCAGCATTAAACAATTCAAATGTAAAAACATCTTATCTGGGACCGGCTGACATCAATAACATCCTCAAAAATATGTTTTTCTTTACCTAATTTACTACATTTTGGCAAATACTTGCCAACATTTATCTAGCAGAATTATTGGAAATTAGTGGTTTTCTGTATTTTTAAATTTTCTCCTATGCAAAAAATACGGGGGAAAATTTTTGTTTTCAATATTCTTTTATTGTAATGATTTACATTAATGATTTATTTACTGGTCAAGCATATACAAGAACCCAGTTAAACTTAGTCACGTAGAATGCAAGTGGTATATGTATAATTAATGTGCTGCAACCAGGCTGCAACATGAAATATTCATCAACTATATGTTCCTTACATCAAGGTTATTTGGTACAAAGATAAGGAGCTACTCAAAACAAACAATGTCATTGAAAATCCAGATGGACAAGTAAGATACATGCATATATACTTCCTATGTCATCTGTTCTAGCCTAAGTCTGCGAGAACGTTGTCGAGAGGATGAAGTTATTTGTACTAACAAAAATGATTCGATCAATCTGATTGGTTTAGAGTTTGTCATGTAGATGCTTGTAAAAGTTGTGCTAGTTATAATACAAAGCAATTGGTACACAGCTTCCTATGAGCTATTGATATCTGGCGCAGTCGAGTCACTTCAGGAGAAAACTAAGTAACGATGAGGTGGCTCGTAATTTCTGATGCCTTCTCGTTTTCTCCTTACGTGCCTCTCGTGCGCTAAATTTCAATAGCTCATAGGAAGCTGTGCGCCAGTTGCTAATTATTAAGGGAAGCTTTCCTAAGTTCGTACTTTTGCTAAAAATGTAAAAATGGATTGAATCTGAGGAAAAGCACCTCAACACATCTATCGCTCAAGTAAATTGTAGAAAGTCATTAGTTTTCAATCAAAAGTGGGGTATTCGGATGTCTATAACACACACATAAAATATTTGTGTTGAAAACAAGAACATAATCTATAAAAAGTAAAAACATACAGCATACGCGCTTTTTTACACAGCTGAGAGCTAGAAAAACTTTCTTAGTTTGAGTAGAGTTTTGTCTTTTTATTTCAATTGATGAGGATGCTTTCTAATGGAGGAAATGTATCTATAGCCTAGATTGCGTTATAAACAATAACATTGCTAAGTAAAGTGAATATTTATCGAGCTAAGTATCGCAAAGGTAGTCAATTTTGCCTGTTAATTTTAAAGTCAGCTGATGTGCAGTATTACTAACATTTTGTAAACGTTTATTTTTCCGGGCTGTTTCACGTTTTGCCAGCAGGAGGTGAATTGTGATTGGATGTTTACTTTTTCCCACCCATGAAAAATATCGTTCGCGGCATTCATTGAGCGTATTGTTTTTTTTATGTGTGAGAAACTGACACGCGTTACTGATTGGTTAAGATAAAAACATAAGGAAATTCTATTAATCGTGTCTTTTGTATTATAGACTGGTGCATACTTTGGATCTGCGGTTGTAGCTGTAGATCTAAATGGTGATGGGTAAGCGAATCGATTACAAGCTCCCTAAGCGACAGCGTCAATACCCATGATGTCTATGTGACATTTGAGCTGGAGCTTGTCAAAAGTTTATGACAGTCTCATTGCTTATTTTGGAACAGCAGTGCTTTGCTATTGAGCTATGAGAACGTAAATGATATTCATAATTATGTGACGTTGTGTTAGTTATCTGTAACTGTATGAGAATACTGTGTGAGCAGGATTGAGATATATGACGTAACAGATTGAGTTAAGATATTCGTGAGAGCAGCAAGGAAGGAATGGTTAACAAGTGTCGAGAGTCAGTGTTTACATGAGTTACAATGAATGGACGATAGTTAGTACTATGACGAAACAGCTAGTTACCCACTGATTACAACACGATTACAATACTGCTACGCTTTCATAATAACACGGAGCTTGTACTGTATAGCAAGCAAATAATTATTTTGCTCTTTCATCTGGTGAATCATATATCTATTTTTCGTTTTAGCTTCGATGAGATCATAGTCGGGGCTCCATTCCATTCCAGTGCTGTACAAGAGGGTCGCGTCTACGTCTTTATTAACAATGCAGGTGTAAGTTTCAGTAGTGTTTGATATCTTCAATTAGTAGAGAGATACAGTAAATAATGTGACGGAGGAGCCTGTAATATTGTCATAACCACTTAGTTGTTGTACATATTTTAAAATATTTACATCAGCTGTCCCAAAGGGTTGCTCACTGATTCTAAAACGACACAAGGGGTTTGATTGAAAGAGAATGTCATCAAAGCATCCAAAGTTTTATTTTCGATTAAAGAAACGTTAGATCAAAGATTTTTGCAAAGAAATCTAGTAACATAAATAGGCCTACTATCGGTATTTCCAATCTCTGTTCAATAATTGCATGAGAGGATCTGTAAATGTATCATAGTCCCGATCAAAGTTAAAATTTCAGACTCGATATATTGCTATTTTGAAACATTATTTAATTGTTCACCCCAGAGCCTTCTCTTTATAAGAGTTAGGACCCGCAACTTTTGGGGCTCGAATATCGCCATTTCGTTCCATTGAAAACAAGGTATCGCTTTTGAACAAAAAGTTTCTCGAATTCATGATACTATTTTCGGGCGGTTTGCTCAAATTTCGCGAACCTGGGTTTGACGGAACGAAAATGGTGTCCATAAAATCACGCGATTGGCATTTGTCCAATTGGAGCTAAGAGCGGCACATAAAAAAGTGAACCAACTCTTATATATAGATGGCTCTGGTTCACCCTGTTGAGTTTATTACCATAGTTGCTGCTTTGATGGCTTTCGCAAATTAAAATGTTGCAACATATTTTCATAATGTTATTTTTTTGTGATCACATGGACTTGTTTACCTAGAATCGCGCGATTTGATTGTGGATTCGATTCACAAGCATAATGGTGATTAGAAGAAAGCGTTTCAATACCTTTGTTGATCAAATGCCGACGATCTTGTTGAGAAAATAAAACAAAATCTGTAAAATAATGACCTTTTTGCGCCTTTTACAAACTGGTTGGTTTCTGTGCTTCATTGCGATTACCTGCTCTGGTACTGTTAGGAGACGCTCAATAAGCTACAGCGACTCCTCGAGCGGCTCAGATGCCATCACTCGTGCGGTACAAGTAAATCGTGATGAAGCACAGTGACTCATGCAAGCGACTTTTATTCATCATTAGCATTACTAATTACAAATATCTTTAGAATTTTATAATTGGTACAAACTGAATGTTTTATATATTCTGCTGCTGTTCTCTTTGTAATATAGGGTGGTGTTGATCCCAATGGAAAGAGTCTTACCCCTGAAAAGAATAAGAATGCTTTGTTTGGTTCATCAATGGCTGCAGTTGGAGATCTTAATCTGGATAACTATGAAGGTAGTGATGGATTGAAAGTAAAATCAGGAAAACAATTGTCTATTTAAAGATGTCAAATAGGAAAACATAGCGTTCTTTCTATTTATTCTCTTATATGCTTACAGCATTTCCAATGTTTCATAGTAGATGGTGACTGCTTACTATCTATAGCTTGAGCCGTAAGTTGTAAATCAATGATTTTATAGACATTGATACATATATCCGTTAGGTTTCGGATTGGACCTTCAAAGAAAGGATACAAAAAATTTTAAAGACCTTTTGAATGGGGTATGAAATTTATTTGCTTTCTGCACTCTCATAATAAATAACAAATATATATATTTCATATGGATATAGGAAATGTTTCTACACAATTGAATGTTCCAAATAATGATACCTCAAAATTGGTAAAAATGTACTACTTCCTAACATTTTGCATCAGAATTCAGAAATTCCATTTGGGCACCTCATAGCAGAGGTCCTATCATATCACACCGGTCACATATGATACATCAAGCTACCAAATAGTGATTAAATTTCAGATATTGCTATTGGTGCACCCTATGGAGGTCCTGATGGCAAAGGCGCTGTTTACATCTATCATGGTGGGCCAAATGGATTAGCTAATAATTTTGAACCTGTTCAAATAATCTTGGCATCAGATGTTCCTGGCGCACCATCATCATTTGGGGCCTCATTAACTGGTGGCATGGATTTAGACGGAGATAATAATCTCGGTAAGATGTGCGAAGAGATGTTATATTTTGCATAAAATCATATTCAAATATTTCTCAATTGATTAGCATGGTCTGACACGTATTTCGTCCATGCCAAAGGACCTATCAAAGACTTATCTATATCGAAAATATTTCTCAAACCATTATATTATTATTGGTATGGTAACCCATACTGCATCAAAGAGAGATGTGCATAATTTGTTCGATGATAGGACGCAATCCATAGAAGTTTGGCCCGTAGCGTTCAGGCAGAACATGACCATATTATATATAAAGAGCATCAAATATAAACATCCTTTTGTCACTATCAACTGACGTATGTACTAGTATCAGGATACTCTTTTGTTATATCACCAGATAATTTTATCCAGTTTAAAAAGCAGAACGATAGCATATACAGTATAATACATTCCCAGAAAATAGAGTTTCTTAATTGTATTCTTACTAGATATTGCCGTTGGAAGTTTTCAATCTGATATGGTTCATTTGATAAGGTATGTTCAAATTGATAGAATGGTGCATATGGCATTGGATGCAATCATATAAAAATGCATGCTGATGATTATTGACCATATTTTTTTTATTCCAGAGGACGCCCAATTATTATTCATTCTATGCAATTTAAATTAAATTCAACCAAAGTGCTAATTAGTAATTCACTAACTGGTTGTATTGGTCCTGATGGACTCCAGTATACATGGTGAGTAGGATAAAATATGCCAATACATGGGCTTTAAATGATATTAGAAAGGTTGTTGAGACGAAATTACATGATTCATAGTGACTCTCTATCATGTGTGGGTTTGGCACTACCGATACATTCATTCCATAAAAAGTGGGACTGAAACTGATCTCAAGATTATCATTTTTTGATGCTGCAGTCTATTCTGTATATAGAGATTACTTCATGGGTTTTACCCAGAGCCATCTATTTGCAAGAGTTCTGAGACTCTTTTATGTGCCGCGCTCGGCTTTCATTGGACAGATACCAGTCACATGATTTTATGGACGCCATTTTCGTTGGTGAATAAAATTGTGAATAAAAAACATGATTTATATCGCACTTGAAATAGGACATCTGAAAGTCAGTTTTGATTATATTGAAAGAATTTACAACAAAACTGCAATAGTCATCATCTGAGTTGTCAAATTCTCTTCAAATGAAATTCCAAATTATTGATCATAATAATAATCAAACTCCTTCATGACCCATTTATTTTCTCTGGCATTTTCACATTTTTCCCCGACAAGAAGCGATGTATCTTAACAATGTAAATAAAGATGAGGCCTGATTTAGATAGATAGATCGACAGATAGATATTTATTTCAACCATCACTCCTAAGAAGCACATACATGGTTAACATTTACACAAGGTATATTGAAACAATGATTGTGGTCATCCCTTAGGCATCAATGCCTGTTTATCCAGGGGGGGGGGTAACTCCAGCTCTTCAGGGACGGGGGATGCCACTTTGGAAAAAGGTAAAGTACCCAAAAAGTTCCAAACGTTCTGTTGATGCTACCCAAAAAGTTCTAACAGGATGATTGATTTTAAGTAAATACACAAAAATTCTTGAAAAGTCAAAAATAGCATACCCAAAAGCTCCAAAATCTGAAATCTCATACCCATTTTTTTTTTTCAGCTCGAATATGGACCCCAAAAAAGTGGCACGTCCCCGTATAGCCATCATAGTGGAGTTACACCCCGGGCTGTTTATTGGGAGACACAAAATATATTTACAGGTTAAATGATTTCAAACTAAGAATAATAGAAAATTAAAAGAAAAAGTAAGAATTTAGAGAAATGGTATGAGTTAGCAAGTGAGTGTTTGTGATCGAGTTGAGAAAATTGGAAGGAAAGGCAATTGTTCAAGATGATGAAGTGGTTTATAATGAATGTCTTGTGTGATTTATATATATATATATATATATATATATATATATATATATATATATATATATATATATATATATATATATATATATATATATATATATATATATATAGCAGCAGACAAGTACATGTTTCTGGCCATTAGCCTTCATCAGTACTGCTCAGTGAGCGTACAAGGAACTGACTTCAGTATACACCTAAATCAAGATGAGTTATAAATGTGGTGAAAAAAATCATCACATGAAAAAAACATCTGTGCCATACCAGAGTGCTCAAACTACCGGAGTAGTGGGCAATGCATAATGCAAATAGTATAGACTCATTTTTGATTTATTTTGATTTGATTTGATTTGATTTGATTTTTTTTTTTTTGTGTTTTTTTTTTATTGCAATTCAATTTATCAATCCAATTGGCAAACATGACGGTTTGTTTCTGTACACGTGTCTGAGTAGCTGCCTAGTAAAGTAAACCTAATCAAATGTTTGAAGCTTGCTGATGATGATGGTTCGAATTTCAAAGTTTTCTTTTTGTTGTTCCACAATGAAGGGAGTCTGTGATTAGGGAGTTGTTGCAGGAAGGTTACATAAAATTAATTTATCCTACGCTTGTTTGCATTTATGAATGTAAACATTAAGTTAGTAGTTATAGCAGATTTCACAGATATGGCTTTAAGGAGTAGTGTTAAGGATTTAAGAATATATAGATCATGGAATTTTAGAATGTTTAACGATTTTAGAAGTGGTTCAGTGTGAGTTAAAGGTCGGCAATTTAAGATAATGCGTATGCATTTCTTATGGAGTGTGTTTACTCTATTTGAGTTTGCTGAGTCGCCCCAGATTGGCAATCCGTACTCAAGATGGGGTTTGACAATTGCTGTGTAAATTTGAGATTTATGTTTTGTAGAGAGAAAGTTTTTGATTTTCATTAGGGTGTAACACAACCGTCTTAGTTTTTGCACATAAAGTCAATGTGGAGTTTCCAGCTCAATTTTTCGTCAACTATCAGGCCTAAAACATTGATCTGTTTTTGTTTTTGTTTTTGACCACATCGTTCTATTTTAGTATTATTAATCTTAAGTTCCGTGTTGACATTCGGTTTGTTAAAAAGAATAAATTTAGTTTTAGATTCATGCAGGGTCAATTGATTATCATAGAACCATTTGGGAACTACATTTAACTCTACGTTGACTTTATCCTGCAGATGACCAGCATCATTGTCTGACCATTGTAGGGTAGTGTCATCGGCAAAAAGACTGACTCGGAATCTAGTGGAGCTTGGCAAGTCATTAATAAAAATTAAAAATAACAATGGCCCGAGAATACTACCTTGCGGGACTCCGCAAGTGACAGTTCCTGGTGATGAATGGTGGTTTTTTATTGAGACAATTTGTTTTCTTTGTGATAAGTAACTAGTAAACCATACCAATTATATGTCTGTTATCCCATAATGGGATAATTTTGACAATAAAATGGTATGATTCACAGTATCGAATGCTTTTTTGAGGTCAATAAAATCGAAAGATGATATTTATCATTTTGATGAGTAAAAATATTGTTCAAAAAGTTCATAAAACAGTCCATTGTTTCGTAAAATTTCCGGAATACAAATTGAAATTTGGATAGAAAAATTCATCGAAGTAAAAGTAGACTTGATTATACACGGTTCTCTCTAGTACTTTCGAAAAAGTGGAGAGAATTGATCTTGGCCTGTAATTAGAAAATAGATGGGAATCTCCCGTTTTAAACAATGGTATTACTTTTGCGATTTTGTAGTTTCGAGGAAAAAATCCAGTTTTCAAGGATAAATTTACAAGATACGTTAAAGGGGAGAGAACTTCTTCATGTACAAACTTTAAGCACTTGCTAGAGACATTATCGATTGAAGCACTAGGTTTACTTTTCAATTTTGAAATTACATTTTTCACCGTCGTTTGAGATACAGGTTTGAAAATGAATGATCTTTTAGACTTTTGGGGTAATATGATTTAAAATCTTCATTGGGTAAAACTTTTTGAGCGAGGTTATAGCCTACATTTACAAAATAGTTATTAAATTCATTAGCAATTGCGGTTTGATCTTCAATTTTACGGTTGTTGACAATGAAGAAATCATGGTAACGGTTTTTCTTTTCGTTTCGGCCCAAAAGTGTTTGTGGCATGCCATAGTTGTTTCATATCATGTGTATAATTCTATAGAAATGATCCCAATAAAGAATTTTAGGCCTTCTAATTACCTTAAAATAATAGCTAGAATATGTGTCATACTTATGTTTAAATAAATTATCTTTTGTTTTATTCCATTTATTGTATAGTTTCTTTTTTGTTTTCCTCGATACAAGCAGTCCAGTTGTCATCCATGGATTGAATTTATGGTTATTGTGATTTAATTTTTTTTATTATAACTGGGCAGGAAATATCGAGGCATTCTTTGAATTGATTGTGAAATTGTTCAAATGCAAGCATAGGGTCCTCTGGAAGAAACCAGCTACAAGAAGAAAGCATACATTTCAATAAGTTCAGATTATTCTGAGACATGCTGTGGTATGAGATGGTTGGTACAAAGTGCTTGTTTTTGTGACTAAAATTAACAAATGGTGATAGGTGGTCTGATATTTCAGTTGTAATTAAACCTGAATCAAGATGATATTTATAGTTAGTGAATATGTTATCGAGAAGTGTGCACGATCTATCAGTTATTCTAGTGGGATGCGAGTTGATTGGAATGCATTGATTGTTTAAGAAACAGTTTAGCAAATTTTGGGATTTAGTGGACTCAATAAGTATGTTGATATTGAAATCACCTCCTACAAAAATAATTTTATGTTTAAATGCTTCTAATATCAAATTTAATTTTATGAAAGATTTGTTCAAATCGGACTTGGGAGGGATATAAACAGATACAAAAATATGGGGACCACTCTCCACTACCATTGTTTCAATATCATTCAGAATCTCAGAGAAATCAGAATTAACAGAACATGGCAATGAATCATGAACAACCAAACCTACACCACCACCCCTAGACACAGACCACTCCACTGAAACAAAATTATAATCCGGGAGAGAAATATCCCCTCCGTGCCAGATTTCTTGCAATGCCAAAACTTTGATGTTTGACTCATTTAGAAATTCAGACAAACTATCATGATGTTTTAGTAAGCTTCGCACATTTGTGTTGCAAAAGACATGTCAGACTTTGGAATTTTTTCTGTTGTTATGTAGCCTAGGCGTTTTATTAGATCAGTTTTTGTGTATATTTCATCTAAATGGTCGGAATTAGTCATGCGTTAGTTGTTTGAGGGTGAACACAAGATGGAATTTCATTGCAAAAACAAAAGATAAAAGCAAAAAAGATCATTGAGAATGAAAGAGGGAAAACAAAGGCAAAGACTGCTCCTTGGTTAGTTGCTCCGAAATGTAAATGCCAGAACCTTTTAGTTTTTGTCTTGAAGAGTACAACTCTCTCCTTTTCCAAATGTTACTGAAGTGAACGATAATTGTTGGTGGTTTTTTCGTTTACATGAGTAGTCTTGCTTCCGTTTGCTGTTGCTATGGTTTCATTCGTGATGTCATCATTCTTGTCATTGCGTAATGCTAATTTCCAAGATTGCTTTTCAAGGCGGTGTGCTGAAATTTCATATTCCTTGAGAGAAATACCTAGTTTTGAGCCAGCCAATTCAATGATTTGCGTAGTGACATCGCCATCTTTGCTGATGATTCCATCAAATCTCAAGTATGACAAGTTTTTGGTATTCTCCTGCGAGCATAATTTTTGCCTCAATTCTTTGATCTGGTCATCTCGTTCAGAAAGTTTCGTCTCCAGGGAGTATAATTCATCTGCCATACTATCTACTTGTCCTTGTAGTGCTTTCATCGCATCTGACACTGCAACTTTAACAGCACTCTGGAAAGCTGTGGTGTAAAACATTTCCAATAAATCTGATTTTGTTAGCGGTGCTGCAATTTCTTGGGTTTCATCTGTGTTTGTTCTCGTTTTTGTTGATTTTGATTTTTGGGCTCTTGTTGATGCCATTTCTTATTTGAATACGACGTAATATATGTAACTTTATTTAAATTTTACTCTATTAAACATAGCATGCAATGTAGGAATATTTACATCAATATTTTTAACTTTTCCGAAGAAATCATTGAAATCATCAGAGCAGATAAAAAGACGTCAGTCACCTCCTACGTCAATACGTTATTCATCTTCATCTTCATTATTCATATTCATATTAATATTCATTAATCATTTAAAACATTTTCATTTATATATGGATTTAAGTATGCCACCTTAACCAAATACAGAAATAAAGTATCTTATACATGATAAGGGAAATGCTTACTCATTCCATATTTGGTGAAATTTACGATGAAGATGCCCAAACAGTTTGTTTACACTCATAAAAATAGCTTTGTGAGATGAAGTTTCTGACAATCAGGATAAACTAATTTCAAGACAATGATTCATAATAGTTTTTTTTTTTTTACTTTCTACTGCAGTATCTACGCAGAAATATGTCTGTCATACAAGGGTGAAAACCTACCAAATCAACTAGGTAAGATCACCTATAGAGTACCTTTTATTGTTGTACTGTTTATAAATTTATTCAGCTTAAACTTTATATTTCAATTCACTCATAGTGCTGCAAATATGGAACATGCTTAAGTTAGTATACACTTATAATCAACAAGTAGAAAACGGGGCTAAGTTTTATTTACTCTGATACGAACACGCTGCGTGCGTAACGAGACACGGAATAGGCTTAATAAATCTCCAGCCGCCAGGCAAGTGATTCTGGCATCTTATGAGTATCTCATTCTTACCACCCAAAGTGTTTGTATCAGAGTAATTAGCACGGGTAACCGTTTTCTATTTGTTTTATAAAATAAATAAACTGGTCATTTTGACATTAAAACGCTCAAAATAATGATAGCACGTGAATTATTATAACATGACGCCATCGTAGAGAAAAGCAAAAGAGAAAAGCTTTGAGAAAAGCAAGGAGAAGTTATAAAAATAGAAGATAATTGATTGAAAATAAACTCACAGGGTATTGGTGAAGTATGGAAATGTTATTTATAAAGAAGCATGTTCAAATTTTGCAGCACTATGAGTGCATTGCAATCTAAATTGTAACCTGAATAAAGTCATATTTCACTTCGTATACAGGATCCTATGCTTTTATAATTTTGAAGCATAGAGCACTGAAATTTATCGTAACGTGCCGCTTGGATTTTGTCAACAAAACAAAACTGCTGTAGAGCTACGGAGAGACTCCTTTGAACAATAGAGTTTATAGACTGCGTTTAAGTTATGTCGATCAAAAGTGTTTTAGTAAAACATTTCAGAGTGAAAGATAACGACAAAAACTACAAGTAGTTATTATGGAAACATTTACGGTATTATTAATTATACCATCGTCAGTTCAAAAGAAACAAAATATTAATTTACAAATTATTTATAGGCTAAGGATCTAAAAACTTAATACATTCCAACTGTTATGATACTGCGAGAAATTAAGCAATGAAAAAGAAAGGAAGTTTAACACCTATTCCATTACAAATGTTCTATTTACCAGTACTTTACAAAAGGAATCGGGAACGAATAGAGTCACTCTGAGGGTTGATATCAAATGCTACAAAATATTATTCAAAACGTTAATCATTTATGTGATAATTGTAAATTGAGAAGCCAACATTTGTTTGTTGCCGGAGAAACAAATGTTATTTAGGCTGTAAGCTGCTCTGGGCATACATACAATCAAGCATCATTTGATGTTTCAGATGAAGTATAGACTAAGTTGACTTTCGGAGGATTTGAACCACAGTCGATCAGATATGACCAGATCTGAAGCTCGGTTGCTCTGCCATCTGAGCTTACCCTCCCTAAATTTCTAAATTTCTAATTTAACATTATTACGTTAAGTTATAATCGTTGTCTTTGACGACTACAGTACACTTCTTGGAGTCAATACCTCCTTCGCCAGTCCAATGCTATTTGCTATTTGCACATATATCTGTAAACTCGCTATGACAGTTTGGATACTCGTGAACTATGTTATTCGAGTCATTGCATCTAAAATTACGTTATTTTTGTTGTTGCAGATTTGCAATTAAAATTGGAATTCGATAAGAACTCCCTAGAGAAACGTGCATTTGTTTTTGATCCAAATAAGAAGCGCATAGCTGTTCTTTCAAAGGTTATGAATATGAATATTGATCTCGAAAAGTGCAACAACACTTTATTCTATGTTACGGTAAGGAATCAAGAGACAAAATCATCAAGTGAAATTCTACAATCACAACTTTTCATATTTTAAGATAATTGATTTCAAAAAAATTGATCCTGTATATATATAAACGCAGAAAATCTATTTGCTTTGAAACAAAATAGTTTCTCGGAACAAAATAATCCTACTTCAAACATTTATAGTTGTCCAGATACCAAGAAAATGTTTTTATTTTATTTTAAGTAAAGTTTTTTTTAATCAAATTATTTTGGTCAACAAATAGTTTCTTAACTGAAGAATACTTCACCTGTACCTGATCTGCCAGTACTGAAATTTCACATTGATGGAATCCATATACTGCATTGTAGTTGTAGTCTATGTAGAATAATTGGTTGATTCAAACTGGAATTGATCTTAAAGCAACAAAATTCAAGAAGAAATCTCCTTCAGATATCTTTGTAAATTATCCATGAAATGAAATCATTCACGGAAGGGAAAACTCAATTTAATTGTTCTCGCTCTGGTGCTCATTCGTCCATCAATTTCTCTCCTAGTGTTCTTCAAAAAGTGATGGATCGAGCATCAATAGGCAGCAGATCAGCCTTCGATGATGTCTATATATATCCGTCACAGTACTGGTATACCATATGGCATATATGGTACAATTGATAGGAACAAACCATAACATTCATAAAATTTTTGTCAGTACATAATTTCAAAGGTGAGACAAAAAGTTGCTGAAAAGCATCTATTTAAAATTTGGAGTTTCGCCGTTTTTCTTTCCTGAAAAATGAAGATGTGGAAAATTTGTCTCCACATCTTCTACTTTACTGTGTATTGCAATGTAATTCGAAGTTTATATCAAAAACAAAACACTTCTATTTACATTTTTTAATTTTAATTTTAATTAGGCTTTTAATTGTATTGACGACATTTAGTTTCAAGTCTCATATATAGATAAATACTGTCAAAGCAAGCCTTTTGTGAAGAATGATTGAGCTTAGACTAGTCAATGGCTTCCCTTACTAGTTCTTGAACATTTCTCTTGACAGGACCGCACCATCGATTTCGCAAACAGCATTGTTGTCTCATCTGAATTGTCCTACGCTGAACCACTTGGTGGTTGTGGTGGATTATGCCCAATTATTGATTTCTACAGCAGTAAATCTTCTCAGCAACAGGTACTGGATACTATACCATCTTTATGGATTCACTTGCGATGAGTAACCCGCTTTGCTGCGTTAATTATGTTCGGATAAGCTCTGGTGCCGTTTTACAGTATCTAAATTGTTGAGAAAGTGTATTTTTAGCTATTCAAAACAAAACACCAACCTGCAACCCTCTCTGTCTCTTCTGTGCCGCCCCTCTATCGACCCACCAAACGATCCCTGCGCTTCCATCAAACAACAACCGCGTGCCGATGATACCAACACACACACGCGATTAGTCGATTAATAAGAAGGAGAATGACGATGCTTCCGAGAACTAGCACCATTATTGGAGACATTTGATTTTTGCGGGCTCCCTTGTGCCATTTTACAGTATCTAAATTGTTGAGAAAGCGTATTTTTAGCTATTCAAAACAAAACACCAAGCCAAAATCATTCAGAGGTCAAAACTAACAGAAGCAAAGCAGTCGATAAATCTGATAACAAAAAACAAGTTATGTAAACAATAGTGGATGTCTCAATTATGTTAATATATTTTTAAAAAGCGCGACATCGGCTAAAATCTGTCTGATATCAAAACTGGAAGCTACACATTATTAATCAAAACGTTATTCATGCTTTGTCTTCACAACACAAAGATGAATCACAGCAGAACGATTTGTTTTCTTCGTTGCAAAAAGCAGAATGCAAACATTTAAAAAACTACGGCCGTCATAACATTTTTAGATGAAAGGTTTTTCAAACCTGTCGAGCTGCAACTGACCATAGATTATAGAATACAGGGATTGGCAACTAAGGTCTGGGCACGAAATATGTTTTTGTTTGAGATTTACCGGAAACACGTGTTCTTGAGCCTACACAGAATTTTGTGACAAATTTTCACAAGTGTACAACAACGCGGTCGACTGTACAGTACTCACTTTATCATCTTTCATATATTCAAGCTGGCTAGTAAATTTAAGCTTGATTGTTTCATTATTTTGCAATGGATGGTCAATTAAATGGCAATGACTTTCAGTACTTCGAATTTCTTGAACGTAGAAGGTGATGAAGAAAATGGCGAACTCAATCGGTGGAAGTTTAGAAAGCGCACCTACAGAAATGTTTACGTTAATGCTAATATTGCTGAAGGATTTGGAAAACTAAAGGTGATTCAACGGTGTCAGTAGCCCTTCACACACGATCAAAACACACTGATATAAAATTAATTATCCATCGAATCGATGAAGATGATGGTTTGTTCACGACCAAATGAATCTGCTCTTCTCAAAAGTTACTACGAATGAGTTATTTCCTCGGACATTTCTGGAGATGTGTCAAATATATTCAACAATTTTGATCTATTCCATACATATCTGCTCGACAGTAATAAAAACAACTATCTGAAATTCATTGCGTGGATGAGCACCTTCGGAAAGTCTATTTATCATTGTTGTGGAACTGCGAAAAAGATTTTCGTAATTTATCATAAGGAGATCAGATGGACTCTTGAAGCAAACACGCTTGAATCAAAAACTATCAACACTGATGATTTTATTTTTCGTTTGTCTACAAGGTATAATAATTTATTATCTGAAGTAAGATAATTTTCGTACACGAACGGCATGGGCTTACTGCTTGTAACTTGCGGTCAAGAACAATAGAGTTGCCAATCCCTGTATTCTATAATCTATGAACTGACGTAGAACTACTCTGGACACACATACACATTTCCAGGCCACATTGTTGCATTACAAACTCTTACTGACTTCAAATGTAATTTGAATGAGCATTATTTGTCTACTTTGTGTATATTGTATATCTAAACTATATAGATATATTCTTCGATACACCACTTACTAATAACATTTCAAATCACTTTATATGCATAATGTAAATTGTATTCACATTTTCCCCATGGTTTTTGTGTAAGTAGATACATGCATACACAATTACACATACACAGATTTTGATATTTATATGTACTAGATGGTGATAATGAGGACAAGCCAAGCAGCCGGATCCAGTGTAAATCACCTGATTAATTGATTCGTCTCGTGAAATATATTTCTAAAATATCACGAAGGTTTTCTGCGATCTGATTGGTCGAAAGAGCGTGCATGAAATCCTAGGGTAAAACATGGCTCCGAAAACCGGGAAAAACCGCTAGCTTCAAAAAGTTTGATCTGTGATAAAATACAGAAATTATAACTTTTTGATAACAACCCAATAAATATCTCAATAATGGCTACGATTTACAAAACGACATTTAGCTGAAGATCTTTATATTTATTGAAGAGCGTGGTAGATGAGTTGTTCGCCGTGCAGCATGCAAAATAAAAACACAGAATGAGATACAATTATAGGCTACGCTGTTTCAAGGTAAACCTTAAATTTAGATAACAATTAGTACATCAATTTCTAGAGAACTATGTACAATTTATATTACAGAAGTTCTTGGATGTGTCTTTCTTTATTCAACAATATATATCTTGTTGTGGGATTTCCTTTGCTTGGTTTATGAATTGAAATTGAATTTTAAATTGTGAATTCGTGACTTGAGAATCTGCCCTCGAATGAAATTCCGACGTTTGTTTTATTTTAGAAAAGGGTTACCACACGCTTGCAAATGTTTGTATTCATATTTACTAAACTCGAAAAAGTTGGGAGACACTCAGGAAGCTAAAAATCACTCGCTCGGAGCTCGTGATTTTTAGCGCTTCACTCGTGTCTCCCAACATTTTCTCGTTTAGTAAATATGAATACAAACATGGCAAGTGTGTGGTAACCCTTTATTCACCTGAACACATTCAGTAATGAAGCTTTCATACCAAACTATTATTTATTATTTATTCATTTTTACTCATTTAACTAATGTTTACTAATTGTATGCAAGCTTGAGGATTTTTTGCTATGTGAATTCCTTTTCTTAACCACATTTTTTTTTACACATAATACATTCCAAACATTCATAGACACAACATCTTGGCTTCAATCGTACCTACAAGTATCCTATGGCAGCCTTGGAGTCTGAAATGCTTCTGATTTTGCTTTACCTGCGTATATTTCTTCAACTCAGGTAATGATAGACCTGATATTCTTCCTTCAGAAAAATGGAAAGATATTGCAGCCTTAGATACAACATCAGAAGACCCAACTAAACAGAGATCAGGAGACTCTCCTATTTTTCGCATTACCTTTAATGCCATCCCGGAAAAAGAAAATATTGCAATAGATAGATAGAGATCGATTACCTCCCTCTGTCGAGAAAGAAGCTGGGGCATGGCTCCAAGCATTACCACCTGAAGCACTGGGGCTAATGCTTTCTGATCAACATTTGAGAATAGTTGTTGCCTTACGCATTGGTTGCAAGATTTGTGAACCCCATTACACCCGTTGATGTGTTTTGCAGGCACGGCATTTCGTGCAAATCTTCAGCAGGCAGATGGGTTAAACATTCAGAAATTAACAGAATTATTCATCAAGCATTAACATCAGCTCACATACCATCATTACTTGAGCCTCTTGGTTTATGTAGATCAGATGGGAAACGAAATGATGGTCTTTCTGCAATTCCATGGAAAAAAGGTCGCTGCATGGTGTGGGATTTTACCTTCGTGGATACTTTTGCAAAATCGTATATAATCATATTGCTAAATCAAGCATTCAAACATCTGCAGAAGTGCCACGTACTTTGTCCAACCAATAGAAGGAAACAAATGGCTCTTTCGGTAAAGGAAGCAGAAAATTTCTGTAAGAACTAGGTTCACTATTTAACAGGGAAACAGAAGGCCCAAAATGGCTATAATAGTTCTTCAGCAAATTAGCATCTCAATTCAAAGAGGAAATGCTGTAAGCATTATGGGTCCATTGATTTAAGTTTTAATTGTTAGTTTTAAGGTTAATGTAATTAATGCAAATAATTTATTAACAGTTACCGCAACATTACTCATTACTTTTCTTATTAGTGTAAATAATTTTATATAGTACTTACACTTTTAATTAGATGCACTGTTTTTTATTCCAAGATTTTAATTATTTATTATGCAAGTTCTACTTTCTGCTATTGTGGATCATGGTCAATGGAGATACTGTGGTGTATGGCCGCGATGAGCTTCTTAGCCTTCGTCATTCTACCTCATCAAATTCTAGGCTTACTAACAGTATTAGTCGTTGGAATAAATATATCAAAGGGAGAAGAGCAAGAGGCACAAGAGGTGGGCAGAAAATTAGAATTCTGAAATACATTAAATCGATACGGAATACTTGTAAAGACGATCGTCGCAACGTAAACAGAAACGCTATCTGCTTGGATGACTGCGATAGTTATGTCACAACAACATAATGTAATTCTATTGTTGAGCACACAAAAGCATAGAAAGGAAAAACAATGAGCCCAATTCAACTCGAATTCCAGAAAGCTTTCCGTTAATTGACAATAGAAAAATTCGAACCTTCATGGAACTCCGATCCAAAGCAAACAACACAGTAGTATGCCACTGGAACATCAACAGCATTTACAACAAAAGTGAAACATTCCTTCCTCTTCTGGAACACAACTTGATTGACCTCCTTTGCATTGCAGAATCAAAGCTAGGCAAAGAAAACTCATCCTTGCTGTTTGAACCAAAAGCACACAGCTACAAGATACATCGAAACGATAGAAATCGACACGGTGGTGGTTTGATGGTGTTTATTCTGCCCCAACTCTGCACAACCCTGAATGGTAAACTAGCCAGGCCGAAACCAAAGAAGGTCCTATACAGAAAAACATATAACCTAGACAAAGAAGCTCGACATTGCTAAACTTCCATGGGTCGATATCATCGAAAACAACAGCAGCGAAACAATTGGTGCCAAGGCAGAGCAAGCCATCCTTTCAGTGCTAAACCACCATTGCCCATCCAGAGTTAGCACAATAAAGCCTGACCAACCTGCATAGGTGACGCCTTGTCTCATCAGAAATGTTGTAAACCGCAATAAAATCCAAAAATAGGTTTCTCAAACATAAGACTGACACCAACTTAGCAAATTACCGATATGCTAAGAAAAAGACCTCGAAAGTTAGAAGACAAGAAATCTGAAAAAATATTAACAACATTATCCAAAGTGGATCACCTAAAGATTTCTGGTCCAAACTGAGCGAGTGGATCCCGGGAAAGCAGAAATACTCTTCTACAGAAATTAGCCTCTGGAAAAGTGATACAATTACATCAGATCCAGAGCAAGAAGCCAATCAATTGAACAACAAATTTATATCGTACATGGAAAATCACCATAGCAATGGCAGTAATGATTTCGACAAACGCCCTTCGATAATTAACATCAAAGAGCTGATGAAAAAGAAACAAAGCACAGAAATGCAACTGATATCCACAACCCAATCAGAGGTGAGCAAGGTACTTTTGAAGCTCAAACTTCAAAAATCGCCCGGAGAAGACGGACTACCAAATTTGGTTCTACAACAAGCTCATTTGGTCCTTGCTAATCCTTTTAGCCGAATTTTTTAACCAGCTTATCGTTGATAATGTATTACCGTCTCACTGGAAAGATGGTTGCGTGACTCCCATTTTCAAAGCATCTGACCCACTACAAGAAACCAATTACCGTCCAATAACACTCCTTGCAGCGTTATCAAAGGTATTTGAGCGGTTAATAAACAATCAAATTTCAGAGCATATGCAAACAAACCAACTCTGGTCGAGTACACTATCTGGATATCTTCACGGTCACTCGTGCAAAACGGCATTATTAAAAATCACGGAAGATTGGAGGGAGTCTCTGAACAGCGCTAAAAATGTTGCAATTGTCGCCGTTGACTTAAGTAAAGCGTTTGATACAATAAATCACCCTCTTCTACTTGCCAAAGTTAGAGCATATGGCTTCAGTGAAAAATTTGCCTTTTTTATAAAAGAATACCTCTATAACAGACGTCAACATGTGAGAATTGGCAAGACATACTCAGCGTGGAGACTAGTACCATCTGGCGTTCCGCAAGGAAGTATTCTCGGCCCCCTTTTGTTCAACATCTTCGTGAACGATCTACAGCATACACTCAACAATTGCACCATAAGACAATATGCAGATGACACAACACTCTACCACTCTCACAAAGACATCACTATTCTTTCTACTGAAATGAATGACGACATCGACAATGTTTCGAAATGGTTTAAAGAAAATAGTTTAAAGATCAACCAAAGCAAGACACAATGTATGACGCTCCGTGGTGGCAAAGCACTTAATCTCGAGATGGATGGAGAACCACTATCATCATCTCCTTGTCTGAAAATCCTCGGATTCTCGATTGATTCAGACCTCTCTTATAAAGCACAAGTATCAAACATCTGCAATAACATTTCCAAGAAGTCCTCAATGCTATGAAGGCTCAAAAACTTCTTTCCTCTAGAAAAGAAAGTCTTGCTGATGAAAGCCTTTATCGTACCCCATCTCTCCTTTTGTAACATATTACTTTGCAATCTGAGTAAAACGCTACAAGCCCGCCTTGACAAGTCTATGGCAAGATCCGTAAGAACAGTCATTGGATTAAGCGGACTTCACCCAACAGAAGATTGCTTGGCAATTGTCTCAATCTTCCATGGGTCAACCACGCAGCACTTCCTTGAATCAGTAGCCCTACTCTGCTGGAAAGTACGACATGCCGAAGCCCCGAAATACATCATGGACAAATTCACAAATGTCACTGGAAAAACAAGATCGGCAACAAGGAAAGACTTCACAGAGAGAAGCTATACATGCGCTGCAGGCAAAAACTCTGTCGTAGGCATCGGAGCAAAATTGTATAATAACATCAGTCGATCGAACACACAGGGGTCTCGACCTTGAAAAATACAGTTGTAAATCATTCAAAGCATTACTGAGAACGATCAAACTGGAGGAATACATACGAGAGTAAAATAATATATATGTATTATACATTGTGTATGTCAGTATGAATTTTATTTAGATTTTATTATTATTATATTTTTACTTTTTATTGTACATATTAAGTTAGATAATTAATCGTTATTCTGTAAAACGTACCGTACTTTGTGTAATGGTAACTGCTAGCATTTATGCAAAACAGTGGAATGCGATTTTAAATAAATAAAGATGATGATGATGATGAAGGTTAATGTAAATTTTTTTGGAACAAGTTAGTACTTGTTTAATAATGTTTGAATTTATCTATTAAAAAAAAAATCAAAGTCCATAGATTGACCAGCTGCCTATGCATATCTTTGTCTTTGAAATCTGGACCCATATTTCAATCACTCGTTTTCATAATACACGGCCCGCGTTTGTGTCTTCTTTGCACATGCACGCGATTTTGGAAAGCTATGTTGGAAAACGAACATGGGTATGCAAGTATCTCTGCCAAGTTATTTATCAAATCACTTGTGTAAGAAGTTACAAGAGCAATAAAGGTGGACCTAGCAAGGGCTTTTGACGCTTAAAAAATTTGTACTGTACCATGAAAAGCCATTAACTTGCAACCAGCATCATACGAATTGTGGACGGAAGACAAAGGTATGTCGAAAACGCCGACGTCACTTTCCAGAAGTCTAGCCTCGTTTCTTGTATTCAAAACAACAAAAGAGATCAAAGGCTGCTGATCATTCTAAGTTCTTTAAGTTTGAAAAGAAAAAATACATAGAGGATAAAACGATAACCAGATGAGAGAATGAAAGCCATCTTAATGTTGTAATATAAGACTAATTTATTCTCAACAGTGAATAATCACACATTGTTTCTTTCTCCATGTAGATAACTTACTTGAAAGGATGCGGTGAAGACAATCAATGCGACACAGATTTGAGCCTAATGGGTAGCATTTCATTACCAGCGTAAGTATGATGGGTTCTGATGTTCAAAGTTGTTACCATTCACTAAAGAACGGTTGATAATTTTAATATTTTATTGCGCTGCATTATTTTTTTTTTAATGATTGCATAGAAATTTATATTTTTAGCAATGAAACTCAACTTGTGTTTGGCAGAGTTAAAGACTTCTCACTGAATATTTTTGTAAATAATTCAGGAGAAAATGCTATATTGTCTACATTGGAAGTTACTATGGGAAACGATATCAACGTAAATGGAGTTGATTTAGAAACTGTGAGTTATAGTATGATTATAAATTTCTAAAGAAACGTTACAGTCAGACTTCCATTTTTGTTGAAAAATTTATCCATATTTATCCACATGTGGTCATTTTTTTTGGTAATGAATGACAACGTAAGTAATTTGTTGTTATTATTTGCAACTTTGGACTTTACATTGCAATCTTATTGTCTTGAGAATGGGTATGATCACACTGGTTTGCTATCGCGGTAAACGATTCAGAATAGGTATGGAGTAAGAATCAGAGCTGGAAATATCAATTGAAGCTATTACTATAAATTTCACGCGTCCACGAGGAAAAATTGCTCCGCATTGGTATGACGGTAGCAGCTTACCGCATGCAGTATTAACTCGAGGTATACCGAACTCCTGTCTTGTGCTGGTTTTCGTGTTTTTGCTTCTCGAATGATGAAAAGATCACATATATACGAAGGACATGCATTGTTCATAACGTCCCATTCCAGCAGTGCGGCTGATGTTACGAAACGGTGGGGTAGCGAAGGCTCCATTCGCCTCATTTCAAAACAGTCCTTAGATAGACAAGTTCGTTCCCGTCCTACTATGGATCTAATAGATCTGCAGAATATTTGGTCAATTCTTTTAACTAGATGTTTAGATATTCCACAAAGAAATACATTTGCAAAGTCAAAATGAGGTGAGATAAATGTTTTAATTAAAGAAAATCTCACATGCAATGGAAAGTATCGACAGAACCTTGATAGAGCGGATGTAATTGCTGACACCTTGCGATAAACATGTTGTACCTGGTCAGATAAGGATAAATGGAATCAAAAGTGAACCCAAGTAACTTGATTGAACCTGATGGAATGATTATATTGTCGTTGACTTTGATTTCTATGCTACCTCGCTCCAATATGATCGTGTTAGTTTTTAAGGCGTTGAGCGTCATAAAATTTTTGTCAGACCACGTTGATAGAGCTTGTATGTCTTCATTAATTTGCAACTGCGTTTGATATATATTCTTCCCGCTGTGGTACAAGGTGGTGTCATCTGCATATTGGTGGATGCCAGAGTGCGATATGAACGGAGACAATTCATTGATAAATATGTTAAATAGCAGAGGCTCGACTATACTTCCCTGTGGTACACCAGATGTGATTGACTTCCGATCCGACCAACAGTTTTCTACTAGGACATGCTGACGTCTATCTAGGAGGTAGCATTCAATCAAATTAATTGAATTTTTATTGAAACCATACGCCTCTAGCTTTGCCAGTAATAGACGATGACCGACCCTATCAAAAGATTTACAGAGATACAGTGTTTCCATTGTCGACCGCCTTTACCCAGTCTGTTGACCACATGTTGACTTCAAGGGAATCTTTTATAAAGGTTATCTTCCGTAAGGGGGAATTATTATCTTCATTCGTACTATTATGCTTCGTAGGCCTTCATCTTTCTTTGCATTGAAATATTGGACTTTCAAAGTCAGAATTGCAAACAGGTTCAAATTAATACCTTTCAATATAAAAATAAAAATTGTTGATGTACCCGGCTAAGCAGAGTTCAATTTGCTCTATAAGGGCCTTTAAGAACTTCGATTGATGATGTTAAATGAATTAATATCGAATCAAACCCCGTATTAATAAGCTCCCTGGGGGTTTCTAAAGTCTGTTGTTCTCCAGGGGATTAAACATCATTCATGTTACTTGAAAACATATGCAGATTTTATCCCTCCGTTTTGCTATAGCTTTCTTAAATTTATTGATATAGCTCGTCTAGTTGTAGAAGACATCTCGTGTTTCGTGCGTTAACCGAGATGATATGATTATTTTCTAGATATGTCTTCGGTGTAATGATATCATGGTATCTATTCTGATTGTTTCTTAGGGTAAAAATGTTTTATTTGAAGAAAAATCTTTGCTACCTGATAAAAGACTTTTGACGTTTGAAATTTCTAAAGTTTTCAAAGAAAATAGTGGAGTGAGTAGAAATGATCATTATTATTACCACTTCATGAAATGTTTGGATCAATATTGTGCTGAACATTTGAATTTGCATAAATTTGTTTAATTTGTTTACCTAATTGCATATACAGTATTCCATGAATCAGGAATTCAAGATGTATTTACAGTTCATGAAATTATTTAATTATATATGAGCCATGCTATAATTATCTAACGGCATACTTTTGAAGAGGACGTAGCATTCGAAACGTTCAATTGCAGCTCCATTATCGCTTACATTGGTTATTCATCGTATTTATCATACTAGTAGCTTCACATTTGTCGACGTCATAGCTATGACCCACACAGTAACAATGTGATCTGTTAGTAATTATCCTCCAGATCGATTTCAATGGGACTCAAATGTTGTGCTTCATTATCTGTCTTCAGATAAATGTTACTGTCAGACTTTCACTTTCTCAAACGCAACCTACTGGCAATGAATATACATTTATCGTGGAAGCTAAAACGTAAGTTAAACAACAGTAATACAATACTAACAGATATTTCTACTCCTTGATATATCTTCAGTGTCCGACATATATGATGTTCATTGGGTCATATAGCTTGTACGGTAATAATTACAACTTCCTTATTATGCCATACATATTTGTCTACCTGTAACCTGTCTACGGACCTTCATAATCATCATCTGTGCAGCTCAAACGATTAACAAGCTTCCTTGTAACACGGTTCAGAAGAATTGGTCGAGGTTCGAAAAGATAAGGAGGGGGAATGTCATTCCAAAGAACTCGAACTACCCAAATAGTGAGGTGAGCATACCGCAAGTAATGACTTGTTCGAATTTGGGAAACAAGCACATAGCTGATTCTGGCTATTACCCGTTAAATTTATTTTTTATTAGGTAATAAATGTTCAAATATTATAAGGTTATACATCTAGTGTAAAACTGTATTGACATTGAGAGATATGCTGTATTTGACTTCATTTGATTCATTACTATTTTTGATTTTCTTCTTCATTTCAGTGTCAGTCAAGACACCAATTATAGCAACAACAAGCTTTTATTGAATGTAACTGCAAAATCATTGGCTTGCATAAGGATATCTGGGTGAGTATATAGATTCACATTAAAACCCACTAGAAATACATTTCATAATCTATTTTTGTAAAATTTATAATTGAGGTAAAAAATTATTCTCATCTGTAGTTCTGCACCCAAAAAGATTTACTATACAAATGAATACTTGAAACCATTGCCTTATGGAATTGAAACTGATATTGGGCCGGAAGTGAACATAACGTTCTTGGTGAGTGTCTGTTTCGTATGAATTAGGCTTTGACAAATGTTGATCACCGTGTAAATACATGTATTCTATTGGATATGAACCATCGTCTGTATATTGCATTATACGTTTCTTCCTCCGGTCGTGGCGAAAGATGCCTTTGATCACCAAAAGGGATGCTCTTCATGATGGCTAATGAGAAAATAATCTGCGTCGTGAGGAATTGTAAAATGATAATGAAGCTGTCATCCGATACATATGCGTAATAGTACATCACGTGAATTGTAGAGCGTGATATAATCGATACTATGCTCCGAAGTTTCAGGTGTCATTATAATTAATACTTTATTATTTCTTTTGGAATATTTATAGATTCAAAATCAAGGTCCAAGTACAGTTAAGAAGCTGGAGGTGAATATCAACATTGCATATCAATTAAAAGATTCAAATTATGTTGTATACCTTCTTGAATCAACGGTAAGTAAACTCCTTTCACATGGGTTTGAATCTTAGATAAAGAAATAAGCGTTTTATATGTACAATTATTGTGTGAAATTTGGGTAATTTTTGACATTCAGGACACATTTGAGATAAAGCAGGGTCAAATATGGTTCACTTGGTTCATGATAGGTCAGGTGTCATAAAGAGAAATCGGATTCAAATAAATTATTGATTCTTCCCTTGAATTATATTGAAGTTAATTGTGTGGCTCAAGCTTAGAGCCGATTGAAAGAGAAATAACAGAGATATCAATGCCTTAGATGCTTTTACTTCTATGCGTCTTTATCTGACAATGCATCTGACCCTTTTGGCTTTTAGAAATGTAGGTCTCGAAATGTTTTACCCACGACACACGTTATATCGGTCCAAATAGCCAAGGCCATCTCTTTACAAGAGTTGGGACACTCATGCCATTTTTAGTTCTTTTGGCTTGGACCCGAGCGCGTTTTTAGCAGTGCGCATGTGCAGGAGAATGTTGTGTTTTTCAGCCATTTTGGAACTGTGGGAAATGGTTTGCTATCGTTTAACAAGAGTACTATGACCATTTACCAGTTGTCTTTCTCCATATTTATTTACTGGACTCTCAAAATTATCATAACAAATTTACTTCAATGTATATTATGTTATCGATCTCATCAGCATGTTGCTCGGGAATACATACAGATCAATGCTAATGGAATTGCTACATGGAAAAGGAGTTTTTGGATTAAATCTTACGCTCTACGCTGATTCTTTGCAGTCAAAGGCTCCTTTTTTCTAGTTCTTCTCCCCAGTTGGAATGGTAAACAATACTTTCATTTCGATTACTATCGCGTCCATTTATATAACAATTAATAATGTAATAGCCTATGTTGTTTTCAATGATGAAAGTTGTATTTTTTTGCGCGTTTCACTTGAAAAGATTGAGAACCTGTTTCCGAAAGAACAAAGAGGCGTCCAAAAATCACGTGACCGGCATCTGTCCAATAGGAGACGATAGCGGCACATGAAAGCGTGTCCTAACTCTTATAAATATATGGCTCTGCAAATAGCTGTCCAAGGGATAAGGAAATATCAGAAGCTACTGTACATAGGATAATGCAGACTAAAAAGATTCCTAACAACTATTAGAAACTTCAATTACCATGATAAATTGTTCTCTCTTCCGATTCGCACAGCTCGCTTCACAGTGTGTCTCTAAAATCACGCTTCATTGTGTTTTCAAAAGTGCTTTCCGTTTGCGCTAAATCGATGTTCACATTGGGCGTTCACACGACCCAATTTTCTATTGTTAGGATGTTTACATCAAAGTCATAAGTATTCTATCTGATGTTTATGATTTATTGATGCGTGTTTTCGAGTTAACTGTTAAATGGCTTGAAAACGATATGAAATCCGCATAAAAGTAGGCTGGATGTTGACCACATTTTGAATCATCTTCATAGCGGTCCACGGATGGTTTTTTGCTACGGAATTGTGAAGGATGATAAATTGTAATCAAGCTCAATTTTATTATTTTATATTGTTATTTTGTTATAGTCTGATGCAATGTGCGCTCTTGATGCCAATCCTGAAAATATAACGGTAAGAAATTATTTTGACTTCGTCTTAACTATAACACCAATCTTTGGTCCGAGAGAAAGTGTTTCTACCTGTGACTAAAATATAATCTTATCAATATACAAATCAGCAATTAAATTTAAGTTTGTCACGTTCATATTATGAGATCGATTAAAATGAAATGATTTGGTATATATTGAACTTCATCAAAATAACCAATATATTCCAATATAATATTCATAATTGCAAAAGTGAGCTTCCAGCTGTGTAAGATTTGTTCGCTAGCGAGGCAAACATGAATTATACATTAACTTATTCAAGTAAATGTAGCCGAAAAATCTATATGCCTAAATATAATTTTACCGGATGTCAATCTCCCCATATATATAATGTGAGTATTATAATGCAAGAGATAAAATCATTACAGGAACAATTCTTAATTCCCTCAAATCCATCAAATACTTATAAACCTTGAACTTTTATCAGTAATTGAGGGGTTCCTTCCCCAACTTCTCAGAATCCTTGTTGTTGCAGCATGATCGTCAATCATCATTAAACTTTATCTCTCTATGAAAATCTTTCTACTTTTGAATTGATTCAATGATTTTTGCTTTAGCTTTTGAATGATGTTGTCCGTAATGAAACTGATCCGAACAATCGAAAGCGTCGTGATATTGAGACGATTGTAAGTCTGCATAAATCAAATTTCTTTCACTTTTAAATTTGATTCGAATGTATTCATTTTAGTATGCATTGTTTCGCGTAGTCATATATTCAATAGGCTTGAGCTCAATATGATAGTCTGATTGAGTTTCCTGATACACTTTTCATCAAAATTGGGAGCCTACATCTTTAATTGTTAATAGGACAAGATGAAATAATAATATACTAATATAGGTATAGATATACCAGAAGTATATTGTAGCTCTTTAGCAACCTATTGATCAATCCTAATTGAGCACACATGTTGTTACTCAGGATTAAATTAGACAGTGAAGATTAGTCACCGCAGCAGCAAAGGATTCTGTGGTCTTTACGTGTTTCTCGTGATTCTATGAGAGAATATCACACCGATAGAAAATGAGTTATTTGTTTAATTACAGGTAGATCATCATTGCTATGATATTAGTAGTAGCATAACCAGTCACATTATGGGAGTGAGTGCCGTCCCTCTTTTGCCTATCATATTTGCTGCACAAAGAATGTCACATAACTGCAGAGCTGTTTCCAATACTGTCACCAGAACCATAAAAAAAATTGCGAAATTTCATTGCGTTTTCATATATAGTACATTCAAGGCATATTCACATTTTTACAGTGTTGTGAGTACTCGTTACAAAAGTAACGCGTTACTTGGTACTCGTTACTTTTGAAGTAATTTTAAAAATGATTTTTATGTTGTAAGTATGAATGTTTTCATGGGTTTCAAACTTTTTCATGGCTTGAAAATTTGTGATTTTCACTTTTTTACAATTTCATGGTATTTTCACAACACTTTTATGGTGTTATCATGGTTCTGGTGTTGGTGGTGTTGACAGGTTCCCAGTGAGTCCATCGAGAATTATTTAAAAGAAAGATTTATAACCCTGGTGGTGTATTTTGTAAAGACCGTGACCCCGGGGTGTATTGTTATGCAATACCGATGTTATGCAACATGGCCGATGGAAAAAAGTTCAATACCTGTCCATATCTTCAACGGAACTTCTCCTTTGGTTGCAAGTGAAGGATGCCGTTCAGTGGTTGCGTAGCATACGAATTTGATCTTTTTACGCTACTTGGGAATGACAAATAATAATAATAATAATCTTTATTATTAAGAAGCAATCTTTCAGGACTGAATAATAGATTCGATGTTTCATTGTTCCACCATTGTATTCTGTTTCATATATAGTATATAATAATCG
Organism: Haliclystus octoradiatus; assembly: GCA_916610825.1. Classification (NCBI taxonomy): domain Eukaryota; kingdom Metazoa; phylum Cnidaria; class Staurozoa; order Stauromedusae; family Haliclystidae; genus Haliclystus; species Haliclystus octoradiatus. The sequence continues at coordinate 6,952,170 of OU744449.1, read as the reverse complement.
TTTGGATACTATTATTATAATTAAAAAACATTTGAGAAAACCATATATGACATTCAGTGATTATTTTCCCTATCATATATTTTCATTGGCTCGTTTCATTGATGATGCTGAGTATTTTCTTGTGCTATATAAATAACTAGAGATAAGTCACCCGCATTGCTGGGTTATTATGAACAATATAGGTGAACAACAATAGATATTTCAACTGAGTTGGTGTTTTTCAGAAATTTGCCAGCCAGTTAAATTTGACATCAAACAGAAAAGCTGCATACAATTTAAACATTTGAAACATTTATTAGTTCCATTATTCGATTCAGAATGCAGAATAGCAATCGGAATGTGTCTGAAACACGACTAGAAAACGGCGATTATAATGATATACAGTATTATAAGACTAGAAGTCAACCGCCTTTCTTAAATAATGACTGAGAAACTGCTAAAAACTGAACACACACAGCAAATACAAACACACACACAAACTTTCGCATTTATAGGTGTAGATATAATTTTACTTTTTCATTTTAAAGGTATAGTTTTATTTCTTATTTTATTAGAATAGACAAAGCAATCTTAAGCGAAAGAAAGACGAAACGTCTTTATGATGTTGTTACACCGTCTATACTTCTGCTAAACCTAGATTACATTTTTTTGTTCTACAGGGTTGTCAAAATGGTAGATGTACTGATATCAAATGCATCGTTGGTCAGTTACAAATTGGTAAAGCAAGAACTGTTACGATTCGGGCTAGAATCTGGAAACGAACATTCGTTGAGGTATACAAATCCTTCGTCATTAAAGAAGAGTTTGACATGGAGACACTTAGCTACAGAATGACAGTTACCCATGGACTTGTTACTTTTTGAATTTTTAAATTTTTGGAATTGTATGGGTGTCATGAAATCTGAAATGAGATTGTAATTCTGTGTCGTTAAAACATTTATAATCCCAAATAGTTGTTATCTTGGAATACTCTTCATTATTCCAGGTATTGAAGAAAGAAACCAGCATATATAATCGTATTACATTAATCATTCCTGATGAAGAGAAAGAGATTTTACAACATGAAGAAGGATGCGCTCAAGATCAAGACATTGCCGAGGTATGTTGAAAGTCATCAAGACAATTTAAGTTGGAATATATAACATATTATTTTTACATTTAATGTAACAATTGGTGTCTTCCTCTGCTCTATAAATTATAAATTTAGCCTACTTGTATCTTATCCATTCTGTTTGCTTGTCAAAGGAATTTTCAATTACAAATACCTAATCAATGATAATTTGCTTTGTCAAGTCATCATAATAATTGGCTGCTTTAGTAGATTCTGAGAACGAAAGAACAGAGAGTTATGCTTACGGCTTCCGCGGAAACACGCACCTTGGCCTAATAATTCTCAGTGTCACGCTCAATCTCCTTCGATGATTGATAGTTATTATTAATCGAGATTTCGAACTTCATTATGATCTTAGCTAATAGAATGCAGATAAACCATATCAGTCATCGACGGACAGGTCAATACAAAAAATCGAGCAATTGGATTGGTCGAACAGCAGTTAATTATAAATTGTATTTGCCTTCTGATTTCGCACAAATGGCTGTTATAATAAGCATTTGATACATTATTGAATTCAACTATGAAAAAATGTTAAGCATATGAAGTCAAAAGTATACTACAAACCTAAATGTATACATAATAAAAAATATAAATATCCCTATCTATTACGTCACATCAACGTGATCACATATTTTGCATGATATACAATTCAAGCAATAGCAGCCTAGACTTGTAGGAGCTTCTGGATAAAAGGGCATGGCACTTTATCAATGAAGGTGAAAAACTTCGCATCAAAAAGAGATATGAAAAACTTCCAAGGGTGTAATATTTGATTGACGTCTCATTTGTTAATGACATGTCCAGCTAATAGTCATACGACCATGTTTAGAAATGATCAGGCTGGTTTTATTGGTCACTGCCACCGTGTCATGTATACGAAAGTATTTAATTATAAATTATATGCGTTATTGTTATTTATTCTGACTCTTGATTTACCATTGATACACTACAGAGAGCCTTCCTGTGGCAGAGACTATCTGCGAGAATCAAGAAGGGAAATAGTATCTGCGTAACATATACCCTTCAGGAGAATAATTCGCACTTAACGCTTCTAACAAATATTGTTATCACTTTATGAATTTTAGTCCTCAAATATTTTAGTTTTATGATATTAAGAGAAATATGAAAACTATGTATAAACAAATATGATATTAGCTAACCTTATATTTTTCACCCAAAAAATACATTAATATATATAATACTACTACTTTAACTGAAGTAGAATTATAGAATTTGTAAGATAGAAAAGAATAAAAACGCTAAAGCCTGGATAACTATCAAAAGTTCAAACTTTTGTTTCATTGCAAAAATAATGTGATTAGAAAGCATAAATTATAAATAAAGCGTACGGCTTCGGTAAACATCAGATCCCTTTGTCTGATATTTCTCAATATCGTGCTCAAACTCGTTCGATAATTGTTTAACATTGGCACCAGGATGAATCTATGAATGATCCTCTCAGAAGTCATTGTATAGTCGTTTTATTCAGAGTAGTGCGACATCGGGGTTAATAATGGCGTACTGTGTCAAAAATAAAAATCGATAGAATTATAGTACCTGCAAGCCATAATAACTGATCCTGTTGTGATGTTACCCCTAATTTATATAAAGATAGACAAAAACGATATATATTTCATATTAATCGTAAATTATGTTTTGTTGCGTTTTAGTTCACGTTTAATGTTGCTGCTGAAGACGTAAAGAAAACAAGTAAAGAATCAGTCCCATGGTGGATTATTCTCGTTTCTGTTATAGCTGGTTTAATTCTGATTTGTGGAACAATTGCAGTTTTTTACAAGGTATTAAGCATCAAGACCCCTCTAAATTAATACGTAAAGTCGTTAATTGATTATTTCAAATATTAAAATATCTATATTTCCAATAAAAATAGCAGATTCAAAAAGATACATCGAAAAGCGTAGTTTCCGCTGTGAAAACAGCTTTATCAGGCAAGTGTTAAGCTCCAATCTGTCAAAATCACAAAATTATCGTAGAAGTGTTATCCGCTTTTGCAGTTGAAGGCTTTCAAAAGTTTTAACTTGTCTTTATACATTCAAGGTATTCAGTAAAAGTTTGCTCTAATAAAATTTCAAGATAAAAGGTAGCAACAAAAAATTAGCAGACTTAAGCCCGGTTTCCACTTGACGAAAAATTCGCTGCAGTGAAAATTTCGCGCAGTGCGCATGCGTTGTGTGACGTTGCACACGAGTTTGGACCACGCAACTTTCGCTGCAACTTTCGCTGAAGCGAAAAAAGTAGTTGGAACTGATCCTACTTTTTTGCGATTCGCTGCAGCGAAACGTGAATCAAGCCAATGCAAATCCTCTTAAAATGATGTTGTCATGACATTTTCAGCAAACAAGATGGCGGGATGAAATTTGTAGCCTGTATTGCTTTGTTGCCTGTATTTTGTCAATTGTGAATCTCCAGTCACTAAATAACGCAAACAAACACATGCTTTTCTCATGTGAGTATCCTTCTTTTCAATATTTAGACCAATCATTATATAAAATTGTTCAAATGTCGAAAGACATATTTACGAAGAGAATTGTAAAAATATTCGATGATGTAGAGCTTCAATTCCTTCACGAGTAAATTAAATGAAACTCTCCTTTCTCTTTCCTCTCTTCAAATAATTTCCGGACCCAGAATGGGTTACTGTATTTTCTTGCATAAAATCTACGTCTTCTGAGCAGAAACATTTGAATAATTTGTAGTCGTGCAAGCAATAAAACTTCCAAATTGACTGGTGCCATGATCGATTTTCATAAGATGTAGAATTTGGCGCACGAATCAAATTTCAAGTGAAAATAAACCAGAGAAAATTTCGCCGCGAAAAGTAGCCGTGAATTTTTCGTCAAGTGGAAACCCGGCTTTAGGTTTAAAGGGGCATTATCGACCGGCGATAATTATTTTGAAAAAATGCATTTTTTGCAAAACCTCATTTTCAAACACCAGTTGTGACATCACCAACTCGGTTTTGTGTTTTCATAGCGATGAAATCTGGTAACTGGAATATATCACGAGGAATGTTTCGATGGCAGAAAAAGTGTTTTCATTTGTGATTTGCTAAGACCGTTTACCAAAGTTGTAATGGAATAAATAATTTTGTTGAAAGAAAGCATAATGTAGATAACTGTGCACACATTTGATACTGTTTTCCGTTTACAAATCTATGAATGTGATATTTCTTGCAAAGAAGAAACATATCGAATCTATCTTCATTTTGACAACATCAAATTCAAATCAGCAGCTTAAATTTCTGTATTTCAATTACACCGACATCACTGAACCTCGATCGAAACAAAAAAAACACCATTTGTGATTTTTGGGTGTTTGGATATTACGGTTTGCTACAAAATTGATTCCAACTGAATTTAATTACTGACCGTTTCCCAGTCGTTCGTTTGTCTGCATTTCCAACCGCGAAATTTTGCTAAAAAATATTCTGATAAAATTTCAGACTTGTTCGCATGAATTATGATTTTAAGGACACATATATCTGTCGTATTTGAAACCCTGATTGTCATCATCTTTATATTCAACTCGTATTGCTTTGCTTGTGTATTGCAAAAAGTGTTACAATATAAGAAGTTGTGTTTCAGAATTCACAGCTCAAATATCATCAACCCACTGAATTAACATGACGTAAATAGAAATGCTACGAGATCAGATTTCAAAAAATTCCATACAAAGGCTGCCGGTCTTGTTTGACCCTTTAAATAAGGTTTCGTAAAATAAGCGATTCAATTAAGCTATTCTGAAACGTGGCTTAAATCCCCAAAGTTTGAAAAATTCAAGATATATATAGATCAGAAATTTGAGAGATCTTTCAATTATTTTCTCTTTATTATTTTTGTTTCTATTGTCTCATTTAGAATATATTACTATACTGTATATACTGTACAAAATATTTTTTTCTGAAATTTTATGCGACTGTTTCATATCTTCTAAAATTGGTTGATGTCACTAAATGCAATATCCAATGAAGCCCTCTTCATTAATATGTAGATGTGTTCTTTCTATCAAGTCAGATTGATTAAAAAATAAAGGCTTGAACAGAAGTCATGCACAATTTGTTACGGAAAATTTTTGTGCGTTTCTACAAATTTTCATTCTCGAATTATTTACTTGCAACTGTCAACAATAACACTAATATAAGGATATATATTTAAGGATGGTGAAGGAGTCAAAGAAGCTATAAGATCATTAGCGCGACACACAAGTAATCCAACATACACAACTATTCATTTGAAATTACATTGAGCTTTCTTGTAATCAAAATTGTCTATAGAAAACACTTTTTATTTACTAACGAAGAATCGAATCCAAATCTCCCGCATGTATTGCGTGCACTTTAATACTTCATTTACTGGTAGAGAGGCTAAATCAAAAGGAGAATGAAATAGCAATTAGGGTGTTGGAATCAGACTGTAGGGATTTCGCTTGGAATTATTCCGAAAGCCCTTATAACCATTGCACTTATAGTTTTCCTCCTTTAGATTTATCTATAAAGTAACATCTTATCTGTAGCATTTTCACGATATCTCTTTGAGATTCAGCACTATTTCGTATTTACCAATGAACATTCATTTTTTCAATAGTTTGGTTTCTTTGAACGCAAACGGGTTATAAAAGAAATCAGTAAGCCAGTAAATGAAGATGAAGATGAAGGCTAAGCAATTCAAGACATTTTATAACAAAATTTGTTATTGTGCAATCGGTAATTATAAAATTATGATGTAACGTTATAATTAATTGTTTTCCTTTGTACCGTATATGTAGTATTATAGTAATTATAATAATTATAGTAATCAGAATATACGTTTGTAGTATATTTTTGACTTAAATTTGCGGCATTGACATAGATTCACAGTTAAATTCAATAATGTATTAGAATGCTTTCTGTAACAGCCATATGTTCGAAATTGGAAGGAAAATATTAGTCTTAACTGGCCAATATATATTGTCGTTGATAAAAGTTAACCCTATCATCTCAGAGGTTTTATTAATTGCTTCAGTAGAAGTGGCAGAAAACACATTTCTGTTGTACCTAGTGTTCAATAAATTAAAATCACTGAACGTAGAGGAAACCTGAAATTAGTATTCTACATCAATTAAAAATCTTTGTATGCCAAAAATGTTTTCACTGTTGTCGTACCGGATGGGAGAACTGTCGCCCATCCAGAGATATAAGATTGTCTGCTGGTACCTCAGGTGATAGCCCATTACCTATTAAAAAGAGGAAGTTGCTACTCAATGGAATGAATAATGTTATAAAAGTAAGTTAGTACTCCTCCCTGGCAAAACTGGCAGATCTTCAAGCAACAGCTAAGCTGTCACTGTAGAGTTCTTCCTCATCCACACATTCAGACGTACCATCGGAAACAGGGAGGAGTACTAACTTACTTTTATTTCAATGTCTTGTTTTATCACTAAATTATGTTAAGCAAGTGAAAATGAAGATTTAGAGTTTGAAAGAAGAAAATTATTGTTTATAGTATATACAGAAAGTAAACAAAAATAGCTCCTGATGTAATAATAGCTGGTTGTGAAAATTCACAAACAGAAGGTCGACATTGACTTAGTTATATACGATTAATGCAATAAGATAATAGCAAACATAACTATTCAAGCAAATATACAAACATAATTTAATAAAAACCAGCCATGTACTATACAATGGAATATACTATACAATCCATCTATCGTTATTGGCAATGTCAATGTGTGTTTTTATTGGTAAAACCATACTCAAGAACTTTGTACTGTCAATAATGAACTATATTGAAGTTAGATAGTAATCTCATAGATAACAAATTACTATCATAATCATCGTTAATAGTCTAAATAATCTTGAGCTTTGTTAAATAGGCATTAAATAGGCATTTACATTTAACTACTAAATTATGTATTAAGTGATATGTATTGAAGTTACATTAGTTCTTGTTAATTGAGTTTAGTAACAAATATGTAAACACTCTTGGAATTATTCATGTTGATTGTTGAATAAAATGTTTGATATTTGATAAATTAACTATAATATTTTAATTAAAATCATAATTTTAATCAAGTTATGTATCGTTTGTTGTTTAGATTATGATTCTATTTCTGCCAGGAAAGGGCTATAATACCGTATTAGGTTGAACAGAAATATACTCCAATTGAGAAAAATACCAATTGAAAGGAGAATATTATTGTTGGAGGGTGCGAGAATCTCTGATTCTATGTAGACAATTATTCTTGAAACAAGAAAATAGCAGCAGTTAACAACTAAATAACGTGTGAAATAAAAAGAAAATTTCGTCTTGAAACAACAATATATATTCTTGCACAATCCAAATATTCTTACCTCACGGAACAGCCAAATATTGTTGTTTCAAGGAAATATATTCTTGATACTTATAAAAAGATTCTTGTAAGTGATTTTAAGGATTTTGCTGTGCAGCAAACAATGTCAACAATAAATCTAATGAATAAAATAGTAAATCAAACACCACAATGAGACAAATACAATAAACCAATCAGACAACAATTAAAATATGAATGAACAATGTAAAACGGACAGTTTTAAGAGTAGCAAATAAATTTAAACAGTCACTTCATCTAACGTCACGCGTAGTGCTACTGTATGCTCTAGAATGAATGGACAGACGGACATTTGATCTGATTGTATTTCGAGAGACATTGACTTAAATGGTTTGTGTAAATTGTTTCAACATGCTTCGTGTTGGCATTTATCTCATGTAGCTTAAACTGCTAAAGCCCTGGGCCAACGACGGTAACTTTTTTGGAATAAATCTGTTTTGATCTGACTATATAGTCTCATGTCTTACACCACAGCAACATAGTCTCTCTTCCCAAAAATTGTTTCCAACGTCATAAAAATCCAGTATCAATCCCATTAACTCACTTTTACTGTTTTACTTTAACTATTTTTTACTGATCTTGTACCTTTCCTTGGTTATCTCTTTCGATTCTTTCTTCGACGATTTGCCTGCTTCCATTTAATCTTACATTCAGTTCTTTTGCCAATCATTTTGTTTCTTCATGCGAACTGTCTCATTTTCTTTTATCTGTTCTAATAATACATTTCCCCAAATTTTGGGTTTTTAGATGTCAATATGCTTTGTAATAGTTTGAGACGCCGATAAATTATATTCATATTTATCGGTGAAATACCGGGTTATTATAAAATGCCCCAGTAAGGTGTGCTGTATCAGTGTACAATATATGGTAACTGCAAACTTATTTTTTATGCCATTGATTTTTCTATTCATTCTCTATCTGTCTTTCTTAGCAGAGTCCACACCTCTAGGTTATAAGTGATTGTTGGCTCCACAGGTTCTCAATACTTAAGTAGCTGCACACTAGTGCTGTGTTTCTCTAAGTGTTCCTCTGTTCCTATTCGTTTCAGTTCTTTGGTAATCCAGGAGTGCTATTTTCCATTTGTTCCATTTGTCTATCTACAGTTCCATTGCTTGTCATCCAATATCCCGGGTGCTTATAGTCTAAATAATTTTGCTTTCTTTATTTTTCCTCTTTTCCATTCAACTACAACTATATATAGCTTGTTTTAATAATGCTAAACGTGGAATGTTTCCCCCCTTCCATTACTCCCATGTTTCTCCCTACTGTGTCTATCGTATATTTGCTCCCTGCAGCTGTAATATCATCGAAAGAGATCAACGGTTTTAAAGATAAATAAGAAGTTACAGTTGTAGTTGCTGACTTACCACAACCATTCAGGGCCATTTACAGGGCAATTCCGAATTCCCCTGCTTTACAATGTTCTTAATGAGATCCCAGAACTTCTTCCATGTGGTATCTGTATGATTATTCTTGCATCTCTGTAATTGGTTGAGGTTGTGAATTGTTGCCACTTATCTTGAACGCATAGTTACGCTGTGATGGTCGACAAGACAATTCTCTAACCAGAGTTGTAGAAGGATTTGTCTGCATCTGCGAAAAGAGCAGACGTATCTTTTATTGTTGCCAAAGATGATCATCAGTGCTAGCCAATTTATCTTTGTTCTATATCCATTTGGAAAGTGCTGAACTCAATAACACCCTTCATTTTCTCCATAATCGATTTTTCAGATAACTCACTCAAAATGCTTCTTAGAAATATTTCTTCTCCTCATCTATTTTTCATTTCAGATTTTATTCGCTTGTTCTTATATGTCGATTTTATTGCCATTCTTTAAATTCAACTTGTGTTAAATCTTAAGTTGAGATTTTATTAATGTGCACATGACAGCAAATATTTTTATTCTGGAATCAAGTAGCCCATGCAAAATAAATAGGAATGGCGGCAATGATTTTTCGATTTGGACTCTTATAAGCGGAGATATTTAATTTAGAAAGTACCATATTTCAGAAATAGTGCTCCTTCGAAAGTCGGAACTCATGCCGGAATGACAAGAGAGCCCACTATGGAAAAATAACCAAGTTTAGACTTCAAAAAATCGTAACTTTTTTCTCGCGAAAAAGAAATTGTCCACTTTCCAGAAGAGACATGCCCATATCTTCGGGATACCTTGTTGGCCATATATAACTGAAATTGAACGTAAAATGTAGAGTTTAGAAAGGTTTTATTAGACTTCGATGAAGTTTTTCTGTCAAAAAGGTGTTAAAACACTGGATTAACGCATGTTATGCATCAAGGTGTTGACTACTAAAACAGCGGCAAAACGCTTTGTATTCACTTCGCCGCCAATGATGATGATCATTGCGCTATTTTGGTTGATCTCCCGCTGCTTAACGTCAGTGCTTCACTGATTTGTTAGCTTCAATCTCAATGATTGGCTATTAAAAATCATTGCATGACCCCCTGTTTGCCTATCAGCAGACGCGTTTCTTCGACAAAAACACAATTATAGAAAGATGAAATTGACACACGCAATGTGTTTATCATACCTAAATCTAATTTGATATTCGACGGACAACGGTTGTTGTCGACTTCTTCACAAAGCTATCCTGTCTAAGAATTATATTTAATCAATGAATTTAATGTGCTGGAGATTGACGACACAGAGAGGTGTCTTTTATTCGGGGAAAGATGGATTTAATAATTCACTGAAACCAAAACATTTTGTACAATTTGGACACACATATGGACAGAATTACATTATTTTGGCTTTCAAATTCAATTCATTGTTCAAGTAATTTACATTTTATGTTGACGAAGGCTAAATCATCCGCAATGAAGTGAATACAAAGCGTTTTGCCGCTGTTTTAGTAGTCAACACCTTGATGCATAACATGCGTTAATCCAGTGTTTTAACACCTTTTTGACAGAAAAACTTCATCGAAGTCTAATAAAACCTTTCTAAACTCTACATTTTACGTTCAATTTCAGTCATATATGGCCAACAAGGTGTCCCGAAGATATGGGCATGTCTGTTCTGGAAAGTGGACAATTTCTTTTTCGCGAGAAAAAAGTTACGATTATTTGAAGTCTATACTTGGTTATTTTTCCATAGTGAGCTCTCTTGTCATTCCGGCATGAATTCCGACTTTCGAAGGAGCACTATTTCTGAAATATGGTACTTTCAAAATTAAATATCTCCACTTATAAGAGTCCAAATCGAAACATTATTGCCGCCATTCCTATTTATTTTGCATGGGCTACTTGATTCCGGAATAAAATTTTTTGGTGTTATGTGCACTTTATAAATATTTTAATAAGAGATTTTATGATCCATCTTATATTAACGTTTTCTCTTACCACCCTTCACTGTTAGCTGCTTTTCTGCATTTAAGATTTTGTGTCCTTATGAATTCCTCTGCAGACTGTTCTAGCTTGTCCTGGCTTGTCCCTTCTATTTATATGTCCTGTAATTTTTTGTTTATTTTTAATTCAATTTCTTTTGTAATTTATGCTGTTGGTTGTGTTCTGTTAAAGAGTTTCTGGGAAACGTTTTGGAATATTTGCAGACTTTGAAATTGGTCTTCGTGTTTAATACCATTGGTATTTGCCATGGTTTAGGCATTTCTTCCTTTCTTCCTTTTATTCTCCTTTGAAACTCCCAAAATCTGTCTTCTTTCATTCCACTTTCTTCTGTTTGTAATAAATTTATCGTTTCATTTTTCTATTTCTTTTGTTACGAATCTTGCTCTCTGTAAATATGATCTGTCCTCAGTCTTTGTCATTATTTAATAAAATGTATTACTGTTACAATCAAACTCGGTTAATACGCCCTCCTTTAATATCCCAACCTTGCTTAATATCCATGCAAAAAACTGATATCTAGTTTCAATTCTTCATACTAACTCTCATATCCTACCTCGCTTATGTCCCGCTTTTCATTCTTAACAGAGGGGGGATATTAAGAAAGTTCGTCTGTATTTCTGTATTGTATTTTTACACTCCGTTTTTCAGGTATTAGCTGTGGTCTTTGCTGGATGGTAGATTGCTTTGTTGTAATTTGTATACATTTTCCTTTGATCTCCATGACTTTCTTTGCCATTCAGACTACAATATTGCTCCTGTGTAGCTTCCTGCATATCAAATACTGTTGATATTTTTCATCTTTGCAACAATATGTTTTGTTTTTATATGCTCTTTTTATTAGAAGCCTATTTTGTTCTCCTCCCTTACCACGTGACACTGCAAGATACTGCACCGTTGCATTTCATTATCACATTTCTGTCATCAACATATCTTAGTGTCACTTCTTTGTCTATTTTAAGGACTCTGTATGGGGTAAAAGCTTCTATATTAATACTGTTTTCTATTAATTAATACTCTTTCCTATTAACCAATCCTCCACACTGAGCCTTGAGAGTTTTCTTCTTTTCTTGATTACCTTAAATATGTAAATAGTTTAATCATATAAAACATGCAAATCCTACTTGATGTTTAGTCTTGGTACAAACAGAGATCCACAAGGTTCCATGTCGCTCCCTGTTCTGTTTACCTCCATTGAGATATTTGAACTTCTTTTATAGATTTCATAGCTTTCATCCTCCTCTATTTCTGTATATAAGATTTCCTTCTATTTCTATTGCTAGTATGTATTTACTGTTGCACAGCTTTGATAATTGTCTCACGTGCAGCGCTTCATTTGTTTTTGCTTGTATTTATTCCCATTCTTTTGTCTATTTTCCAATATGCATCTCTGTGTAGTGTCTTCCTTGTTGCTTTGGCTTTAGGTTTCTTCCATCCCATTGTTCTCGTTAGATTTTTTTCTGTTTATAGAGTTACACGTATGACGCTGGTCGCAAGTGAATTGATTTTCGTTGTACAATTTTCTTCAAGCTTCAAAAGAGAGGTCTGGTAACGACCTTATTTTCACATTTTAAAGTCTACATTTTGACAGTGAGTATGAGAGCAGGCTATAGCGTCATTTAGAGTAATGCCGTTTATTGGTGAATCGATCTTAAATTTTAAATATTTCTTTGATTTTGATTATTTAAATCATGATTCAAAACCACGGAAGTGCTTACAATTTCCCAACGATGGCGATCGCTCCGTCAAAACAAGATGTTTTCTCCTTTATTTTGTATTCTACGCCCACAAAAAACCATCATAATGTTCATACAGTCCTGCGAGATAAACGTAATATATTATTTCTATTTTTGTTACTCCAATTTGATCCACAATAATCCCGTAAACTTGGAGTTTTCTTCGACAGTTTGTTTACAAAATGTTAACTTGTACTTAAATGTTCTATTCTGTCTTTATCTGTCTTTCTTAGCAGGGTTCACACCTCTAGGTTATATATGATTGTTGGCTCCATAGTCTAGTATACTCCATAGCTGAATTCAGCAAATTTCAATTTTTGTTTACACCTCATTGTATTGTTTTTCGATGGGCCGACCAGCCAACACCTGGCTGTAACTCACATGACATCAAGGTGCGCTGTGATTGGGCACACAATATTTTTGGTTTCTGGCACACTGTTTAACCTTAAATTTTATTAGGCCCTCACTGGAGTGCCGCGCGGAAATGAGGGCCGTGATGGAGTGAGGCTAGGCAGGCTATACATGCTGATGCATGATCAACATTCCGCTAAATTAGTATGCCGATTTACTAAGTATATAGGTTACGAGATGGTTACGAGATCGTATACATGTCGACGATTCGAAACTCTTTGTCGACACTGAACAAGCTGAATAGTCTGACAATGTTAACTTAAACACACACACACACAAGGGTAACCAAGCATGAACAACGAATAATACATCATTTGTATTTACATAATAACAATTACAATGAAAACAATGGTAACTCGAAATGTTTTAGTATTACATAAATTATATTAGAATTATGTAAATTTAATACATATAATAATAGAAAAATCTCACTCAAGAATGAGATTTCATTCCAGTGACCCTTTCAAATGTTTCATCCTATTCAAGCAAAACAGATAACAGTTAAGCGAAACTGTTCTTGTGAAACAAAACAAAAGCATTCACAATGAAACATTTTGAAATACGACGAACAGAAATCGAATTTGGTTCACATTTGGTACATTCATTTAGTTAGTCAGTAATATTATTAATTCTGTTGGGTCTACCCAAAAAGATCAGCCACAGATCACATAGGAATAACGTGAAAACTACTTTGGCTATGTGCTGAATTATTAACAAAATGCTATTGGACATGTTTAGCTCTTATATATCAAGATACACAATTCAGAAATATAATAAATGTTGTTCTCATTGTGGACAAAATTGATTTATCTAGTTTCGAATCCGATTGGAGATTTTATTTCGTTTTGTAGCTAGAATGAATTCAGTGATATTTTCCAGTTATATTTTGCTGATTATATCGGTGCAGAATGTACTTAGTTTTAATTTAGAATCTGGACAAGCTTTCCAATATTCAATTGATAAAAGTGGCTATTATTTTGGATATTCTTTGTCGTTTCATAAAAGTGGTCAAAGCAGTTGGTAAGAGCATAAGTAATGTCTACTATTTAAAATATTGTTATGATAATAATAATAATAATAATAATAATAATAATAATAATAATAATAATAATAATAATAATAATAATAATAATAATAATAATAATAATAATAATAATAATAATAATAATAATAATAATAATAATAATAATAATAATAATAATAATAATAATAATAATAATAATAATAATAATAATAATAATAATAATAATAATAATAATAATAATAATAATAATAATAATAATAATAATAATAATAATAATAATAATAATAATAATAATAATAATAATAATAATAATAATAATAATAATAATAATAATAATAATAATAATAATAATAATAATAATAATAATAATAATAATAATAATAATAATAATAATAATAATAATAATAATAATAATAATAATAATAATAATAATAATAATAATAATAATAATAATAATAATAATAATAATAATAATAATAATAATAATAATAATAATAATAATAATAATAATAATAATAATAATAATAATAATAATAATAATAACTTTGAAACCTATTTACATTATAACATTATATCAATATCATTGCTGTAGGATACTTGTTGGCGCTCCAATGAGTAGTGAATCTGGTAACCTTACGCAATCAGAAGTTGGTGCTTTGTATCGTTGCGATGGAACACAAGGTGGAAATTGTACCAATCTTGCCATTGACGATAAATGTAAGTTCCTACGTTAACAGGATATATAATTATATATGTTTCAGTCCCTTATGTTTTACCTTCATGTTCTAAATATGATAAAAATGCAAATAAAACTTTTATATAAAAAGCAAATATAACTGTTTAAGAAACAAGTTTTTAGGTCTCAAAGTTGCTTTATTTGGAGACAAACACAGCGGCTGCGTGACATCACAAGGTTGTCACACGTGAAATCATCAATCTGCGAAAGCTAAAACATAAGCCGAACAAGATCGAAACAAATAAAGTATATCCTTTCCTTTTCGTGAATTCAGTAGTATCATGTCAAGTAGCGATGGAGAACACAATATTTATAATAATTCCGATGAAGTTGATTTTAAAACAGCTAACCAACCTTATTAGGAAGAGCTATTAGCTAGAAAAATTTGCGAAAGAAAGAAGATGGTAGAATATATCGTAGATGAATATCTCTACTGTAGGCAGTAAGTACGGAAAAACATGAAGAAAGATACCCAGCCAATGAATGGTATGTATATACTTTCAACTTTATGTAGAAGTTATTGTTAATGTGAACAATTTTGCTCTGTCAAACTGGCACGATTTCCAGGAATGTATCTCCTTATTAACTTACCTGGTATTGTACCTACTGCATTATGTTGGCAATATCACTTTCTGATTGAGTAAATTTGCAGCCTATTTAACACCATGTAGAGAAGCTAAATCAGCTGTTTGTTTAAATTCTGAATAAAGCCATAAGACACAGCAATGTATAACCAGTTTATAGTTTATTTAATAAAGCCGCAAGGCTTATCTAGATGCAGGTAAATTAGTGTAACAGTAGAAAATGGGTATTTTTTGAGTCAATCACTGTTATTATTATTATTGTAATATAATACATCTTACCTAGTATTGGAACCTGTGTAACATTAATATATAACATTTTCAAAAATTCATCACTGGTCTTTACAATATCTTTTTATTTATCCTTTTAGATATATATGAGCAGTGATGTATACAGATGTGATAAGATTAATCTTTGGCTCAATACGTTTTGACAGTAGGCTGTCATATATTTTTCACCATTTCAGACTGCAATACTACACTTAAAAAGGAATAAATAACAACATGATTATCAAATAAAAGTGTTTTTTTCGCAAACAATATTGTTATTTTTTGTAGTTTGGATAGACAGTGATCGTGGGGTTGAGACTTCCTTGGTTGACAGACTTTCCACTGTCGTTCTTTGCATCATATATTATCATCATCGCATATATTTGCAGTAAACCTGATAAATTTCACAAGAAAAGTTTCAATGATTACTGTTGCTGAAATGGGCAGTCCTTATTGATGTTGATATTTATGTAACCTTACAAGTGTCCAGATACGTTTGACGGATACAGATATGTTTGACGTTAGGACACATCAAAACTTTATTTCATAGGGCTCTGGCAGCCATATATGTCCGCAAAACTTTTTCTGATCAAAATGTTATAATATATTTCTGTAAGTATAAAGAAGGATTGATACTAATATGTAATAATGAGTTAGATAATAATACGAAACCTAGTTGATATTATCGATTGTGTAGCTTGTCTTTTAAAACTCACCAGAGCATTATTGAAAAAATCATATTTTAGTCGATTGTTACAAAAAATTAAAACAGTGTGTGACGCAGCAGCCCACGATTTAATTACACTGATTAAAACATCATGATCTTCAAGGCATCTTTCTATAAATTTAAAACAAACATAGCCTACATATAAGTAGCCTGCGCGCAGACCCAAATCTTATTTTTATGATTAGTAGGGTCTGCGTAATATGGACAGAAAGCTTGGCTGGGCGGAAGCTGGAGGGAGTGGCGGAACGTCATTACATTTTAACTCCTGCTGTTCAGCGTTGTACAACTACAGAAGGCGTCACAAACAGCATTTCTGCAAGTCCGATTTTCGTAAATAACAAAACTTTTCACAATCAAAATTGACACTTATTAGTTATGAAATAAGATGAGTTGATTCATAACCACGTTCAAATGATTAATACTAACTTGATACAACGTACTATTTTTTGTTCAATATGAAGTGATCTAAGTTGTCCAATGTTTTTAATGTATTGGTTTTTGACAGAGAAACTCAAAAATTGACATCAGTGATGGGAATTAGTCTTTCGTAAAGAAGTATTTTTGTAATCCAAATTTGCTATGGCGCAGCAAAAAAGATCCAGAGATTAAATCGTTCTATATCTAATAGAATCATTTGTTCTTTCGATATTACCCATGACAAATTGGCTTTTACGACGAACACAAACACAATCCAAATGAATTTCAATATCTTGAAATCAAGTCTTTGTTGGCTGATGCTGCATGTAAAATAGCATGTCCCGTCCTCCGAGAAAGGAAAATTAACAAGAAATCGTTTTTGTCAATACACTATGTTCATTTTACTACAAACATAATTACAAAAAGTCTGTATTGAATAAAAAAAGTCTGATGTCTCCCTCGTACAAAACTGAAAAACGAACACAAGCAAAATTATTTTATCGAAGAAGAACGACGTTTTATTATTCGGCTTGCGTATAGCATACTTGAAAAGGAATGCGTCAAAAGCTTATATTTATCAACCAATCATGTTCTGGTTCTAGTTTTGGAGAACTCGCTAACGATTGGCTGATGAACAATAGACAAACAATAGATTTTTCACGTTTCTGCCATTCCCCCTAATTCAGTCCAGCGCAAGCTTTCTGTCGATTGATGATTTCACGTGTGACAACCTTGTGATGTCACGCAGCCGCTGTGTTTGTCTCCAAATAGAGCAACTTTGAGACCTAAAAACTTGTTTCTTAAACAGTTATATTTACGCAGACCCTACTAATCATAAAAAAAGATTTGGGTCTGCGCGCAGGCTAACATATAAGCAAATGATACAAGTACAGCAGTCATCGGCATCAAACAAAAACAAAGGGGGAACCAAAACTTTTTGGAGTTTGGTCCAAGATATCTATAAAATGTTTTATTTCGATTCGAAGAGGGAAATTGTTTGGGATATACTGGGTTAAAGGAAACATTGAAATGAAGAGACGGAATTCCTCTTATACTAACAGTAGCCCTAAATATGAGGTTTTGTAGTAGAATCCAATGTAATGAGTACTGCTTTGAAACACTTGCTGTCAGAAACATCTTGTTCTCCAGATGGTTATCCTGCTTGTTTTTTAATGTCGATCACTAATGATATAGCTATTCCTTTTTCTATCGTATTTGAATTATCATTAAAAGTGGGAGCTTTGTCGAAGATCTGGAAAACATCTGTGGTATCTCCAATATTTGAAAAAGCCTCTTCAAAACAAAACCCTCGACTAATCTGACATGCATCGCTTGTAAGGTTATGGAACGAATAATATACAAAGACAGGAATATTTATTTAACAATAATTTAATCTCTCGTGATCAATTTGGTTTCCTTTCAAAGCTATCTATACTTGCACTCAACTTTTAACGGTGTTAGCAGATTGGTGCACTGCGTTAAATAAAAACTTTTTACAGATGCTGTATACATAGATTTTAGAAAAGCCTTTGACTCAATTAGCCATGAAAAGCTATTACATAAACTTCAAGCTTATGGAATAACATACGATTTTTTTTCGTGGATTTCATCATATTTAACAAATCGATCTCAACAAGTATCAGTGGGTGATAGTTTATCTGAATGTCTTCCTGTTACCAGTGGTGTGCCACAAGGATCGGTTTTAGGTCCATTAATATTTGTAATTGTTTTCAATGACATTCCAGAATGCTTAAAGGGAAGTTGCAAAGTTAAGTTTTATGCACATGATGCAAAATTTTATTGTTCAAAATCAACAGAACATGATGTCCAATTATCTACAACATTGAACAATTTCTGTCATTGGGCAAACCAATGGCAAATGAAGATCGCTCATGAAAAATGTGATTTCATTTCTATTGGCAATTCTCAAGTCAAAAACCTGAAATATTCTTTAAATGATCACATTCTAAAAACTATCACATCTATCAAAGATCTTGGAGTTATTCTCTTTTCTGATCTCAGATTTCCCTTGCATTGTACTGCTATCGCTTCAAAAACTAAGTCCCATTCCTTTTTACTTTTCAAATGCTTTACGTCCAAAGATATAAATTTATTATTAAAAGCAAACATTGTATATGTACGACCAATCCTTGAGTCAGCCACAAAAGATTTGAATCCAAACTATGTAAAAGACATTATTACTATAGAACGAGCTCAAAAGCGATTCACTAAACGACTATGCGTATTAGCACATATTACATTCTCTAATTACGCTGATCACCTGCACAGCTACAATCATTAGACTTGCGTCGAGTAAGGTTTGATCTGAGAATGGTGTACAAAATGCTAAATTGAATTGTAAACGTTGATGTTGATACACAATTTAAAATAAAATCAACGACAAAATATGATTTAAGGGGTCATTCTTTAATTTAAGCCAGTTAGTTGTAGAAATATTACTGTTGGTTCCATTTTTTGTAACCGTGTTGTATATATATAGAACTCTTTGCCTGATAAGGTAGTAACATCCAAAACAATCACGCAATTCAACAACAATTTAACAAACATTAATCTCTCTCCGTATTTTAAAAGTTTCCACATATACTAATAAATAGCACAAATCAATAACTATTATAAATAAGTAAATTATCGGTTAACAAAGTAAAGAAAACAGTATTATAGGTTTTATTCAAGTAGAAGTTCAATCTTTCCTTTAATAACCTACTTAACTTAAATTTAATGTTGACAGATATATCTTATCATATCCTATCTTATATTGTTGTTCATTTGCTGATTGATTTGCTATGAGATATAAGCTACTGTATAACTATGGGTTAATTGTCGAACAAGTTTATATGTTGATACATTTACTGTTTCTAAATGACAGTAAATTTACAACCTGAATGCTGCGTTTGGTTAATCCATATCCTACTTAATATTTAATTAACGATTTTTCTTTTGATTGATGCGTTTTATATTCTTGACAAGATTTGCGTATCAAAAAATTATTCTTTTCCATAAATATCTACGGATATAAATTTCAAAAGGCAAATGTTATTGTGGTGTATTTACCGACTGGCTTATTTGTAAAGCTCTATATTTTGTTTTCTATATTTCCAGTACCTGCTCCGGCTACTGAAACGACTGAAGGACAATGGCTAGGATCCACTGTAGCCAGCCAAGGCATAGACCAAAAAGTTGCTGTGAGTGCATAATTGTGTCACATGTACAAGTGATTGACACCATATTCGTTGTTATAGTAACATTTTTAAATTACCATAACTCCCCGCATGTTGATATCTCACAAATGATTATATTCAGTTGCTACCCTTTATAATTGAATGCTATATATCGTAAATGAATTCTTCGATTTTTTTTCTTAAATTCACAATTTTTTTCTAATGTTTATGATTCAGATTGTCAAAATTGGACTAAACTTGTCATTGTCGAATTGGTTTTCGTTAGGAGCTTAAAGCAAGGAAGATAAATGTGATATTTTTTCAAATATAAAATTTAATTTTCCAACTGTAGATACGATATAAACCTCTTTTCTCTCTCTTTCACTTGCATGATGATGATTTTAGAATAAATCGAAACCGTTGGAGATTATCGTTCGTTTAATTTGTCGCTATTCAGTATAACAAAGTCAAGACAAAAGGTTTCTTAAATGAAATCTCAATCTCCCAGCACATGAAAAAAATCTTTTGCTTGAAACAAGAAAAAGCATTCTGTGAAAAACAAAAATTCATGAGAAATGAAAGAATCTAATCTGTACAGTAAACTTTTCTTGAACTATTTTGATAGAAAAACTCAAATTCGCAACCGTTAATAGACGAATTCGGCTATGAAATCACGTGACTTGAAAGTGGTATTTACATCACATGACTGAAGTAAAATATAATCGAAGCACGCCAAAGCAGAGCAATACGTAGTTTTATTTTAACCAATTTATTCATTAAAATGAGTTTGAATCTTAGAATCTTATCTGCTAGTCTGGAGACAATTTTAAATGTTGAATTTTACGTTATATACTTGTTTTCAATGTTATGAGGAAAATGAATCTGCATGTAAATCGGTGGCAGAAATTGCAAAGCAAAGAATAAACTTCTATTGATTTCTTATTGAATTACAATATCATTAAGATTTTGAATTACGTTTGATATGCAATAAATTGGACATAAATAATACTATTTAAATGTTAGTCACATACGTTTCGAATTCAAACGGGTTATATGGCTGATTTTTCTTCTCGACAAAATTTGATTTCTTCTTCCTCTATATAGACTTTCACCAAAGTTGTGACACTGTTCACGTTTTACACGGCAGACAGGAAATCGGCTTTATGAAAAGTATATAGCCATATAATAACTACACCATCTGTAGTAAGACTAAAAGACATGAGCAAAACTAACAAGAGAACTTCGCATTTCTGAATACGGCAAGATGGTTTGCAATACTAAATTTCTTGATACGCAGAGTTTATTGGACTGCTCAGCACACGGCACAGGCTATTATAAAATACATCATAGATATAGTTTGCATTAACTGTCATTATATATACTATTTTTCTGCTAGTATATTACTTCTTCCATGATAAAAATCTCATGTTTGATCGTCATAGTCTTTATAGAAAGAAAACGAGCAAGAAAACGGCGACAAAAATGTAACGTTCAATGGAAATTTCGGTTGGCCTTATAACAGCTTTGAACTACCTTTTTCCTTCGGTGTCATCATTGAAAAAGAGTAAAGAATGTGATTCTTTACTTTCAGTGCATTATTCCAGTATTTATACATAGTACTATTCCCATGAAGTAATGTATCAACCGGTAAGATTTGACAAATCTGGCAGCGACAACGGTCTGTCTTCTAATCCTGGTAACTTTTCTCCCAGGGCATAAATAAGACATGAAACACGCCAGCAACATTGTTGAGTAAACAACTAGGCACAGAAGTAACATTTTGAATCTCTAAATCAAATTAATCCTCCAATAATACGAATTTACAAGCAGAAAAGTACTGGCGACCGCATTCAACCATTTATTCGTTCGACTGTAAACACCAACTTCAGATCACGTGAACATACATGCGATTCTTAGCCGAATTTGTCTATTGTATGTCTTTACAGTTTCATGTTAAATTCTTAATTTATTTTGTATATTCTTGTTTCCATGTAGTAATTTTATTTTAGCTTTAGCGTTTAGCGTCTGAAAATAGCCAGCAAATTTTACTTACGAGACGGTGTTATCCACTGCATGAAACTATTTACCTGATCAATGTCTTTAACCATTACATTTTGTCATGTCGTTGAAAATAGACTTCAATTCTAATCAAATTAAGAAACTATATATACCGTCGACCATTCCTGTGTAGGTTTTCCTAGAGCCATGTATTTATAAGAGTTGGGACATGCGATATTAAGGGCTCAAAAATCATCATTTTCATTCCATTGAAAATGAGGTTTTGCTTTTGAACAGAAAGTTTTTGAATTCATGATATTATTTTTCCCCGATTTGTTCAAATTTCGTGAGCCTGGGTTCGGTGAAACGAAAATGGCATCCATGTGACTTGTGACATTAATCTGTCCAGTTGGAGCTGAGGGCGTCACTAGAGTGTCCCAGTCCTTGCAAATATATAGCTTCGGGTTTTCCTGTGTAAGTAACATATTCACTACTGATCCCCATTGATTGAAAGAAGCTTTGTATCTTATTTTTATTAATTCTGTCATTGATTATTGTTTTAAAATAGGTATGTGCTCCAAGGTATGGACAACGGCGAAGGCATCATTATGCTCATGGGAGATGTTTTATTCTTGACAAAGACCTCAAAGTTGAAAAAGAGTGGGATCCATTTTATGGTAACGAGAATCTTTGGAATTTTCAAGAGCAATTACTCAATTTTTTTTCTGCATAATTTTTTTTTAATGTCAAGTCCCCTCTCTTGTGTCTCGTCCGACTTTATATTTAGCTAAACCTGAAATTTTTATTATGAATTCCTCTTACGCCAGGATTTAATTCTTTCTGAGTTCATTTTCATAAGGTTCTCTAACTTCGTCCGCAACAGGGATGGCACGATGAGTTCCCAGACAAGGACTAATTTCCTGTTTAATAGGCCTATAGTGTTGCTGGTAGTAGTTTCTATGCGTATAGAAGTTCAATCCGCAGGGGGTATTCAAGTTGGGATGACATATTTACAGGCGCTGAAGTAACATTACATTTGAGGTCCACGGACATCAGAGTCCATTCAACGAAATTACAAAATTACAAAATATATATTATCAACCTCGAAGCTCAGACAAAAAAAGGAAGATGTCAGCAGTTTTAAAATAGAACATAAAGATAGCTGCTTCACTGTATATGCTTTCCTGACGTCTATCGAGCTGGCCGCACCACTTTCTTCGATGTAGATCATTTTGGTCTTAACAGTTTGATCACAGCCTGATCAAACTTGATCAGTATGTTATATGTTTTGATCAGCTTTGATCAGCGAGTTATAAGCGATTTCAAGATGTAAGGCTGGCTCAACACCGAAAATCCGAACGACATAAAATAATAAACCGAATTTGGTATCAAAAGTTTGATCACGCCCTGATCATTACTGATCAAAACTTCTTTGTCCATAATTAAAATTATTGAGCGTGCAATCGGCAATTTAGCTTCTGGTGCGGCCAAATCAACACCAAAATTTCGAAAACGAGGTTATAATCATCCGAACTCTACGAATTTGGTATCAAAAGTTTGATCACGCCCTGATCATTACTGATTAGGTAACTTGATCATTTTTCGTTAATTATAATCATTGATAGTTGTATGATTTTTCTGTGCTGGTAATTTTATTGTTCTACAGGTTCAAATTAGAATAAGCTTTGTATGAAGTAGTTGCTATTTCTATAATCCATCATTTTAAATACACCATAGCGACATCTGGAGACTACGCAGTTGACCTCTACTGAAAATTGAAAATTTACAACATTAATTGACACTAACCAAGAATAATTTACATCAAAAGAACCCCAAACTGTTCCAATAAGGATGTCGAGAGTGGATAAATAAAATAAGTAGAAACAAAACCGGTCTTCGAATCATATTGTCCAAATCAACCATTGCATTGCAACACATCAAACGTCAACACAATGCAACGCGTCAACGATTGGCCTGGATTGATTATGCAGAACACTGATGTCGTCTTTGTTTGATTTTTCTTTTAGATAAAAGAACGGGTTTGTATGCACAATGTGAACTTGGCTTTTCACTTGCATTTTCTCAAACAGGAGACAAGCCAATGCTGTCTGGTTTAGTTGGATATTACTGGAATCGAGGTTAGTTTGAAAGTCTACATTCAATAATAGTCGAAATCCGATCAAATTGATCTCCGGGATGGATCAAGCTTCAGAATTGAACAGATTTCCGATTTCCAGTGCTTATTGTATTTGTCTGGTAGAGTTCAAAATTCTTATTTAATCCATCCAAAAGCAAATCAGGGTTGACTTCAAATCCCGGGTACCAGATTTTATTATTGTCCGATAAACTTTGATATACATAAATAGTTATATGGTCTATAGATATTAAAAGGCTGATCCAATTCATCAAGCGTGCCATTTTCAAAGTTAAAATTTACAATAATTTCTTGATAGTATAGTACTTTTCGAAACCTTCTTCCTTTCCTTAAAAGCCAGTCATTTAACATTTATTGTGTGAAATTAATTAGTTCAGATGGCAGAGCAACCGAACTTCAGATCGTATCGTACCATTTTCGACTGTGCTTCAAATCCCCCGAAGATTGGCCTTGACTTTATCAAAACATTAAATGAGTACCATCTGCTGATGGTGGATGGAATGGTCCAGTGGGAATTGCATTGTGAGTAACTGCGGGAAGCATCGTTGCGCACTGACAATCGAGGACTATCTGACATAAATCCGGCAGTGTTGTGGCTGCGATCAATAAAGAGCGTTCATTATCATTTCGCTCAGCGAAAGAGCCACTCCTCTAGAAATAGAGAGGTGGTGCAGGTGCCTTCGGTAGGGCGATACTGTCTCAATTCAAATTATACGCATGAAAATTCAATATATACGTCTCTATATATATCGTGTGTTTACATTGAAATTCCAGGGTTGATCATTTCTACCAATATCTCCTCTATATTTATCGCGTGTGTTTACATTGAAATTCCAGGGTTGATCATTTCTACCAATATGTCCACATTGTCAGTAGAATATCCTCGAATCAGTCAAGTTTCTGGCGAAGACGAGCTATGGGGTAAATTCATTATTTAAATTCGGAAGTTTTATATTATAGCTATATATAATAATTGGCTGTGCTTTAGAGATATGATTCTAGTACAAGAAACTTTTACCTGCATCAGGATATATTTTTCTTGTTTTGGGCTTAAAGTCTAACTGATGTTCAATTTTCTGTTGTTTGGAACTCCCATGATTCTTAGTTGGATTTAGCCAATCGAAAACGTAATCGAAATCACCTGAAAGTTGAATACAAGTGAGAAATGTTGACTTAAAACGAGAAAAATTATTCTTGAAATGAGAAACGTTTTTGTAGAACAAACAAAAGGAAGATCTCTCAAGGATTCTGTGTGTGAATGTTAAAAATAAGATGGGCCAATCTTTTACAGATTCCGCTCTCCTCTAATAATTTATTTCTTCCCAGAAAAGGAACGTTTGGAAACAAGATAGACCTATAGACTTATCTATAGCAGGATGGAAAAAGATTTAATAAAATATTTTTATGAACCATAGTAGATTTGAATACTGAACGAGGTTTTACAGTGTGTGCAAAACAAATGTGTTGTATTTTATAAAAGTGTTTCCACAATGTATGTTGTTCACACACTTGTAATTTGAATTCATGCGTATACCATACAAGAGAATGTCGAGGAAGAGCTAATAGCAAAAGTCCATTGCAAATTGATGTACAGTATACATTATACCCTTTGATAATAGATATATATTTATGATATGATTTATTTGTCATCAAATGAATATGACAGGCTTAAATAGATAATGTATGAAAAAATATACGCAAAAATTATTGTTCCCCTCCAATTTTTAAGGAGTTCCGACTCAGAAAAAAACGCTCCATATTGATATTGAACATGTACAATGAGGTTTGCAAGAAACAAGTTGGAAATAAACTTGAATCAAGTAAAATGTTTTATGCATTGAAGATAATTATCTAGCATAATATTCTTTTTAAGAAACACCTACTGATTGGATATCAACTGTTTTAAACATCTGCTCTATTGTCATACATAGGATATAGCGTCACATGGGCCAATATTTCTGGATCAGTTTCTGGAGGTGAGGATTAGATAGCACGTGTTTGTATTTATTCTATAGCCAGCGAAATTTGTCAGTAATAAATCGTGAACATATTGTCCTTCCATTTTTTGTTGTAAACAATAGCCAGCCAATCAGTGTCTTTATCTCATTTTTCTCACACGTAAAATAACGATATAACCAATCAGTTTTCTTATACGATGTTTTCTCATATGTGAGAAAAACGATATATGTCCGATTTGTTTAACCTATTCTTTCTTGAATATGTCGTAAGTGACATTTTAATCAGAAAGATTCAATAATTTCAAAATTTTTTGAACAAAAAAGAAAGAAAACAAATGAAACGCAGTTTATTTCCATTCGACTTGTTAATGTTAAGTAAATTTGCGAACTTTAATCGCACTTTATGAGCAGTTTGCCGCATTCAGTTTATATGATGAATATAATAATAAAATCAAACTTGAAGTAAATAGATTTCTTGAACATAACATCGAACTTGAACACTGATACATTCCAACCACATAGAAAGCCTAATGACCGGCTTTTATACATCAACATCAACTCCAGTTATCACAAAGATTATCCAGTTTATCTATCAACTGCATAATATTTGAGAACAGTAAAGAATCGTTCGCAGACGCTTCAAGAGAAAGCGGAGAGAAAACACACCTAGAATAACATCCATGAGCAACACAGTCAAAACGTAATAGAAAATGCAGAATGAGAAAAACAATATGATTCAACCTATCCCACAACAAGATCGTGAAAACTAACATCGGTCGTATGTTTTGTCGTGTGACAATGAAAGTAGCATGAACGACTATGACGAGAGATCTTGTACTTTAATCAAAAACAATCGGTTATATACACTACCCGAAAGAGAGGCTAGTATAGAGAGGTTGGGTCAACTGCTGATGATGATGATACATCAAGTGAAGGGTTAGTCCTAATTCTTAGTCCCTCCTCTAAATTCGAATCTACAGGGGCATTGCCAATTTGATTGCTTGAAGCTAAGACTGTCCGACGCTCCCCCATTCGTATCCATGCTGTGTTTGACCCCTTTGAAATATAAATGAGGCTTTCAGAGAAGGTGTGGAACTGGCAGGTTTATACATAACAATATCTCCGGGGACATGATCCGAAACAAAAGGGACTCTGAGACTCCTTCCCATTAAAATTTGGGATTGTCGAGCATGAGAAGTTGTTCTGTGTACTAGCGAAATCATGTTGAGGAACATCTGAAAAGATATACGCATATTCCTATGCAAAACTTTCATGGCGGGTTTCATTGTTTGTACCGAACACTCTGCAGGGCGTTAGTGCGAGGGAAATAGACAGGTGACTCAGATTTACAAAATCCGGATTTTTCTAGCCAAAAAGCAATAGGATCATTAACGTATTATTGTGCATTATTAGAAACCAGGTGTTTTTCAACAGCGAAACGGATAAAAAGTGGCAAAAATATTTTTAATGATGTTCAGGAGTTGACCTATCTGGACATAGAAATGCTTCCATCCAGCCACTATACGGGGGTCAGCAATTAATAAGATATTACCAATAACTGGTATATGGCCGAAATCCATGTGATGCCTCTTTCTTGACAGTCAACTTTTTGCCATTCATGTACTGTTTAGCAGTCTTGTGACGCAGATTGAAGCATTTTTCACAAGAAGAAACATAGTGGTATATATCACGATCCATGCCTGGCTACCAAACACTTTTAGCGAGAAAACTTTGAGTGGAATTTATACCCTGCTAGACCGAGTGCCGCAGAAATAAAACGGCAGGTTTCCCCGGGTGTAAGCGATAATTTTCCCCATAGATTTCTCGAACTATTCATTTTCTCTATACTTACTACTTAATTCGTTTAATTATAAAATCCTCCTAAATAGAACAAATCGTGACATACATTTATTAATATGTCAACGTGATATCAATCAGTGTAGAACAGAAAGAGAACAGTGAAGACGCGGAAAAGAACACACGGTATGAATTTATCCTATTTTACGTAACTTATAAAATTGTTTACTTTAGTATGTCATGTTAATCATAATTAATAGAATTTAATCTCTTTCTAGTTTAAAACGGATTTATCAACAGTACAGTAATCATATATATATATATTTCAATCAACTCACAAGATTATTGGTTTATTCAACTTTATTCAACAAACTTATTATTGCCGTAACAAATTGTGTCTATTCATTTGTCGTCTTTATACCTGCTTATTTATCTTCATGTATTCGTCAATGTACCGTTCACATTCAAATTAGTAAAATTGGCGTCTATATTAGTTTTAAACGTGTACCTTTGACCGTTAAAAGAAAGCATGTCTCGCGGTACCGAAGGTGCAGAAGGCACTTCTATGCCCCCTTTAGAGGGACAACTTATCGAACAAAGATCAACCCGGGCTAGAAGTCAAAAAACGCATTCTACAAGGTACTCAAAAGCATCTAAGTCATCAAATTCGACGCGCCGAAGAGAGGCACAGCATGCGTTGGAGCTAGCACAATACAAAAGAGACGAGACCGTAAAATACGTCGAGAAAGAAGCGGAATTGACAATGTCAAAAAAGTTATTGACAGTAAATATGAACTTGAAGAAAGCAGAACTCGATTTAAAATATTGTGATGACAGTGAAAATGATGACAGCGGCTCTGAAGTCTCAGAACATGAGTTAACAGAAACTAATGAAATTAAACCAATTATAACATCTGTGAAACCGCTAAACGACCAATTAACCGTAAATGAAAAAGTGCACGATTGGTTTGACACGCTTCCAAAAATAAATCAATTGTTAACAACCAATTCAAATTTAGCAAACAGTAATGACAACCAAGCAAATCAATTGGGAAATATAATTGCAAGAATCGGTTTGCCAACTATTCGCCCCCTTTCCTTTAGTGGGGACGCGACAGAATACATACGATTTATTGAAACTTTCAAGCAGATGATGGCCCCTACAGGGTTGAATGAAAATGAAAAGTTATGGCACTTAATCAATAGTTGTACGGGGGAGGCTAAAACTGCAATTCAAAATTGTATTGGTCTAGAAGATGGATTTACAAGAGGGTTAACAATCCTTAAAAAACAATTCGGAAACCCCTACGAAGTTGCTACAGCCTTTATAGCTAAAATAACAACAGGAAAGCAGTTGCAAGATGATGATGCAAACGGTATTCTATATTATTCATATTCATTACAGGACTGCGTTGACACATTAAATAGATCAGGATATCGATCAGACATCAATGCTTCAATAACATTAAATCAGGTGTACAAGCGATTACCCCATTCCATGCAAAACAAATGGGCAACAATTGCCACTAAGATGCGAATCAAGGGTCAAGTACCTGAGTTATCAGACATGGCCAAATTCGTTGCTTTACAAGCAGATATTTTGAACGATCCAGTTTTTGGTCGTGCAAAGAATGACATCAAAAGCAGCCAGACAAAACTGAACCCAGTTAATGCCATTGGTTCAGTTCCTGAGCAATCGAATGTTTATAAACAAAGGGAATGTACGTTATGTAAGCAAGACCATCGGATAAACAAATGTTCAAAATTCTTAGATATGAACTACCAAGAACGATTGACGGTAGTAAAAAGCTATAAGCTATGTTTTAACTGCCTGGGAATCTCACATACATCTAACATATGTAGAAGTGAAAATACGTGTCAATCGTGCAAACGTCGGCATCACACTCTATTACATAATACAGAATCAACAATGAATGTAAACGAGGGTAGACAAACCAATCACGTGATATCCGATAGCAACACGAGCAACAATTTGGAAGAACCGTCAGTGCCATCGGTAACCATGACAACGAATTCAACTGTACATTTATCACCGGCTTTGACTCAAATAGTTGCTGTCAGAGCAATAGCAAAAAATGGAAAGGAGATCACAACGTATGCACTGCTTGATTCCGGATCATCTTTGACCATGTGCAGCAAATGGCTAGCAGATAAATTGAATCTCACAGGTGATAAACATGAGCTAAACCTAAGCACTGTGAGTGACATTTCAACAAAAAGGGAAGCATCCAAAATTAGTTATGAAGTAGCTGCAATGAATGATGATACCAACACCAGGATTAAACTAGAAACTGTATGGGCAATAGATGATTTATATGTTGCAATGCCTAAAAGACCAAAGGCAAGAGATCTAAAAGGCTACCCTCATCTAAAAAATGTTCCGCTACCCTTAGCAGATTATAGCTCAGTTTCGATGATCATTGGCACAGATGTCCCGGAGGCAATGATCCATGATGAAATCATTTCAGGAAAGCCAAATCAGCCAATAGCTGTCAAAACCAAATTGGGATGGTGCCTGTTAGGGAAATTAAAGGAATCAAACGAGGAGGGTGTAACTTTCTCCGCTAACGCAGTTAATACAATCAACGATGATATACTTAATAAGAGCATAGAGCGGTTTTGGGCAATAGAAAGCTATGGTACATCTGGAGCTAAAGCGCATTCCATTGAAGACAAACGTTCATTGCAAATATTAAGCGAAACGACAATTCTAAAAGAAGGGCATTATGAAACAGGATTGCTATGGCGTAAGCCTGATACAAGTTTACCAAACAACAGACAGTTAGCACTGAAGAGAATTATGCCGTTAAAAAACAAATTTGTAAAGAATTCAAATTATTATAATGCTTATAAAGACGTAATGCAAGATTATTTAGAGCAAGGTCACGCTAAGAGATTGTCACACCAAGAATTGGCAGTTGAAAGCAACAAAATATGGTACTTACCGCATCATGCAGTGTCAAACCCAAATAAATCAAAATTGAGAGTTGTCTTCGATGCAGCCGCAAAGTACAAAGGAATATCACTCAACGAAGAACTGATGCATGGGCCTGATTTAACTAACGATCTTATCGGAGTATTGCTAAGGTTCAGGGAACACAAAATAGCCATGCTTGCTGATATTTGCAAAATGTTTCTGCAAGTAAGAGTCACACCAGCTGATACACACTCCTTACGGTTTCTATGGTGGGAAAATGAGATAACAAAAGACCCTATAGATTATGCTATGAATGTACACATCTTTGGTTCAACTGACAGTCCTTGTTGCGCAACATATGCTTTACAACAAACTGCTATTGACAATGCAGACAATTACAGTGACGAAGCAGTTAAGACAGTTAAAAGGAATTTTTACGTAGATGATTTGCTAAAATCAGTTGACAACGAAGAAAAAGCTATCGCTTTAAGCAAAGAGTTAGTCAAGTTGCTCAAAAAGGGTGGATTCAAACTAACCAAGTGGCTAAGCAACTCTCCAAAAGTAGTTGCGTCATTTGAAGCATCGCAACAAGCCCCTACCGCTATAGACCTATTCAAGCAAGAGACAGCCCCGCAGAGAGCGTTGGGAGTGCAGTGGAGAGTTACGGAAGATACGCTTGGATATAAAGCAATAACAACATCATCTCCACTTACAAAGAGAGGCATACTGTCAACTATTAGTTCAACATATGATCCACTTGGAATAGCAGCACCGATATTACTGAATGCAAAGCTACTACTTCAAGAGCTCTGGCAAAGAAAGATCGATTGGGATGACGTTTTGTCCGATGAAGATAAAGGACGATGGCAATTGTGGCTTACTGAGGTTCAACAAGCAGAAGAAATGTCCATTCCAAGGTTAATGGTACTACCAGAAAGCAAGAACATCCAACTACACACCTTTGCTGACGCTTCAGAAAAGGCGTATGGTGCTGTCTCTTATATTCGTTCATCATCATTACGTGGAGACATAAATTGTTGCTTTTGATTGCTAAATTGTGATTGCTAAGGGAAGACTAGCACCCAGAAGACAAACAAGTATACCTCGTCTAGAATTACAGGCTGCTACTATCGCTGTAAGAGTCCATGCAAGTGTCCTTAGAGAATTGGATCTCAATGTAAATGACAGCTACTTCTGGACAGACTCTACCACAGTATTGAAATACATTAGCAATGAAACCAAAAGATTCCATCCCTTTGTGGCCAATCGCATAGAAGAGATAAGAGATACGACTGAGCAATCGCAATGGAGATATGTTCCAACTAAGATGAACCCAGCAGACATCGTATCCAGAGGAGCGACGGTATCCAATTTGCAGCAACATTCTGAATGGTTCACTGGCCCAAAGTTTTTACTCCAGACAGAATCAGCTTGGCCAATAAATACATTTAGCAATGATGTAGCTCTATCAGATGACGATCCAGAAATAAAGAAATGCAGTAACTACAGCGTGAGTCAAACAGAGAACCAGAGTAAACAACTGTTCGACGACTTCATTACAAGATATTCATCTTGGGATAAATTGATAACAAAAACTGCATGGCTGAAGAGATTTATTCAATTTTTGAAAAATCCTAAAAGCTGCAAGAAAGGTTCATTTGGACTGCAAGAATTAATCAATGCTGAAAATTCTGTTATCAATTACGTCCAACATACATCCTTTCACAAAGAAATTAAAAATCTTCAAGAAAAGAAGGCAATATCAAAGGACAGCAACCTTGTAAAGTTAACACCGACTATGAAGGATGGACAGCTTAGAGTTGGAGGAAGATTATACAACGCACCAATTAGCTTTGAGGCGAAACATCCTCTTATACTACCAAAATCTCATCATGTCTCTAATTTATTACTTCGTCATTTTCATTTGAAGTTGTCTCATGGAAGTTTGGAGCATGTACTTGCAGAACTAAGACAAAAGCACTGGATTTTGGGGGCAAGGCCAAACGCAAGAAAGCTAATCAGAAGCTGTGTGCAATGTAAAAAGCACATGGCGAAAAGAATGCAACCTTCTATGGCTGAGTTACCAGCATCAAGATTACAAGCTGATGACCCTCCATTCACGTATACTGGATTAGACTATTTTGGCCCACTATTAGTAAAGGAAGGCAGAAAATGTCATAAAAGATGGGGTTGCATTTTCACTTGCCTGAATTCACGGGCAATCCATCTAGAAGTTTCTGAATCGTTGGACACCAATGACTTTATCGATACTCTCAGAAGATTTGTTAACCGCCGTGGACAGCCAAAGGAGTTACGCAGTGATAATGGGTCAAATTTCAAATCAGCAGACCGTGAATTGAAGCATGCACTGTCACAACTGGATCAGAGTACGATTGAGAAGTTTCTTCATCAATATGCAACGAAATGGATCTTCCAAACACCAACCGCATCTAACATGAGTGGTGTATGGGAGCGCCTTATTAGAAGTGTACGTCGAGCACTGGCTGCGGTGATTGGAACACTAGGAGAACGTCGATTGGAAAGCAAGAGAATGTATACATTTCTAACTGAATGTGAAGCAATACTGAACAGCAGACCGTTGACTCTTTCGTCTGATGATCCAAACGATTTGCAAGCACTTTCTCCAAATAACTTGTTAATACAGCGTTACAAGGGAACATTTCCACCTGGAGTCTTCAGTGAACATGACAATTACACAAGAAGAAGATGGCGCCAAACACAGCATCTGGCCGATATGTTTTGGAGAAGATGGAGAAAGGAATATTTGCCAACTATTATTATTACTCAAAAATGGCAACGCTCAAATGGTAATGTCAAAGTCAATGACGTAGTCTTAATTTATGACGAAGATCAACCACGAGGAAATTGGCTTATGGGTCGTATCACGGATGTGTATCCTGGAAAAGATGGTATTATTAGAAGCGTGAAGCTTCAAACTAAGCAGTCTATTTTGATGAGACCTGTAAACAAATTATGCATGATATGTGAAGCAGATGATCAGTGAAGATTCAGATGTCAATGACAATCGAAGAAGAAGAAGAAGATTCAAAACAGTTTTGTATATATTTAACCATTGCGTAGAAAATTATCACTTTTTATTATTAATTAACTCAATTGATACTTCGTAAATTAGGGAGGCTGTAAGCGATAATTTTCCCCATAGATTTCTCGAACTATTCATTTTCTCTATACTTACTACTTAATTCGTTTAATTATAAAATCCTCCTAAATAGAACAAATCGTGACATACATTTATTAATATGTCAACGTGATATCAATCAGTGTAGAACAGAAAGAGAACAGTGAAGACGCGGAAAAGAACACACGGTATGAATTTATCCTATTTTACGTAACTTATAAAATTGTTTACTTTAGTATGTCATGTTAATCATAATTAATAGAATTTAATCTCTTTCTAGTTTAAAACGGATTTATCAACAGTACAGTAATCATATATATATATATTTCAATCAACTCACAAGATTATTGGTTTATTCAACTTTATTCAACAAACTTATTATTGCCGTAACAAATTGTGTCTATTCATTTGTCGTCTTTATACCTGCTTATTTATCTTCATGTATTCGTCAATGTACCGTTCACATTCAAATTAGTAAAATTGGCGTCTATACCGGGCAACTTGAAAATCACATGAAGGTGTTCATAAAAATATGCTAAACAATTCCATATTTCTTGTTTCAATTAAATTTTATTGTAAACTCTTCAAAAATTTGATATATATTTCATGATTCACGGTCAAAGCCTTCTTATCGTTTTGAGAAAATGCTGCATGTGAGCTTCATGGTCTTTGATTCTTTTGTTATTCTATGATTTTGCGAATCCATAGAAGCATGACGAAAACATTAAATGCATGAATTAAGAGGGATCTGACCGTGAAATGATTTACAAATTCATCGTTGGTGAGCTCCACAATAAAATTTTACTAAAGCAAGAAACGAGAAACTATTTATGATATTTTTATGAACATTTTATGTGAATTTAAAGTTGCCCGGAGAAACCTGCCACTTTAGATATGTGGCGCTCGGTCTATGATGGGAGATTATTCATCAAATCTTTTACCCAAACGTGACATTTTTCAACTGCATAACGGAACAAGAAATGATGTAGAACCAATCAGTAACTAAATTAGAGTAAATCCCAAGAAAAAAGTTATGAAAAAGTGGGAACCTGAACCAGTCTCAGACCCTTTTCTTAAGATTTCATAAGTCATCTAGAAACACAAAAGTATAAAATCCGTTTCAACCAATTTTCAAATTCTTTTTGCATCTAGTACCTTGGCATCAACAATATAATGTGACAGATTATAGGGGATTAACGTCTAAAGAATACTGCACATGATCACCCTGTGGATTTCCAATAGATATCATTTTTTATGACCAATGATCATTTGCCAATAATTTTCCCTTGAACAGAATGTGTCCAATATCATGGATAATAGATCTGAGTTGTTATTTTCGTTATTGTCTCTTGATGAATAGAGTTTTGCATCATCTGCGTACATTTCACCTAAACCCAGCGAGTAAACTGTCTGGGATATCGTAAATATTATAAATAATGAAAGACCCAAACAGACCCTTGTGGCAACACCACTCGTAACAGGAAAGCCATCTGATAAACTATGTATACTAACAGATATTGCTGTGTGCGATCTGTTAGGTACGATGTAATCACAGAAGTTCATCGTCTATGCCATAGACTTTCACTTTATAAATTAACTAATCCTGAATCACTCAATCGAACGCTTTACTAAAATCAATGTATACTGCCTCGGTAATTTTTCATTAGTCTGCTATTGCGGTTAAAAGTTGAGTGCAAGCAAACCTTTTCGTAAGAAAACCAAATTTGATCATGAGAGATTAAATTATATTTGAATAAATATTCCAACATATCTTTGTAAGTAATGCGTTCCATAACCTTACATGCAATGCAGGTTAAAGATATAGGTTGATAATTGTTTGTTGCAGAGGCTTTTCCTTTTTTTAAATTCTGGGGACACAATTGACTTTGTGTGCAAAATGGGATAAAACGTCTGCAAAAGTTTACGAGATCAATAGATCAATGAATCATTTCATCTCATTTAGTTTTGAGGAGCGCGCATACTGCAAATGTTATTAACGTCGTCAGGTTGGATTCCGTACGCGGGTATACAGTGTCCCAAAAACGAGACCTCAGAGACGCCCACGTTGAATGGATTTTTAAACATTGATGGAAAGTCTGCGTTATCATTATCTTGATATGCAATCGTGCTGTTAATGCCTGCAAGGATATCTTCAATGACATATTGAAAATTAGTGCATCTATTGCGCATACCCATTTGGAGACGAGTTACTCGATATAGTTCTTTATTATAGCCACCAGGCGGATTGCAGATCGATTTTATCAATGAAGCAG
This sequence comes from Haliclystus octoradiatus, assembly GCA_916610825.1. Taxonomy (NCBI): domain Eukaryota; kingdom Metazoa; phylum Cnidaria; class Staurozoa; order Stauromedusae; family Haliclystidae; genus Haliclystus; species Haliclystus octoradiatus. Next base: position 6,915,963 of record OU744449.1, on the reverse strand, counting down.
GCACCATCCATTTTCTAAAAAGTCGTTTCAACATTTCGTAAAGCGTAGTCATCATACGAAATATTGCTACTCACATGGTCACTAAAGTATTCAGACATTAGAAACCTTCCGAATTTTCTAATCCAGACAAGTGGACATGTATCTTCTGCCCCACCTGGAACAATGGGATCTATGACCACCATATTCTCAAGCCGAGGCAGTTCGTGGTCTACAGAGGCTTATATTGTAAGTTGCATCGTTTCGTTCTTCTGTTAATAATAAATATATTTTTATATTTTTATCAAACTTATCTTTCCTTTTTATCTTCTATTCGATCATTTTTAAGTATAGATTCTCAATATTTAATTTTCGTATTTATTTTGTAATAAATTATTGTAGATGATCGTAATGATCGCATTCGTATTGAATTTCGTTCAGAGTTATGATTTCTTCAGCAGTTGTATTAGATTACGTAATATACTGACGTGAGTCAAGTGGTGTTGCGGTATGCTGCGGCAGTAGAAAAGATCCACAACAACGTCACGATTACAGTTTTGCGGTCGTAGAAAATCTATTGTTTATCATTCCGTCTATTGTTTCTGTTTCTCATCTTTTTAACAATTGACATACTCGTTGCCAGCGCGTTGCCAAGGAAAGAACAGGACTGCCATACTCATCCGGGAGCTATTTTGACCGCCTGTCCCACTTCTTTTGTTCGTTCGAGTCACCGATTGGCGAATTGGTAGAAAAAATAACAATTGACATCCCACGTGATAATTTTGACACACTAAGGCCCTGTTTACAAGGAGGGCGAGTTACTCGGGTAGGCGAGTTACTCGCCTTACCGAGTTAAAATGTGTTGTGTGTTTACAAGGGTCACCTGAGTAACCCGCCTACCCGAGTTAAATAATTTGAAGCCAATCTAAGCATGCGCGCTGAAATGGAACGATTAGAGAACAAAAGATGTCTACAGCGGAAACGTTCGAAACAATAGAAAATTAAAGCTACCATCTTTTAATTTTAACCCGCCTACCCGAGTTACTCGCCTATATCCGTTTACAAGTCAAAAAGTGACAGAAAGTTGTCTCGGGTAGGCGAGTTACCCGGTCTGCCAAGGCGAGTAACTAGGGTAGGCGAGTTACTCGGGTGGGCGAGACAATTTTCTCACTTTGCTTGTAAACAGAACGCGCATAAACAATAGACCCGGGTAACTCGCCAACCTGAGTAACTCGCCTACCCGAGTAACTCGCTCTCCTTGTAAACAGGGCCTAAATTTGAGGAAAAATTTGCCTGTATGTCAAGGTCGTAATTTTAAAAATCTGTTCGCAAAGCTGTTCGCAGAAGTTGCACGCCTTGATATCTGATTGGATAAATTCAAAGCGGCTTCACATGCAACTTCACGTGGCGCTTCTTTTAGCTAAATAATTCTGCAGTTTTATTTAACGGTCTTTGTCTCGTGTGACTATCAGCGTGGAAGCATCAGAACAAATTATAGCAACTCTACAAACCATGTTTATTTCAATGGCCATGAAGAAAGATTTTATTTATTTTATGAAAGCTTTCCTCGAATTATTACGAATTGATTGCCATTAATCATCACAGAGATATTTTTGAATGATGGATTTGGAAAGCCGATGGATCCACTTGCAGAAATATGTGCAAGAATTGTATATGAAATTGTACAAACTGGTAGATAACTTGGAGAATGCAATGTGTAAGTACGTCTGTTATATTAATATTGTTTATATCCTCGTTCATATATGTCGCTTTTCAACCTGAACTCAAATGTTTCCAATTTTCCAAGGTCAACAGAAGATAAATAAATCTGAACATTGCAAAAGCAACCACAGTACAGAGGGCTAAGTCAGATGAACCATTACAAACCCTCTTTTATGTTTGAAATAAATGTAATTGTAGTTTTTATTTGATTTGATTTGATTTAATTTAATTTTCTAAGAATGAAATTCAAAATGAGTGTCTAAGTGTTCATAGAGAAATCAGCATGTCTCTGTTTATATCTCTAGAAATTGATTTAAATATAGCCTGACATCAAAATTAGTTTATCTAAAGTAGAAAGCAAAACAAGCCGGCCCCGCTGTTGACATAAAAAACGGGGGCAGTACGGGAAGCGCGATACTACAACTTTGAATCTAATATAATACTGTAATGGGTTTAGATTTTCGCTTAGAAAAATATTGTGGTTCTATATACCTTGCAAAAGTCTTTCGTGAAATAGAATATGAATTTAGCCTTGTCACCAATTTGAGGGATGTTATACTAAACCCCTTTAATACGTTTACGTATTCATAGTAGGCCTAAATTCATATAAATAAATTCCTTAATTGTGGATTGCCATTTTTCAATATTGCAGATTGTACCTGAATTGTACAGTGGAGATTGAAGACTAGTTCTTGGTGAAGGAAAATTCGATAAAATTATATAAATTTATGGCAAGATAATCATTCCAGTGTAACATTTATTGTAATTGGATGTTTATCATTGTGTGATTCTTTGACTGACTCAAATCGTCTTGCTCAATCTTTCTTTGGTATACAAAATGTGCGTGGTCATTAATGGGTGTGGCAAGTGACGTAATTAATTTTGACCCCCATATGATAATTCCTGGATCCGCGCCTGATCCCGACCCAACAGGTCATAATCCCTGCTCGATTCTACTACATAAAATGCTACTACATGATTATTGACACTGTCTGTAATTACATTAAACTTACAACTACCAATTACTGAAAACTCATGGCCATCATAGCATTCAGCTTTCGGTTGCTAGGATTCAGAGTAAGACAATCCAACTGTTTCCGTACCATCATGGGAAGAACAGAACACGAGGCACAGGTGTTTTTTAACATCTTCACTTTCAGTATAGCAAACTATGATTGCCACATCATCGATATCGTCATTGGCGTCACTTTCCTAATCAGCAGACACGTTATTGGTGCTAGAGGTGTCCACGTTTAAGGCAATAACTATATCTTTTGTTGGTTGCCGGACAAGCACGTGAAGGGTGTGCCTCATCACAAAATGTGCATCGCTTCTTGCGTTTTGTTACCCACACTTGAAGATTACAGCTTGATTTAACAACGGAGTTGATAACTTTCTTTGTGCTCTTGAGGTAAGGTAGTACGATGAAGGAATGTTTGTGCTGATTCATACAGTCGAAAACGTTCTCGTAAATCTTCAAATGAGGCCATAGGCATAAGACTATATCATACGAGTTCCTATTATAAGACGAATTCCTACTATATCTAATATATAAACTTCCAATAATTATTAGACATAGTAAAGAATTGAGAAAGTATGATCCAAGCTATATATCCAAGAATACACATGTGAAATACTTGGCAGCATGAAAAGTTCACATGTTTCATCATCTAACATATCATAAGAAGCAAATGCTTTCCTGCACAGTGAAATACATGAAACTATGTCTATATATTTCAGAAATTGTTGGTGGAGCTCCTAGAGGAAATAATCTCAAAGGAAAAGTGAGTATTCTAATCATGAGGGTAAAATGATTGAGAGCGTATAAAATAACATCCACTCTCGTCGTAAAGATTTCAAAGCGGAGTCAAATGTAGTTACTAAAATTAAGGAGGAAATGCACAGGGACGAGGGGAAGCTCATATTAGTCTATATAGTATTGTTAAGAAAAGTAACACCCTGATGATTAATATCTACACTTCATTTAATATAAAAGTAATATAAAGGATTATCCAGAAATGATGGTTATCGCTATTTATTAAAGTAAAAAGTATTAAAATATCACAGAAGCTGATATAAATCAGTTATTATCTAATAAATTTGTTTGAATCTTTGATCCTTTAGAAATTGTTTTTTCTTCGTACTGACCACTGGAATAAATAAATGTCTTAGATAGCAGGATCTCTTACGTGATTGGTTGGCCATACAAGTAATTCATGCTTAGAATAAAGGACTATCACACGATTACCATATTTGTATTCATATTTACTACATGGAGACTTCTGGAAGACACAAGTGAAGATTCATCTCAAAGGCCCATGCCTTAAGTGTTTCTGAGTGTCTCCCAACTTTTCCGAGTGTAGTAAATATGATTCTAAAATATCATGAAGGTTTTCGGCGATCTGATTGGTCGAAAGAGCGTGCATGAAACCCTAGGGTAAAACATAACTCCGAAAACCGGGAAAAACCGCTAGCTTCAAAAGTTTGATCTGTGATACAATACAGAAATTATAACTTTCCGATAACAATCCAATAAATATCTCAATTATGGCACCGATTTACAAAGTGATATTTAGCTGAAGATCTTTATATTTATTGAAAAGCGTAGTAAATGAGTTATTTGCCGCGCAGCGTGAAAAATAAAAACACAGAATGAGATACAATTATAGGCTACGCTGTTTCAAGGTAAACCTTAAATTTAGATAACAATTAGTACATCAATTTCTAGAGAACTATGTACAATTTATATTACAGAAGTTCTTGTATGAGTCTTTCTTTATTCAACAATATATATCTTGTTGTCGGATTTCCTTTGCTTGGTTTATGAATTGAAATTGAATTTTAAATTGTGAATTCGTGAATTGAGAATCTGAACTCCAATGAGATTCAGACGTTGTTTTAGAAAAGGGTTACTACACGCTTGCAAATGTTTGTATTCATATTTACTAAACTCGAAAAAGTTGGGGACACTCAGGAATCGAAAAATCACTCGCTCGGAGCTCGTGATTTTTTAGCGCTTCACTTGTGTCTCCCAACATTTTCTCGTTTAGTAAATATGAATACAAACATGGCAAGTGTGTGGTAACCCTTTAGTATATAGCGTAAAAAAATGCATACATATAATATCACGATAATATAAAGACACCTAAGATAATGCAACTCAAATTTATGTTGTCAAGTGTTTTTGAATGGTCATAATATTATCTTCCCTTTTCGAAAATGCTTCAACTATATACTGTAATTAAAATCTTCAAACATTGAACAATTCAAACTTGAAAAAAGCATCTCCTGGCGATATATCAATAATATCCTCAATAATATGCTTTGTTGACCTCATTTACGACATTTTCGCAAAAACATTCCTCGGAGCAGAATTATTGAAATTGAGGGGTTTTCGCTATATTTGGATTTTCTCGCATGCAAAAAGATAGAATGGAAATATTTTGTTTTCAATATTCTTCAATTACGTGAAGTTTGGTGAATAATACATACCTTGAATGGTCAAACATACAAAAACCCAGGTTAACTAAGCCCAGGTATAATTCAGTTAATTTGAATTGTTTTAACAGGATGTCTTGGAAGCTGGAAAAATCTAGAAAAAGTGAAGAATAATTGTGCACTTATGTTTCACTATTCAAAATATTGAGCCTTACACATTACTTTTAAGTAGTATTTGTATAATGCATATGCTGTTGCAACCGTGCTGCAACATGAAATTCTCATCAACCATGTTCCTTATATCCAGGTTATTTGGTACAAAGCTAAGGAACTGCTCAAAACAAACAATGTCATTGAAAATCCAGATGGACAAGTAAGTTCTACATTTACTTCCTATGTATGTAAAGCCTTGGTCTCAGAGAACGTTGTTGAGAGGATAAATTTATTTATTGAGGGAAGCTTTTCTATAAGTCGTACTTTTGTACAATTTGTAACTGAGAAAACAAAGATTGAATCTGAGAAAAAGTTGATGTTTACTACAAAGCAACTCAACATATCGATAAATGTATATAAATGTTTCACTTCTTACCAGTAAGACGTGAATTGTAATTGGTGCATATACTTTTCCATCCCTGAAAAGTATCGCACGCGGCTTTCATTGATTGAATCGTTTATTTCACGCGTGAGAAACTGATTCGAGTCACTGATTGGTTAAGATAAAAGCAGAGAGGAATATCTATTCATTCTGTCTTTTGTATTATAGACTGGTGCATACTTTGGATCTGCGGTTGTAGCTGTAGATCTAAATGGTGATGGGTAAGTGAACCAATTATAAGCTCCCTAAGCGACAGCGTCAATACCCGAGATGTCTATGTGACTTTGCGCTGGGGCTTGTCAAAAGTTTCTGACAGTCTGCATTTGCTTATTTTGGAACAGCAGTGCTTTGCTATTGAGATTGAGCTTTGAGAACGTAAATGATATTTATCATATGTGGCCAGTATACCATGGTGTTGACACACATTTGTGAAATGTGATGACTTCTCCTGTTGTATTAGCTATCTGTAATTGTATGAGAATACTGTGTGAGCTGGATTGAGATATATGACGTAAGATTGGGTTAAGATATTCGTGAGAGCAGCAAGGAAGGAACGAGTTTACAAGTGTTAAGTGTCGATGTTTGCATGAGTTACAATGAATGGACGGTAATTAGTACTATGAGGTTACATTAAGTTTCCCAATGATTACAACACGATTACAATACTGCTACACTTTGATATTAACACGGAGCTTGTATGGCAAGCAAATAATTATTTTGCTCTTTCATCTGGTGAATATATCTAATTTTCGTTTTAGCTTCCATGAGATCATAGTCGGGGCTCCATTCCATTCCAGCGCTGTACAAGAGGGTCGCGCCTACGTCTTTATTAACAATGCAGGTGTAAGTTTGAGTAGTGTTTGCTATCTTCAATTGTAGAGAGATACAGTAAATAATGTGACGAAGGAGCCTGTAATATTTTCATAGCCACTTAGTTGTTGTACATATTTTAAAATATCTGCACCAGCTGTTCCACAGGGTTGCTAAATGATTCTAAAATGGAAAATTCCAACTTTAATTTTGGACTAAAAATACGTCATATCAATGAAGTTTGCAAAAGACCTTAGGAATATACATAATCCTTCTATGGGTAATGTGTACTTTTGGCTGCCTGGAGTTGCATAGAAATAGGCATCTTTCTAATCTCTGTTCAATAACTGCACGAGAGGATCTCTAAATGTATCATAGTCCCGATCAACTTTAGACTCGATATATTGCTATTTTGAAACATTATTTGATTGTTTACCCCGTCGGGCTCATTACCATAGTTGCTTCTTTGATGGCTTTCGCAAATTTAAATGTTGCAACACATTTTCGTTTCGTTACTTTTTTTGATCACGCGGATTTGGTTCCTTAGAATCGAGTGATTTGACCCACAAGCATGATGGCGATCTGACGAAAACATTTCAACACCTTTGCTGATCCAAATTCTGACGATATTGTTGAGAAAGCAAGAACATCTTCAAGTAATGACCTTCTTGCATAAAACCTTTTACAAACCCATTGGTTTCTGTGTTTCATTGTGATTTACATACACTCGTGCTGTTAGGAGACGCTCGGGAAACTAAATATCCTCTCAATTGGCTAGGATATTCATTACGGTCATTACGCTTCACACGTGTCTCCTATAGACTTTTACCATCCTACTCCTACTCCTACTCCTAGCATTACTAATTATAAATATCTATAGGACTTTATAATTAGGTACAAACTGAATGTTTTTATATTCTACTTCAGTTGATTAACAAATAAAGTAATCTTTTCTCTTTGTGTTATAGGATGGCGTTGATCTCAATGGAAAGAGTCTTACTCCTGAAAAGAATGAGAATGCTTTGTTTGGTTCATCAATGGCTGCAGTTGGAGATCTTAATCTGGATACCTATGAAGGTAAATTAAATTCAACTGAAAATAAAAACAGGAACAGGTACCTTTCTCTCTCGTTATTCTACTATACGCATACAGCATTTTAAATGTTTCTTAGTAGATGGTGACTGTTGCTTACTGTATAGCTTGAGCCTTAACTATTAAATCAATCATTTCATAGACATTAACACATATATACATAAGGTTTCGGATGGACATTCAAAGAGGGAATCCAAAAACTTTGAAAGATCTTTCAAATGGGATATCAAATTTTTTTGAAGCTTTCTGCACTCTCACATTAAAAAACTATATTTATTTCATAAGGGATATACGGCAATGTTGCTACATAAACTGCAGGTTCCATATAGTGATTTCCCAAAATTGGCAATAGCCAAAATGGCACATTCACGACCCGTATAGCTCATATATGGAGGTACCCTTGTTGTATTATTCCACATTAACAAATTTAGAAGGAGAGCCGACAATACGCAATGTTTTTAAACATGATACGGATGAATGTGTCATTATTAAAGCCGCACATCTTGACATTTGACAGTGAACAGTTAGAACTATCTAACAGTTAAAATTTTGATTTTGTGCAATTTTAGTTGGGGTCGAAACCTTTGGTCAATTTTTTAAAGGGGATGAAACTTCTGCTCTCATGAAAAATTCGAACATGCCCTCCTTTCCGGTGTTGTAAATCTTAAATTTAATCTTATCGCAGCATAACTCAAATCAACTTGAATGTAAGCACGAAAAATGAATACTTATGATACATTAAGCTACACTAAAATTGTGATTAAATTTCAGATATTGCTATTGGTGCACCATATGGAGGTCCTGATGGCAAAGGCGCTGTTTACATCTACCACGGTGGGCCAAATGGATTAGCTAATAATTTTGAACCTGTTCAAATAATTTTGGCATCAGATGTTCCTGGCACACCATCATCATTTGGGGCTTCATTAACTGGTGGCATGGATTTAGACGGAGATAATAATCTCGGTAAGATGTGCGAAGAGATGTTATATTTTGCATAAAATCATATTCAAATATTTCTCAATTGATTAGCATGGTCTGACACGTATTTCGTCCATGCCAAAGGACTTATCAAAGACTTATCTATATCGAAAATATTTCTCAAACCATTATATTATTATTGGTATGGTAACCCATACTGCATCAAAGAGAGATGTGCATAATTTGTTCGATGATATGACACAATCCATAGAAGTTTGGCCCGTAGCGTTCAGGCAGAACATGACCATAATATATATAAAGAGCATCAAATATAAACATCCTTTTGTCACTATCAACTGACGTATATACTAGTATCAGGATACTCTTTTGTTATATCACCAGCTAATTTTATCCAGTTTAAAAAGCAGAACGATAGCATATACAGTATAATACATTCCCAGAAAATAGAGTTTCTTAATTGTATTCTTACTAGATATTGCCGTTGGAAGTTTTCAATCTGATATGGTTCATTTGATAAGGTATGTTCAAATTGATAGAATGGTGCATGGCATTGGATGCAATCATATTTAAATGCATGTTGATGATTGTTGATCTAATTTTCTTCATTCCAGAGGACGCCCAATTATTATTCCTTTTATCGAAATTAATCTAAATTCAACCAAAGTGCAAATTAATGATGAAATAAGTCGTTGTACCGGTCCTGATCAACTACAGTATACTTGGTGAGTAGAATCTTTCATAAAATGTGCTCGACAAGAGGCGATGTATTTAACAATGTAAATAAAAATGAGGCATGGATAGAAAACATTGTAAGTTCTATTTGTACTCAAGTTAGTAAATTATTAGCAACCTAACCCGAATACAGGAATTTGGTATAACGATGAGTGTGCCTAAAAAGTTTTATTACACACATAACATAGCTTTGCGAGATGAAGTTTTTGACAGTCATGATGAACAAATTTCAAGACAATGAATCATAATATAGGTTTCTTACTTTCTACTGCAGTAACTACGCAGAAATATGTCTATCTTACAATGGTGAAAATCTACCAAGTCAACTAGGTAAGATCAACTTTAATAGTACCGTATATGGTTGTGCTGTTTACATTCAGGTTACATTTAAAATTTCAAGGCATGGAATTAACTCCGCAGCTAAAAAGTCGCTTTACCGCAGCTAAACAGATCATTATTGCAGCTGATTAACTGAAGCTGCATGCTTCAAAATCGCAGCTAACAAGTCAATTCGCCTCATCTAAATAGATCATTTCCACAGCTTTTTGTCTAATAGAAGCATCTTTGGAAAATCTCAGCTTAAATGTCATTCACCGCAGCTAAATAGGTCATTTCCGCAGCTTATTTTCTAACATTCGCATCTTTAAAATATAGCAGCTTTAAAATCATTTCGCCGAAGCTAAAGAAATAATTTTCGAAGCTAATTGTCTAATTATGGAGGCATCTTTGAAAAATCGCAGCTAAAAGGTAATTTATTCTCTTCTTTCCCTAAAAAAGGCAACGAATAGACTACTGGTGAATCTATTCTCTGTTCGCAGCCTTTATTTGATTCTGATTTTTATCACAAGAAAGATTTTGACCATCCTCCTTCTTCGTCAATGAACCCCTAGCATTTTCTCATTCCACTTTGTATACCGCATGATCGTCATTATCTTCAGAAGAAGAGTAGTCTTGCACCACAAAGATAACCATGTCAAATATGAATATGTTTTAGTTGAAGGCAAAATTCCCGCGAAAATCAACCACTTAAATCACAGTTATATCAAGAATGAAACTGAACGGATTCCTTAACGGGATGAAATATCTTAAGTAGCTGCGATAAAATTTATTTTTGCTGCTTCAAAATGACTAAATATCTATATACTAAATAGATGTGAAAAACGGACTTTTTAGTTACGGAAAATTACTCAATAGCTAAAACTAATTAGATGCGGTAAATTGAATTTTCAGGTGCGGTAAATTGACTAAATAGCTGTGACTAATTAATTGCGGTAAATCTTTTTAGCTGTGGTAAATGTACAGAATAGCTGGAACTGGCTAGCTGCGGTAATATGACGTTTTAGCTGCTGACTTGATGATATCTCAAATTTCAATGCACTCACAATGCTGCGAAATTTCAAATCTGACAATGCTTAAATTAAGTTAGTATACACCATATAATTACATAGACTGCTGACGAAAATGTGCAACATGGGGGAACAAGGATGGCTGACGCAAAGGACTTATTTTAGTGCTCTCCTCATTGACATTTTCAAAATTATTCGATCTCTCCTATAATTTCTTTGCCAAGTTGTAATCTGGACTCTAAACACTATGTTCTCACTGGCATAGAAAGATAGTTTCAATAGGATTTTCCTGCCAGCGAAGCGAGATTTGTTCATAGGATCACAGTTATTTTCAAACATTTATGAATAATTTGAAATCACACCGAGAGACAAGGAAAAATAAACATTAAAAAAAATACTGTTTACCTTCAAATACGATTAAAAAATAGATATTTTAACCCGTGTATGTTGCAACTTGATATTGGTAGTCATAAATAACTCTTTTACCCCCAAAAAATCCTGCTTCATTCAGAAACAAAAATTGCTCAAAACGTGACTTGAAATTTCGCGGTTTTCAAGCCTCTGTTTGTTACTTTGCGTAAGCCATTATGGATGTCCATGGTCGCTATGTGTTTCTCATGAAGTTTGGCAATGAAATCAGCAGTCTATGGAAGTCTATGGTAGACACCTATCTATTTACAAATAGAGATACATGAGTAGTACCTCTGTGTATATTTGTGTTCTTTTCACGCAATTATTAATCTACGAAATGTGACAAACTACAGCTCAATATGATCGTCGTAGTCCAAACAGCGAGCAGCGCCAATAATGTATCATATATATTTTTTATTGTATGAAGAGATATCGACAATTACTTATCTACAAAAATATTATATTTATAACGCCAATATCGCTCTTTTTGTCAAGTAGGTGTTCCTTTCTGTGCTGTTATTGTAATCCGATAAAGGGCGCTGCAGTTATTGTTTTAAATGTAAACTAATTTAGAATGACAAGGATGTATCAAGTAATTATATAAGGGCCATTGGAAATAATAACATTTTAATTAAAATATTTCGATATACTTTAGAAATTGAATAACTATAGAGGACCTATTGCATACAAGAAGAAGATCGTTCAGGATATTTTTCCACTGAATCCTAGTTTCTCAATTTAACTGGACTTTGGGAAGAATTTACTATTAGAAAGCAACCGTTTATTTACTTCTCAGTGTCGAATTTCAATGATCAATCATATCCAGATTCCAGATTATCTTAACTATCTAGACTATTCTAATTTGCAGGACAAAAGCAAGACTAGTTTCGTAAATTCAATAGTGCAAGTTGTAAAGAGGAACAAATACGGTGATATTATCATCATTTAAGTTTTAAATAAACATATTTTTAGTACAAGTGCCGCCCAGTTGTCAATGGATGGACAATCAGCGTTTAGGAAGTTAAAGCGTTGCTTCTTTTATTATATAACTTTGAAAAAACATTTTCGTTAAACTGAATTAATCGAACAAGTGATGAATTTGATTATGATAGTTCTACAAGGAGGTTGTTATAAATATTATAAAGTAAGCTCATTACAGAATCCGATTGAAATATGTTCAATCTGATTCGCATATCATTATCCGATTCATGTTTGTTCAGCTTTAATATGGTATTATGAACTCAGAAGAAAGTATTATGACCAAGGTGTGTTCATTTCGATAATGAAAAGACGAAATTGCAAGCATATCAAAGAATATATTATGATTTTGAGTTTAACACTCATGGTCAGCTATTTAATACACTGCGAGATGTCCCAGTGTTAACACGCTGCGGTATTTTTCGTTTGTTTTTACCTTAGCCAAGCATTGACGCGTATCATTTTATCACATGCGAAGAAAGCGATATTTTCAATCAGATGTCGCGTACCATTTTTCTGAAATTTTACGTCTAGTCACAATACACTTGTTTTCTGGAAACGCATTTGAAAAATACCCCAGAAAATGAATGTGTAAAATTAATCAATTCCAATTGATTCTGTCGGTGCTACGTTATACAATCCTCAAGATCATGTAAAAATGCTATAGTTTACATCAGAGGAGTTGTATACATATTCGCTTAGTAGATTCCTTTCAACTGAGTCTTTGAGAAACTGTTGGGAAGTTCTTCACATTGTGAAACTAAATTAATTTCATGTTAATTTACAAGTCACAAGTTAAAATGTCATGTCTTGATATAAGCTACTTTATATTTCTAATTTAACAGTATGTTAAGTTATAATTATCGCTTGTCTTTGTTGATGAGTACAGTAAACCCCTTGAAGTTAATACCCCACACCAGTCAATGCTATTTGCAAGTATATTCGTAAGTTCTATATGACAGTTTGGATATGTTATTTGAGTCACTGCCTCTAAAATTACGTTTTTTTTGTTGTTGCAGATTTGCAATTCAAGTTAGAATTTAATAAGAACTCACTAGATCAACGTGCATTTGTTTTTGATACAAATAACAAACGTGTCACTGCTCTTTCAAAGAATATGAATTTGAATATTGATATCAAAAAGTGCAACAAAACTTTATTCTATATTATGGTAAGAAATCAAGAGACAAAGTCATTAAGTAGAACCCTAACAAACAGAATTTTTCATTTTTTAAGATTATTGATTCCAAGACAGTTGATCATGTATATTTATACACATTAAATCTGTGTGCTTTGAAACAAAATTTGTTTTCGGAATAACTGTAATTTTACTTCAAACATTCATAGTTGTCCAGATAGCAAGAAAATATTGTTTTCATCTTAGGTACAGTTTTTTTAGTGAAATTATTTTGCTCAACAAATTCTTTGTCAAATAAAAGAAACTTCTTTTACATGAACAATCGAACATGCATTATTTTCTGTGTACCTGAGCCTTCGCTGTACTGAAATTTCACATTGATGGAGTCCATACACTTTAGTAGTATATATCCCGTTGATTCAGACTGTGATTCAGATTCAAGATCGATTGATCTTGAAGCAACCAAATTTCAGAATAAGTTTCCTTCAGAAATCTATGTAGATTATCCATCAAACTATTCACGCAAGGGAAAACTCATTTTAATTTATCGGGCTGCTCATTTGTCCATGCATCCCCCCCAGTGTTCTTCAAAACGTAATGGATCGAGTATAGCAATAGGCAACAGGTAAGGCTCAGATGATGTCCATCCATACAAGTCACAAGTCACAATTTATAAGAACAAACCTTAACATTCATAAAATATTTGTCAGTAAATAATTTTAAGAAAAATAGCAAATGAATAGTTCCTGTGCGTAGAGGATTGGGACCGATATAATAGATTAGATGTAGAGGCCTGGATCCGACCAATGATTATACATATTGTAACCTCACGTGTCACCAGGAGGCATTTGTATTGGTCCCAATCCTCTACGCACAGTTCCTATCTTTGACTCAGGCTAGCTAGATACTGGCTTATCAAACCTTTGTGCACAGCAAAATTGTGGGTTCTTATTCTAAGAATAGTTTAGAATATAAATTCTCTTTGTAGGAATACATATCCTAAATGTTAGAATATAGGTGTTTTCCGTGTGGTGAGAAGAATTATTCTTAAATTATATATTTGAGAATATGGATTCTACAAATGGGAATAATAGAAGAAAAGTTATTCTTGAATCTTAATTGTTTTTATTGATCCATTTTCCATGGAATTCTTATTGAAAGGATATATATCGAGGATAAATTTTCTGGGGGCACCAATTTCACGATTGTAGAATATTATTGTTATAAGTCAAAAACAACAAAAACAGAACAACAAAACATTTCTTCACAATCTTCAATTTAATTTAGAAGCTGTGTGTTTTCCTTACAATTTATTGTGCTAATTTAAATATGCTATTCTATCTATCGATGAAGAATGATTAAACCTCCTCACGTATATTAGTATTCTTCCCCAAAGACATCATGTTGTTTGTTTGTAAATATTTGTTTGTTTACTAGCAAGTTGTTTGTTTGTAAATTGTTTGCTCTACTGATTCTTGAAAGTGTTTCTTGACAGGACCGCACCATCGATTTTGCAAATAGTATTTTTGTCTCATCTGAACTGTTCTACGCTGAACCATCTGGTGGTTGTAATGGATTGTGCCCAATTATTGATTTCTACAGCAGTAAATCTTCTCAGCGACAGGTATTGGATATCACCTTCTTTATGTTTTTACTAGCAATGGGTGATCCGCCTTTCTGGGTTACTTCTGTTTGATTTAGTTGTTGAACTACCGTTCAACAGAGTGACCTTCTTGAGTTACAACTTTCTTCAAACTACGATATAAACGGCGGCGACACCTTTCACGGTAATATTTTTCGATTGACAGATTGACAGCAGACACTTGTAAATTAATCCTTTTTCACTGTGGAAGCCATGTTTTTTATGCATTGTATTCAACCCCATAGTTTTAAGGCAATGATAAAGATTCAAACATTTTAATTAATAAATTCAGATTATTCAGATCATTATCTCCACGGCCAAGTCAACAAAGTTTAGAATATGTTTTCACGAAGACGACGTATTGGCGTTTGAAAAATATTAGCGTTTTCCCCATTTGCTTTACGTATTAATTTAGAGGGGCCTTGGGACCCCATTTCCCAATGTCAAATTACAATAAAGTTTGTGCACAACCTATTTTCAATGCATTCTGAACAAGAAAATCGACGGGCCCGATAACATTTCAAACTTTCATGTTTTTTGGACCAGTCTAATGGACAGACTGACAATCGGTGAAATCAAATGGTACAAAAGTTTAACCATGATTGTGAAAAATGAGAAGTGAAAATTGCTTTGTTGTCGCGACGCAAAGCTGACTTACAGAAAAAAGATATGTTTTAATTCGATGCGGGAAACAGAAAGCAAAATATAAAAAACGAAGGCCGTCATAACAATATGTTGATCACACTGATTACAATGATATGTTTTGCAAAGCCACAGAGCTATATAATTGAAAGAGCAAACTATTCTGGACATAGGAATACAAACGCACAAAGAAATATACAAACACATACACAGACTTTCGCATTTATAGGTATAGATATAACCATAATTTGTATTACCGCTAAAGTTTTTACAAGATTTGTACAAGATTCCCTTTGCTAGACAGTCAAGGTCTTTGGAAAATAAGCCAACAACAACAACAATAACACCCATCTATACGTATATGCATGTATTTTATCATTACCTACACCAAAACCATAAAAATGCCATGAAAGTTGTGTCAAAACACAATGAAAATGTAAAAAGTGAGAACCAAAAATTTTTAAAAACGAAAAATGTTAGTTAACCATGTAAACATCCATACTCAATGTTATAAAAATATAAAAATTCCATGAAAACGCCATGGAATTTCTCTTTTCTTTAATGGTTTTGGTTTCGGTAGTAATACATGCATTGCAGACATACATATAGATCTTGACATTTATATGTATAGATTGTGATTACGTAGACCAGCCAAGCAACCGGATCCAATCTAGATCAACTGCTTGATTGATTCGTCTCATGAAATATTAATGCACCTGAACACATAGATTCTATAGTTTTCATATCAAATTATTATTTAACTGTACTAATGTTTATTAATTGTATGTAAGCTTGAGGAGTTTTTGCTATATTAATTCCGTTTTTTGATCATATTTTTTATAACACATAAGGCATAATACATACCAAAATGCATAGAGAAATTCGGATAACAAGATGAGAGAATCAAAGCCATCCCAATGTTGTAATCTAAAACTATAATTTATTTCTCAACATTGAATAACCACCCTTTTTTCATGTAGATAACTTACATTAAAGGCTGTGGTGAAGACAATCAATGTGACTCAGATTTGAGCCTGACTGGTAGCATCTCATTACCAGCGTAAGTGTCGCGGTTTCTGATGTTCGAAGTTGTAATCATTCACTAATGAACAGTTGGTTATTTTATTTTATTACTTTGAATTTTTTTAATGATTGCATTGGAATTGAAATTTTTAGCAATGAAACTCAACTTGTGTTTGGCAGAGTTAAAGAATTCTCCCTGAATATTTTTGTCAATAATTCAGGAGAAAATGCTCTATTGTCTACATTAGAAGTTACTATGGGAAACGACATTAACGTAAATGGAATTGATTTAGAAACTGTGAGTTATAATATGATTATAAATTTCACCAGTCAGACTTTCCTTTCTGTTGAAAAGTTTTGCAAGAAAGCCTTTCCGAGTAATTATAAATACAGTACTAATATTGAACTTGATCAGAAGATTCAAATTTATATGCGTGTGGTCATAAATGACTACGTAAGTAATTTATTATTATTAATTGGAACTTTTGGGCTTTGCTTTGCAGCCTTTTTATAATGAAAAGGGTTTCAAAGCAAGTGCCAAATGTTTCAAATAATAACATCAAATTACTTGCGTTGTCACTCATTATCAACACAAATCGAGCTTGTTCCGCACTAGTTTGGTATGGCTGTAATAATTCAGAACAGTTATGGAATAAGAATCAGGGCTGTAAATATCAGTTGATGCTATATTATTCTAAGTTTCACGCCACGTGGGGATAAAGTCAACATTAATAGTGTGAAACACGCAATAGTGCTAAATAATATGCCGGTTAATTGTAAACCTCAGACGTCCCAATTCAATGGATTTTTCTATAAACATTATTTTCCATGCAAAGGAATCATTATCTTCCTTCGTACTATTATGAATCGTAGGCCTTCATCTTTCTTTACATTGAAATATTGGACGTTCAACCACAAAATTTGGAAATCTGCTCAAACTACAGCGGTATTATTTCAATATAAAGCTATAAATTGCTGATCCCGGCTAAGGAGAGTTCGATACACTCTATAATAACTTCGATTGATGATGTAAAATGAATTGACTTCGAATCTAACCCCATATTAATAAGATCTCTGGGAGTTTCACCAATCTAACGTTCTCCAAGGGGATAAACAACTGCATTATACCTTACTTTCTAATTGTAGGAGGCATCATGTGTCTTATGATGATTTGATTGAGATAAAAGAGTCTGCGGTGTAATAATATTACACATGTGTTATGAATTTGTGATAAGTATCATGATATCTATTCTGATTGTTTGTTAGGGTACAAACGTTTTATTTGAAGAAACATCTTTGCCACCTGATAAAAGACTTTTGACGTTTGAAATTTCTAAAATTTTCAAAGAAAACAGTGGAGTGAGTAGAATTGATCGTTATTTTTGCAACTTCATGGAAGGTTTGGACAATTGTGCTGGACATTTAAAATCGTATAGATGGGTTTAATTCCGGGTTTAATTATTTGTATTGTTAAAATTCAGCATCTGAAAAATCAACATTTTGTCAACTTTTAAGCGAGGAAATAGTCGGATAATTAAATAAACGATAAAAGAGCCGTTATTCCAGCTTCGAAGTATTATGGCTTGATTGACTTTGTTTAACTAATTGCATATACAGTATTCCATGAATCAGGAATTCAAGATATCTTAACAATCTTTGAAATTATGTATTTATATATGAGGCCATATTATAATAATGTAATATGAGGTAAAACACACATATGGAAAAGTGCTTAATGTTTGTTAGAACAGAGCATAATATAGAATTGAGACAAAGATGAGGCAAAGCCTTTCCGTAACTCCAAGTTTCACGTGTTTATTTCACGATCACCAGACGGCCATATTACATATATTTAAGGGCATACTAATTCTGAAGAAGACATGTAGCACTCGAAGCGTTCCATTACAAATTCATTATTGCTTGCATTCATTACTCATGCTATGTATCATACCAGTATATAGTTTGACATTCGTCGAACATACATAAACACACATGACACATACATACAACAATATAATATTTTAGTAATTATCCTCCATATCGATTTCGGTGGGGTTTAAATGTTGTAAATCATTATCTACTTCAGATGAATGTCACTATCAGACTTTCTCTTTCGCAACCTCAACCTACTGGCAACCAATATACATTTACCGTGGAAGTTAAAACGTAAGTTATACGAGAATAGTACAATACTAACACATCTTGCCTTCATACATCTCCATAAATGGAAGGTTGATAAATAGAAGGTCTTTCCAACTTTTTCAGTCTCTGATTTGTATGACGTACTGTTTATCGGGTCATCATAGCTTGTACGGAAAATAATACAAGTTCCTAATTATCTCTCAGCTACTTGTCTACGTGTCCACGTAATTTCATAATCATGATCTGTACTGCTCAAACGATTAACAAGCTTCCTTGTAACAAACAGCTCAAGAAGAATTGGTAAAGGGTCAAACAGATAAGGGAAGAATATTATTCCAAAGCACTCGGACTACCCAAGTAGTGAGTTGAGCATACCACAAATTATGACCTGTTATGACAAATTAAGTGCTACATATAGTTATTTCTAGTCATTACCCGTTAAATTTTAATTCTTTATTAATAATAATAACACGAAAACCCTGTCGGTGACCAAGTCATTATTTTTCCTATATTCTCGAACTCCTTCTCCGCATCACATTTTCCAAACTTCTAATACGCTTCTGGGATATCTACAAGTTTTTACCGCTCAAAATGCTATAAGCTGCTCATAAATTGCGATTAAAAACCCAAAAATGACGTAATTTCGAAGATGATGATGTGAAAATAAACTGCCCCGTTGCCTTTGTTTATACCTTCATGCCTTGCAACACCACTAGTTTTCGAGCATGTTTTATTTTAATCGCTGCAAATATTTTGTAAAAAGATTCCATTTTTTGCAAAAATATTTCAATATGCGTAGAAGGAGAAGAAGCACTATCAGATCCCACTATTCTCTTGGGATCACAAACAAAAGACAAAACCCTCGGTATGTTTTTTTATTACTTTATTGTTTGAATGCCTTATGTAAAGTCTGTCCAAATGACTTTTCCAGTTGTTCATAACCTGTCGAGGGCTTACAGGACACTGGTGACAATTTTAGTAGCTAATAAATAAATGTTTAAAGCTTTTAAGGTTGTGCTGACATTGAGAGATATTATGTATTCGGTTTCATTTGATTCATTCCCATTTTTGTTTTGCTTCTTCATTTCAGTGTCAGTCAAGACACCAATTATAGCAACAACAAGCTTTTATTGAACGTAACTGCAAAATCATTGGCTTGCATAAGGATATCTGGGTGAGTATATAGATTCACATTAAAACCCACTAAAAATACATTTCATAATCTATTTTTGTAACATTTATGATTGTGGTAAAACATTATTCTCGTCTGTAGTTCTGCACCCAAAAACATTTACTATACAAATGAAAAACTGAAACCATTGCCTTATGGAATTGAAACTGATATTGGGCCGGAAGTGAACATAACATTCTTGGTGAGTATCGAGATGTCGCATGAATTACGTCAGATAAAATGCCACACTGATATATTATGATCCTTTGACAAATGTTGATCTCCATGTATATTCAATTATGCATGTATTCTATTGGATGTGAATCACCGTCTGTAATATAGTGCATTACGTCTCCGACTCTCCTCTGCCAGTCGTGGCTTTCATAAAAATATTGCAATCAGTTTTTGTCGTTCAGAACGACCATTTATAGAATCTTACAGTGAGTTACAGCGAGTTACACCGAGTGTATCCTCCAAATTACCGGGTCTTCCTTTAAAGTACAATTTATTCACACTCACTCAGTAATGAGAGTGGTTAACATAAGCGCCCATAGCGTGATGCAGTATATACCAGCCTTATTCCATCCCAGCCCTCATTTCCTCACAGCCGAAAGCACCGCGTAGAAATGAGGGCGGTGATAGAATGAGGCTAACACAGTACAAAGTTAAACCATAAAAGTTCCTAAACATAAATTAAGCAAATAGCACTAAATGTATAGGAAGCATTGGATAAAATTGATGCGAAAGATGCTTTTGATCGCCAAAAGGGATGCTTTTCATGATGGCTAACGGAAAAATAATCCACTA
The DNA here is from genome assembly GCA_916610825.1 of Haliclystus octoradiatus. Classification (NCBI taxonomy): domain Eukaryota; kingdom Metazoa; phylum Cnidaria; class Staurozoa; order Stauromedusae; family Haliclystidae; genus Haliclystus; species Haliclystus octoradiatus. The sequence continues at coordinate 6,895,356 of OU744449.1, read as the reverse complement.
CGTAAAGAATTATAAATGAGGATGAAGTTGTCATCTGATAAAGATGCTTAATACTGTAGTACATCACGTGAAATGGAGAGCGTGCTATAATCGATAACTTGCTCAGACATCGTTAATCACTACTTTAATAATCTTTTGGGGGAATATTTATAGATTCAAAATCAAGGTCCAAGTACAGTTAAGAAGCTGGAGGTGAATATCAACATTGCATATCAATTAAAAGATTCAAATTATGTTGTATACCTTCTTGAATCAACGGTAAGTAAATTCCTTTCATATCGAGTGTGCATCTTAGATAATGAAATCAGCCTTTCATGTAAGGAAATATTGGGTGAAATTTAAATAATTTGTTTAAATTCAGATGGAGAAACAACACATTAGAGATAAAGTAGTGCCAAATATGGTTCAATTGGTTCATGATAAGTCGGGTTTCATAAAAAGAAATTGTGTTCAACTAAGTTTCTAATTCTTCAATTGAATTATATTTAAGTTATAAATGTGGTTCAAGTTTAGAGCCGATTCGAACAGAAATGACGGAGATATCAATGTCTTAGATGCTTTTATTTGGAAGTGTCTTCATCTGATATTGTATCTGACCCTTTTGTTTTATAGAAATGTAGATCCCAAACGTTTCATCCATGACAAACGTTATATAGGTACAGATAGCTGTCCGAGGGATAAGGAAATATCAGAACCTAATATATATATATATACGGTGATGGCTATATGAAAGATTCAGAGTAACGAATAAAACGAAGTTGAAATTCAATTACCATGATATATTGTTCTCCCTTCCGAAGCGCACAGCTCGTTTCACAATGAATACTTCTTAGCTGTTCATAATCTGTTTGAATATGTCTGCAAATTATTAAAGGTTCTTCCCAATGCTCAGACTCACATTGATCACAATAAAAGACTTTTTAAGTACTAAATCAATTGCCATAAAATAAATGTAAAAGTTCTTTTGAATGTCGCTTCGCGCAATCTCGTGAATGTCGCTTCGCGTGACATTTGTTGTGCAATGGAAAACGGGCTTTAGACTTTGCGCAATTTCTATGCTCACACCGGACGTTGACATGACCTAATTCTCAATTGTGAGGATGTTTACATCAAAGTATTTTATCTGATGTTGATGATTTAATTCATCTGTGTTTTCGAGTTAACAGTTAAATGCTTTTTTAACAATATGAAATCCGTACAAAAAGAGGCTGGATATTAGCCACATTTTGAACCACTTCATTGCCGTCCACGGATGGTTTTTGAAAGGACTTGTCTTGCGAATGATGATAAATTCTAGCACGAAGCTCAATTTTATTATTTTATGTTATTGTTTTGTTATAGTCTGACGCAGTGTGCACTCTTGATGCCAATCCTGACAAAATTACAGTAAGAACATTGTTTGCATTCTTCTTAACTATCCTGCCAATCTTTGTTCAAAGAGAGGTAGTATTTCTATCTGTGCCTATTAGAATCTTATCAATACTCAAGCAGACAATTGAATTTAACTTTGTAACGTTCATATTATGTGATCGAATAAAACGCAGTGACCTGGGAAAATTGAACTTCATCAAAATGTAAGTGCTGTAATAGCCAATACTTGCCTGATTCACATAGTTTAGCTATTTTTTGTATATATTTAACTTTTCAAATTATGTGTAAATTAAATCGAACAAACAAACAAAATAACCAATATATCTCAATATAATATTCATAATTGGAGTCTTTAATTTATATTCTTGCAAAAGTAATTGTTATCTTCCTCCATTTTGACAGTTTCCGTGGTAAGCTTGTATAAGATGTTTCCCTATAACGAGGCAAACACGAAGTATACATTATCTTATTCAACTATAATGTAGCGAAAAGTTCCATGTGTCTAAATATAATTCTACCGAATGTCAATCTCCTTATATATAGTGTGAGTATTATACGGGGCTATACGAACAGAAACACGGAAATGCAAGAGATAAAGAGATCACAGGAAGAATCCTTAATTGCCTCAAATTCGTTAAACGGGGCTATACGAACAGAAACACGGAAATGCAAGAGATAAAGAGATCACAGGAAGAATCCTTAATTGCCTCAAATTCGTTAAACGGGGCTATACGAACAGAAACACGGAAATGCAAGAGATAAAGAGATCACAGGAAGAATCCTTAATTGCCTCAAATTCGTTAAATTCTTATAATCCTTAAACTTTTCCCAGTCATTGGGAGGTTTCTTTCCCACATTCCCAGAGTCCTTGTTGTTGTATCATGATTGCCATTGGTCAATCATCATTAGATATTATTTCTCCATGAAAATCAATATACTTTTGAAATTATTCAATGATTTTTAGCTTTTGAAGGATGTTGTCCGTAACGAAACAGAACCGAACAATCGAAAGCGTCGTGATATTGAAACGATTGTAAGTACATAAATCATTAACATTTCACTCATTTTTAAATTTGATTCGAATGTTATCATTTAAGTATGCATTGTATGGCGTAGCCATATCTTCAGTAGGCTTGAGCTCAGTAGAATCATCTGATTGAGTTTGCTGATAGAATATATACACATATAGACACCATTCTTATTACCCGCAGACGTGGAATACGAAGCTATGTCGTTTTAATAATATTTTCAACTTTTGGAAAACAGTAACAGTTTACCAGTTATTTCCCAGGAGCATATTCATATTTTCGATTTGATCAACTACTGAAGATGTGAAAGTCTCGCAAATGTGAAGGTTTATTTGTATCGATATGACGAGCATAATACTATATCAATATTGTTATGAAACTCGGAAAACAGCAACAGCTTACCAACTAAGAAAATGAGCATTTATTTCCTCATTTCCTATGAGCATTTATATCTGCTGCGGAAGTTTGTTTTTTCAATTGTCAGGACTTGAGAATTCCAAACGAACTATTGCTAGAGTCTTCTCTATAGTTGAAAAAGTGCAGCAAATATAAAAGTTTCGTTTCTATCTATATAGTGAGAATAATACTAATTAAGCCAAAAGAACCAGATGGATTGATGCAAAATTGTATTATCTTTCCGATAAGCTATACATTAGGTATTGACTTTGCACTGTTTTCCCGAACACTTCGGGATTCAAAGTGCCAAAATAAAGAGTCTCAATTAAAGTTGAAGCTCAATAATACTTATATCTTCGAAGAAAGTTCTCCTATCGTTAGCAGTGAAGAATATTGTTCAGTGGTTGCGGAGCATATACGAATTTGATCTCTCTTATATGCTATTTGGATATGACATTTGACGAGCAATATTTCAGGAATGAATAATAAATACTATATAATTAAATAAACGTTTGAGAAAACCAGACGACAATTAATGATTATTTTCTCTATCATACATTTTCATTGGACTTTTTCATTCATGATGCTGATTATTTCCATGTACAATATATAAATAACTAGATATAAGTCACCCACGTTGCTGGTTTAATTGAAATATTAGAGGTAAACAATGATAGATATTTCAACGAAGTTGGTATTTTCCAGAAATTTGACACTTGACATCAAACATAAAAGCTGCATAGAATTTAAACATTTGAAACATTATAATTCTCCTGTTATGCCAAACAGAAAGTGAAATAAAAATCGAAATATGTCTGAAACACAACTGGAAAAGACGATTATAATGATATACAGTGTAACTCAAATGTCTGGCTTAAAAAAATAACTGAGAAACAGCTGAACACTGAACACACACAGACACCGCAGACACACACGTAAAATATAACTGAAGTAATTGAGACGGTAATGCCCTGATGAAGGCACTTGTATCACTCCTCTATTTCTAGAGGAGTGGTTCTTTTCGCAGAGAGCAACGATGTTAAATGCACTTTATTGATCTCACCCTAGCGTGGTCGCGTGGTCGCAGACTCACGGTCAAAATGTAAACTTGATAAACAGTATAGAGTCGTTGTAGTCTAACCTATTGTGGTCTAGCCCACCAAACCTCTCTTTAAAATACTCTTCGCTGATTCGTCGTCAGAAAATCTTGGTGTCCAATCACGGTCCTAGTAAGAAAATAGTTTTTACACCTTTCAAAGCCCCGTGCTGAATCAGCAAAAGAAAGCCTTCGTCATTGAGTTAGCAGACTCTATACTGTTTACCAAGTTTGCATTTTGACAGTGAGTCTGCGAGCAGGCTAATCTCGGCCGCGATTTCACGTTTATAAGTGTAGATATAATTTTTACTTCTTAGCCTTGAGCAAAAGAAGGATGAAACGTCTTTATGATATTCTTCTACCGTTTGTACTTCTTCTATACCTAGGTTGCATTTTGTATTCAACAGGGTTGTCAAAATGGTAGATGTACTGATATCAAATGCATCGTTGGTCAGTTACAAATTGGTAAAGCAAGAACTGTTACGATTCGGGCTAGAATCTGGAAACGAACATTTGTCGAGGTATACAAATCCTTCTTCATTAATGAAAGTTATACGGGGACTTGCTAATGTTTTACTTTTTAATTTGTTGAATTGTATAATGTATGGGCATCAAGAACTGTGTCGTTAAAACATTTATTGGCACTAATTGGATGATTACCAAAATACAGTAGCTGTTATCTTGGAATAATCTTCATTATTTCAGATATTGAAAAAAGAAGCCAGCGTGTATAATCGTATTACGTTATTCATTCCCGATGAAGAGAAAGAAATTTTACAACATGAAGAGGGATGTGCCCAAGATAAAGATTTTGCTGAGGTATGTTGAAAGTCATTAAGACAATCAAAGTTGGAGTATACAATTTTCTTTGAATATTAAATGTAATAACGGGTGTCTTCCTCTGATCAATGAATTATGAGTGTTGCCTACTTTTATTCTATCCATCCTGTTTGCTTGTTTGTTTGTCAAATCATCATAATATTTCCCTGCTTTTGTAGATTTTGAAAACGAAAGAACACAGAGATTTGCTTACGGCTTCAGCAGATAACACGCACCTCGCCTGATAATTCCCAGTATCGCGCTCAGTCTCGTTCGAAAAATGTTGATTATTTTTAATCGAGATTTTGAACTCCATAATATTGTTCTCAGCTAATAGAATGCTGATAATCCATATAAGTCATCGACCAATATGAAAATTGAGCAATTATATTGGTTGAACAGTAATCAATTCTAAACTCCATGTATTTGTCTTCTAGCTTCGCACATATGGCTGTAATATAATAAGTATTCTGACACATTATTGAATTATTATTTAACTGGTAAAAGATGTTAATGCGCATGTAAAGTCAAAAATTATACTGCAAATCTAAATATATACATTCTGAAAAATATATGTATCCCTATACCTATTTCGTCACATCAACGTCCATCATCACATCCAGAGCCTTCTATGTAATAGAGTTGAGCCAATTTGTGAAGTCACCGCTAACAGCGCTGATTGGATTAAGGGCCACACGTGAATTTTCCGCTGGAATTGGTCCAACACCTCGGGTTTTCTAACAAAGTTTGTACTGAGAGAATAAGCTCTTCCCTCTAGTTCTGCGATATGTATCGATTTATTATTCTGTTATTCAATATTGAGCTGTCCTACGTGCTGCTAAATATGGTGCTGAATATGGAATCGTTGCTAAATTTTTATTTTATATCGGGAAGTAATTTATTTTAATTTTTGAATAGAAGCTATTTTTTGTTGTTTCCTTATAATCGTTATAAGCTCTGTTGGTATGATTTTACACATAATGTTATCTCATATTGTTAAAAGGATTGCCTGGTAATTCTATTTTCCATCTACCATTACATAAGTAGATTTCAAAAGGTGCATTTATTCATTCCAAACTTCAATAATAGACCAGTTGGGCTATGCAGCATCAACTTTATCTTCATACAAAATATAAGTAAAGAGAGAAGCACTGGCATGGAAGACTTTTGAAAAGGGTAATTTGATAACATTTCCATTTTGTTAATAATTTTTTTTTTTATGAGAGGACAGACAATGCAAAATTATTCTTGAAAATGTTAGGGAAGAAAACAGCAATAAAATTCAAAACAGAATTCATACTAATTTACCACAAGGAAAATGAGATCAGTAATTGTAAAAATTAATACACAAGATCCCCCATAATTTTTACTGTACCATAAAAGATAAAGAATTTCCCTTCAATTACTTTATAGCACCAAAATATCATAACAGGGATGCCGTCAAGTATTGTTGATTCAACAACATAGGCTTTGTCGTAGCGTTGTGTGGAGAACTCAATATATCAAGCCTTAGTCGTCATGATGTAAAAAAACAGTTCTGAACGAAAAGAAACGGTTTTCTCTCTGAGCCTGAAAATAGGTATCAGCTTATACGAAGGCTTTAAGATCAATAGCAATGAGGGAAAATACGAAATGATATCTGGATATTGTTAATTTAGAATTCTATTGTATATTCATCGTATAATATGCATAGCCTTATAAGATTAAATTATAAAATCCGTACTAAGTTGACTCGTTCTTTTTAAAAACCTTCTGACATACAACAGACAGACATTATATGTCATAAATTATTTGAATCTAACAAAAAAAACTGATTTTGGTATTCTAATCAATGATCATACCTCTTCGAGTCAACTTTCCATTATTTCTTTCGACCTTCTCTTTAACGATTTTAAAAGAGAAGTGAAACCAGTTCAAAACTGGTCCACCTTTTCCATTTATTTGAATTAAAATAAATCATTGATTCAACCAACTCTTACGGTTCCGAATTCAATAATATCCGTAGTGAGCTGCTGCTATACTGTTAGAGGCGACTGAAGAAGCCTATTTAGTAAGACATTTTCGCCTCGTGGGTAAAGCAGTCAACAACATTCCAAAATACAGCAAGGCTTAACACTTTCCATCTAAATAAGAGAATCCGCTGCAGTTACAATATATTTCCATTCCATTTTTTAGTAAAAATCCTCATTAACGACAAAAGGAGATGCTTAAAAGCGAGAGTTTCGCGAGTCAGACAATCCTAGTTTATTGGCTCTGGTCGGTAGCCATTGCAAAATGCAGTTTTCGTGCGTTGCCTCGCTCTGGGTTGGACCATTTTTGCGGTCTCATAATGACTTGGCTCAACTCTTTTACATAGAAGGCTTTGATCATATCGGCGTATCTGAAGTGGAATTAGATAATTTGGACGATATAGAAAGGAATACAAATACCGCAACACGGATAACTAAACAATCTATTGTAGCGTTTAATCACTAGCTTTATAACTTGTCTGGAAAAATGGAACAGATACGAAAGACGAATTTTTAAACGAGTTTTACTACGTTTGAAGTTTTGTTTCCCTGCATAATTAATGCGATGAATAATAAAACAATTATAAAACTCGCTATTTCGCGTGACATTGAGGATTATGAGATCTCGAGACTCTATTATCTACCTCAGCCTACGGCTTCAGTAGACAATAAAGCCATCGGTCTGATAATTCTCAATGTTGCGCTCAAACTCGCTCGTCGATAATTGCTTAATATTGGCACCAGGATGAATCTATGAATGATCCTCTATAAGAAGTCATTGTATAGTTATTTTAGCCAGAGCAGTGGCGTACTATGTCCACAATATCAATCAATAGAGTTTACAGTGTGCAAGCCATCATGATTTATCCCGTCGTCCTGTTACCCCTGATTTTGATGTTATTTTAAGTCAAAATCAATCATGATAGAGACAAAGATAATATTTCATATTATTGTAATTGTAAATTATAGGTTTTGTTGCGTTCTAGTTTACGTTTAATGTTGCTGCTGAAGACTTGAATAAAACAAGTAAAGAATCAGTCCCATGGTGGATTATTCTCGTTTCTGTTATAGCTGGTTTAATTCTGATTTGTGGAACAATTGCAGTTTTTTACAAGGTATTAAGAATTATTTGCATGTGCTCAAGCATAAATAATTATGTGCATATTTTCCTGTGGGAATCAAATATTTTCTATTTCGGAGAACTGCTATTTATAGGGCTACACTTAAAGAGATTCATTCTCTTACACATTCAAGATATTCAGTACAAGTTCCTTTGAAAAACATTTTAAGAGAAAGGATAGCAATAAAGAATTAACAGACTTAAAAGACATCTGAACAATTTGTTTGAACAATGTTTGAACAATGTTTCGCAATACTGAAACGTTGTTTGAAAGATTGAAACATTCATGATATATAAATCAGAAATTGAAAAAGATAAGCTTGAGATGTCTTTCAATTATTTTATCTTTTTTGCTTTTCTTTTATATAGTCTTATTTAGAATTTATTACTATAATATGTATACTATACCGAATAACCTTTGTATGAAATTTAACGTAATTATTCCACATTTTCAGAAATTGGTTAAATTATAATATCCAAAACATCCCTCTTCATTAATATGGTGATGTGCTCTTTCCATTAAGCTACAGTAGTATGATTAAAGTAGATCAGCTTGAACAGATGTCATCCATTATTGGCTGTATCGACAATCTTTGAGTGTTTCTACAAATTTGCCTTCCTGAATTATTTATTTGGTACTTTCAAAAATGACACAACTGTACAGTATGATTAAATTCAAAATATTTGGAATGCTCTGTTCTGAATGACTTCAGCTATAAAATATGAAGTCAAAAATCAGGCAATCATTTTTGCTACTCAAAGTTTCACGCCAAGGCGATCATCAGGCAACCTATTCAATCCATCTATTCAATCTATAGAGTAGCAAAAATGATTGTCTTATTTTTGACTTCATATTTTAATATATATATTATATACATGGTGTGTTGATTTTTTTTTCACTTCGTAAATTACATATTATGCAACCACCTTGGCTAGAAGATCATTTGCGCTACATAAATTATAGAGCAGCATCTATCATAAATTTTCGGAATTACAATGAGCTTTCTTTATCAAGGTCGACAGAAAACCCTTTTCCAGGAATCAAATCCAAATCTCCAACTTATGCTACGGGCACTCTAACACTGCACCTGCTGGTACAAAGGGTTCATCGAAAAGAAGAGGTTCAAAATGGCCAGTACGGTGTTGGAATCGAACCAAAATTATTCTGCTTGGAAATGCCCAAAGCTCTTATAAAACCATTGCACTTATAGTTTTGCTCCGTTAGATTTATTAAATAAAGTAACACTTTATATGTAGCATTGTCACGATATCTCTTTGAGATTCTGCACTATTTCGTATTTACCTGAATGTACAATTTCATTTCTTCAATAGATTGGTTTCTTTGAACGCAAACGGGTTATAAAAGAAATCAGTAATCCAGTAAATGAAGATGAAGATAAATACTAAGCAATTCAAGACAGTTCATAATAAAAAATTTTATTTGGGCAGTAATGTAAAATTACGACGATTTCTGCCGTAATATAATATTGATTGTTTTCCTTTGTACCGCAAATGTTATCTTCATGCATTGACATATTATCACAATTAAATGCCAAGTCAATAATTTGTCAGGATGTTTACTGTAACAGCCATCTATGTGCGAAATTAGAATGCCGGTATTAACTGGCCCATGTCTTGTCGTTTATAAAAGTTAACTGTTTCATATACATAGATTTTATTAATACATGGTGTCACATCCATATCACATATCACATACCATATATCACACTCGATTTTAACCACGGATTTCAATGACTAAAAGTTGTGAAGTTGGGATTTTGCATATATTGATGCATATGTGTCATATGTATCCCTTCAGCCAACCAACAAAGTAACGGGTGCAGGAACCAACGTGACATAGATCAGACAAAAAAGACACCAATGCGTTGGACAAAGATACATGTTCCAACTAATATTTCCGAGAAGGGAGAAATTTCACTATTTCACAGAGAAGGGGAGACATTCGGGGTACTTGTGGATGTACTTACACGTATGAAACAAATAGTGTGTTGTGCGTGCACGGATTTGTGTTTTTCTATTGCACGTAATGCTCAATAAATTGAAGTCACAATATGTAGAGGGAGCAGTAAATAAATATTATGATTTTACATAAATTAAAAATCCTTGTTTGCCAACTGTATAACTGTATAGGTTACTGCTAAAGGCATGGATCAACGACGGCAACTTTTAAGGAACAAGTCTGTTTTGATCTGACGTGTGTTTTCCGACTATATAGTCTCAAGTTTTATACCACATCAACCTAGTCCCTCTCTTTCAAAGTTGTTTCCAACGTCATACAAATCCAATCTCAATCTCATTAGCTCTATCGATTCTTGTATCCTTTCCATGATTATCTCTTTCCATTAATTCTTCGATGCTTTGGCTGCTTCCATTTCATCTATACTAAATTCTTTTGCCAATCTTTTCGTCTATTCTACCAACTGTCTTCTCTATTTTCTTTTATTTGTTCTAATTAATATCTTTTTTCCAAATCTTTCGTTTTCAGATGTGTCGTTTAGCAGAATTGGCTATAACGACATTGAGTCCCAGCGAACACAACGACGGTCAAACTGGAACTGATTAATTATTCAAATTACACATTTATAGTTTACAGGAATTACATAGAGTGGTGACGTCAATTACACATAGAATTACAACTTCACATATACAAGACAGAACAGCTGGATAATTAAATTCACAATTATAAACACAGTTACACAACATCCCCCTTCTAACTTTAAGGAGTGGCAATTACACATTTACAAATTTATACAAACAATTTCTAGCAACTTACGATAATACATTATTAAACAAAACCTCTAATGTTTCTTGACCAATCCCTGCATGTTTCAGCAGTTTATAAAGTCCATTGCATGTTTCAGCATTTTCAATAGTGTCGTTGTTTTTTTAGCAGAGGTAGTTCAACTTGCTTACTTAGTTGATTTCCGTGTTTCTTTACGTAGATGTAATTTTCTTACTTCGTCTCGTTGTGTTTCTTGTTGGCCGCTGTCTTAGTCAAGTGTCTTAGCAGAGGTGATTTTAACGTGCTCTTTCCTTGATATGTCCTTGTGTTTCTTTTAATTAAACCATAAACAGAGGTGAATCAACTTGCTAAATTGCTTATACTTCGAATTGATTGAAGTTGAAGCCCAATAAGGGACGCCAAATTGTCGTATAGCTGACTTTGCTATAGCGACATTGAGTCCCAGAGAACACAACGACGATCAAACTGGAACTGATTTATTATTCAAATTACACGTAGATAGATTACAGGGTGGTGACGTCAATCACACATAGAATTACAACTTCACATATACAAGACAGAACAGCTTGATTACTACATTCACAGTTATAAACGCAGTTACGCAACAAGATGTCAATATGCTTTGTTATAGTATGAGACGCTTATAAGCTATGAGCATATTAATCTTCCGAACACCGGTTTCTTTTAAGATGCTCCAGTAAGGTGTGTTGTATATATGGTAACTGCAAAAATTTTTGTTAATGTCATGGATTGTAATTTTTCTATTCCTTCGCTATCTATCTGTCTGAGTTCAGTCCACACCTCTAGGTTATAAATGAAATATTGCTGACACCACATATTTTTCATACATAAGTAGCTTTGACACTAGTGCTTTATCTTGATAGATGTTCTTCTCTGCATATTTATTCCAGTTCATCGGTAATTCCATCAATGCTATTTTCCTAATGTTCCATTTGTCTATCTACAGCTCCATTGCTTGTCATCCAATTTCCCGGGTACTTATGCTTTCTTTAATTTAGCTTAGATTTCCCGGGTAGTCTTTTGCTTTCTTTAATTTTCCTCTTTTCAACTCAATTACAACTATATGTAACTTGTTTTATTAATGCTAAACGTGAACTTTTTCCCCTTTCCATTATTCCCAGGTCTCTGTTTCCATCGTATATTTTCTCCCTGTATATCTGCAATATCATCGACACAAATAAACGATATTAAGGATGAAACATGTGTAGCTGTGTTAGTTCTTGACATACCAATAGAATTGATTACATCAGTGCTGACGCAACATAGCTGAGGGCCATTCAAGATGTCTTGTGTAAACGCCGATTTGAATTTTTACATAATCTACTTTTAAATTTACGCTACTTCCATTTGTATGTCTGCAGTATGTGAGGTGGGGATTCACGATGCACTTTTAGGTGCAATATACTTTAAACACATATCAATGGACTCATCATGAATCAGAAGAGTGCATGAAAGGCGTCATTTTTTAGATAAATCCATCTAAGCTGAGAAAAACTGATGAAAATGGTTACCATTTTCAAAAACAATCATGTCTCAGACTGAAGCGCTAAGTAGATAGTTCGCACTTGAAAGAATTTCTATTGTCTCGCAAGTACAAAACAACACGATCCTTTGTTTTGTCACTTGAAATATAATTTATGTATGAACTTCAAATGTAAGCAAACAAAAACACACATATTTATATAAAAGTGAGAATAATAAAATGTTTTATCATCTGATCTTTAGTTGGAAATTATACAATCAGGAATTATTATTGGAAAATGATTTGGAATAGACCGTTATCAAATGTGTAAACAAACTCGCGTTATGGAAATTAAATTACAGAGATATACAAAATAAATCAAACAATTGCAATACAGTTGAACTCGGTTAATATCCCCTCTTTTAATGTCCCACATTGCTTAATATCTCCATTTAAAATAGATTTCCATTTTCAATGCTCCATACAAACTCTCATATTCTTACCTCGCTTAATATCCCACCTCGCTTAATGTCCCGTTTTTTATCCGTACAAGAGGGGGGATGTTAAGCAAGTTCGACTGTTCCAGCTTCTACTTTCATCAGTAACAACAAATACATTGAATTATATAGGAAAGTACATGACTGTAACCAACGAAATAAGAAGTAAAGAAATAAGAAATATTTTCCCATTCCATACTTTTTCAGAAGTCAATTGAATCAAATGTTGAATAACCACGCATGAATAATGAATAATCTTTGACATTTTTTCTGCTGTCACCACGGTGTTGTTAGATGAAACAGAACTTAATTTAGAAAAACCGCCGAACAATTGTTTAATGCAATGTCTTACCCCTAGGTTATACGCCGTACTTTCGAGAGCCGTACCAACTTTTTTTGGTACGCCGTACCAATTCGACCAAACACAAAAAATTATAAAAGTGGGATTATACGCCGATCCAAAAGTGGCGTCCCAGTTGATTTTTGTTTGAACTTTACCGCTTCCTGTGAGAAGAGCTGTGACATTCTGTTCTGAGAATCCGTAATAGAAAGACTTTTTAATTCGAAATCTGCAAAGTTTTTACTGCAAATTATTATTTGTCGACATACGCGTATTTACAAAACCACTAAAATATGTTTGGTTTACAATCACGATGCTCAAGATTATATTTAAAGTGCTCAAAAACAATATATCATTGATAGATAGATTATTTGCTTTCGATAAAATCATGATAACATATAAAAATGGCAAAGAATACACAAATGTGATCACAACAGTAGTTTATTCATTTATTTGAATTTAAAACGTAATACTACACCACCGCTATTGTTGTGATACGATTACTAACCACGGTTACTTAGCAACAGGCAGGAAACAATAAGAAATTCATACAGAAACCCCCTGGAAATGACGAAAACATTCCAAATTCGAAATGGTACGCCTCACGAAAGTACGGCGTATATTCCAACTGCTTTTTCAGGCGTACCGGTACGGCTGTTTTCAGTTTGGTACGCCTGGATCAGCCGTACTTTCGATTTTGGGTCGACCCAAAAATTAATCGCCGTACTTTGCCAGATTATACGCCGTACTTTCAGGCGTGCCGATCCATTTTTGATGGATCGCCTCTCGAAAGTACGGCGTATAACCTAGGGGTTACCCGTAGGGGTTTCGAATTTGGAATGTTTTCGTCATTTCCAGGGGGTTTCTGTATGAGTTTCTTATTGTTTCCTGCCTGTTGCTAAGTAACCGTGGTTAGTAATCGTATCACAGCAATAGCGGTGGTGTAGTATTACGTTTTAAATTCAAATAAATTAATAAACTACTGTTGTGATCACATTTGAGTATTCTTTGCCATTTTTATATTTTATCATGATTTTATCGAAAGCAAATAATCTATCTATCAATGATATATTGTTTTTGAGCACTTTAAATATGAAAAATATTTTAAGTATGAAGATAACATAATCTTGAGCATCGTGATTGTAAACTAAACATATTTTAGTGGTTTTGTAAATACGCGTATGTCGACAAATAATAATTTGCAGTAAAAACTTTGCAGATTTCGAATTAAAAAGTCTTCCTATTACGGATTCTCAGAACAGAATGTCACAGCTTTTCTCACAGGAAGCGGTAAAGTTCAAACAAAAATCAACTGGGACGCCACTTTTGGATCGGCGTATAATCCCACTTTTGTAATTTTTTGTGTTTGGTCGAATTGGTACGGCGTACCAAAAAAAGTTGGTACGGCTCTCAAAAGTACGGCGTATAACCTAGGGGTAAAACATTTGAGATATTTCATTATAAACTAATTTAAATATCAATTCAAGTAGAACGCCATAAAATGTTCAGACATGACGAAACGGGTGGCAAGACCAGCAGTAAATATACTTTTGTCCTGATATATTTCGAGTGAGATCATGGGAAAAGTTTTAAAATGATAAAAAAATCCCCCACAGTGTTGGGAAACAAAGCTTTTGCACAAGCGTCTCATAACTAATTAGTATGTTACACATCATGCTAAAAATCACAAGCAGGATAAGGGGTTAGTCAATCCTAATTTATTCAGCAATATTGGAGCTACAGTTAATAAATAATTTAAATCGATATATTAAATTCAAAGATATTTATTCGAAGTTATTTTTGTGTTCAAATAAATGTTATTGAGCTTGAAATGTTTAATAATATATGTCAACGCATTTCTTATAACGGGCAATAATCCTCCATTGTAGCAGGTTGTCCTTCATATAAACTCGTCAATGTCGCCATGAGTGTTTTACCGAAAATCTCTTATTTATTTGCTGGACATTTCGGATTGATCGATTTTGTTATATCAGTGATGAGGGCACGTGTATCCCTCTCCATGTTGAAATGGATTGTTGCTTTCATTGTAATATTTGAAGATTTATGCGAAGGACAATTATGGTGTACAACAGAGACAGTAACTACAGGGATCACTCTACAGACCAAATACCGCATGTTTTACACAGAAAAACCATTTGATGTTATTTCAACCACAACATCTATGAAGTGTTCAATAATATTTACTGCTGATCTAAAATATCAATCGATGAATGTTGTTCACATTAATGACAAAAACTTCACATGTCAGCTATTTGAAATAAAAGCAAGTGGAGATTTTGAAAAGGAAGGCATTGTGATTGCTAAAGAGGATTCAACATATTATGAAAAATTCAAAGGTAAGCGAAGTAACGTCCACATAAATTTGTACAGTAATTTGTATTTGTAATTGCAATCAGGGTATAGAGATTTAAAAAATGAAATATAAGCTACAAATGGGAGATCGTAGTGCCAATAATCGAGCCATCGCGTATTTGCGGGCGCGTCAAAATCACACAAGTCACGCAAAAATACTAATATTTTGAAGCAAAATAGACTATTTATAATAAATAAGCATTATCAATCATCCCAACCCAGCCAATTCTGTTATCTTGACATGAAACGAAACATATAAATGGTGTTAGATTTTAGTTACCTTCTAAGAAATTCCCCTCCAAGCTTGTCAAACATCGTCAATTTTTAAACTCATCAACAAGGGTTTGTATGGCCAAGTAAAATATCGCGTGTTGAATCGCGAGCAAAATATCAAGATAACGATGAGTATAGTGAAAGGAAGTCATCAACCCAGTTAGTTCCTGGTAGGGAGATCTATGATTGGCCAGTTTTTATTTATTTTTAGATCTAAATGTGAGTAAAATTCCCCTCCGAGGCATTTTCCTACAGTGAACTGGCATTATCCTTCGTGCTCGCCATTGTTTTAGCCATGTCGTCACGGCATTTCACACATCTCCGCGATGCAAGAAATGATATTCACACTCGGTGTTTGTTTGTTGTTGTTTTTGAGATTACCGTTTCCATGTTAAAGATCATAATAAATTTACAGAATTTATACTTTTCAGTATAGCGACTCAACATGAAATATTTTAATAATAAGCCGTTTTGATATTTTACATAAAATCAACCCGTCCATGCTTTTGTAAATAGTAAAAAATAACTTAAATTCTGTATAGCATGCTATGGACAATGTTTATGTCGAATAATAAAACATTTGAATATTTTATAACTGTATATCAAAGTTTTCAAGCTGACATATCAAACCGAGAACGAAAAATAAGCTGGGTAATTGACCATTTCTTCGACAACGCCACAATGACCTACGCTTTTAAAGTAAACAGTCAATAATATGTAACCACTCGGAATAAACCCAACACGAGTGTATAATTATGTTAAATGATTTATTTATTTTGAATTGCGATACTCTCCTAAGTCTTTCAAATAATCTAAGCATGCATATAAATTTAAAACAAATATTTCCATCTTCTTTTTCATAACAATAACAGATGACGCCATTTTGTATTACCAACATATGAGAGACTTAAAACAATCGCACGCGTTATTTTTTCAAGACATGCGCAATGTAAAGTGGCCCCATTATAGGCACTACGTGTACTACATTTCAGGGATATAGCTACATTTGCCTATAACATCTAGAAATAGAGGACTTGCTGCCCGGGGGTAACTCCCATACTGCTGCTATACGGGGACGTGCCACCTTTTCTTGGTCCATATTCCAGCTGAGAAATATACTTTCCTAGTAGGAAATTTCTGAATATTAAACGTTTTGGATCCCATTTCGATTTTCTAGAGAATTTGGACAAAAACAGAATTTGAAGGATGAAAACTGAAAACTGGATTTGAATTTTTACCCATAAAAATGTAACATCTTCGCATAGAGCCTATATGGAAGTACCCTCCCTGAACTTTTTGGGTAGCATTTTCAAGTTTTTAAAACAATTTGGGTAGCTTTTAAAGGATTTTTGGCACTCTTCGGTCTTCGAGTACTTCACTTTTTTCCAAAGTGGCAACCCTCCATCAATGCGGCACTTGGAGTTACCCCCTGGATTTGCTGTGAAACCACGAAGAGCTCGGTCATAAAGGAGTTAATTAATTAAGTATTGCTTAAAATCTCATAATTAGCTATTTTTAGTTTCAATTCAATTATTATAGTATGTATCACATGTGATTTGAGGGCTCATGTGAGTAGGTGGCAGGGAACTAATGTCTGCGTTCAAATAAAACATGTTAGCAACTTATAAAATAAATGCGAACAGAAATTTAAACAAAAAGTCAACATTGCTCTTAAAAGCAGACGATTTTCTAGTTTATTTTTACAAAGACATCTCCAGAATCAATCTTTTCTTCAGAACAGCTTGATGAGCCCATCAAATGCTTTCACATTACCAAAAGGTATAAAATCTCCCGGAATAGATGGGATTGTCCGGAGATCATTGTTAATGTCCTTGATTCTGCAGATAAAATTAATGTCTACATGAACTTTTTTATTAAATCCTCCCTTTTCCCAGATGCGGAAAAAATCTTCCATCTCTGCCCAGTATAAGTCTAGAGATAGGCTTGATCCTTCCCTGGAATATAAGTCTTACAAATATGCAGCTTCAACTAAAGTCGAAAGTGAAAACGAAAGACGAGGTATTTGCAGAAAACAGAGAATATCAAGCTTTGCTTCCGGGAAGCTGTCTGTGGCCTCGTTTGCGTTCTGCAACACTAATATTTACTAGAGTAAATTTGCGAGTAAAGGTCCATATCCTTAACTACCACACCATTTCGGCATATTGACTTATATAATCGTTAATAAATGTTGAACTGAAGCTGATAGAACTTTAATATTCAAAATTAAGTATAAAATTATGCAATTAAATCTCATGTAACATGATACTGCTGCTTATTTCAGATTACGTTAAGGCCGGATGTTCTGCAGTTGTCGTCAGAAGCAAGGGGGAAAAACCAGGACTGTTTAATTTTCTACTGCCAACTGGATTGTACAAAGTTAAATTATCTCATTTGGATGGTGGGCTGAGGTGTAGGAGATACGTCCCTCTACTTCCATTTGGTTGTCACCCAAATCAACAAAATGCAATCTTAATGGTTGAAGATTTTCGTGGTGATGTCATTGCAAACGTCGGTGGGTTTTCTGAACATGGTTATGATTCCTGGAATAGGCCATTTGTAGCTACTTCCAGTCCGGTTCACTTATTTCAAGGTCACTCTTATTCCTTTTGGTATGACGGTGACTGGTATAATAGTTATGAAGGTGACAATAGTGGTCAAACCTCATTCGAAGTGTTTGTACTGTCCGCTAACTAAGACAATGCATCTATGATAGACCACATATATAATTATTGTATTTAACCTATAGGTTAAGTATACTTACAGTTGCATCCATCTCTATAACTCAACACCGTCAAGTCAACGCCGTTGTAGAGTCCATAAAGCATTTATGTACTCAAACAATCACTGAGCATTAAAGCAGTCACATGATTGCATTCAACATTAATAATTGTTACATTATGGAAGTATTTTAAACCCATCGTCCATATGGTTAGTACTAGAATGAAAAACAATTGACAGGCATACCTTTGTAAGTGTTATTAGAAGAACTTCAACTCATTCACTCAATTAACTTTCAATCCAAAGGAAGATGCTCCAGGTTGTAAATTCCGTTACGCTTCGACGGAGTTGTTCAAATAGAACGTTGGGAAGATGACAATTAAAATATTTCAGATCATGAAAAAGATGGCAAATACATTTTTTTGAAAAGGACATCCTAAAAATGAGGAGAAAAAAAGATGTGCAAAAGAAGATGGCACTATATTTTGTAAAGCATAAAGATACCCCGCTCTCATATTCGAATGTCCCGCTACACTAACAGATGGAAGTTACCCCCCGAGAAGTTGCTTGATGTATACATCAGATGTAGTACTTTTATTTGCATATTTACTGCTTCTTTAATCAATATACTTACTTGTGCTTGCAGCTAAAATTTGATCATCTGCAAATTATTTATGTATGATATTACTTTCTCTGTTATCCTTTTCATGTGATTATTATTCTAAGCTATAAAGTACCTCATATTATTTTTTTTAGAATTGAGACTGAGTATATTTGTAGCTACATATAATAGCTATATTCTATCAATATGCTTTGCTTAACCAATTAGTGATATGTCATTGTTATATCCTATACCAATTAAATTATATATAAATATGCTGCTGGTTTACTGCTTTACATTATTATTTTCATGCTGCGAGCTTGTAGTCATATACAGAATATTGCATTTATTATGTATTTTTAATTGGATGATATGCTGTCTCTTCTCTAATTGTCCAACATGTATAATTAGTCATTATTCGTTATTGCTGATTCCAGACTGAAAGTTATCTAGTATGTCATATATATATATATATATATTCGAAATTCACATATATCTCATTCTTGTTTCAATCTCTAACGTTTTCATGGTCCGTGGAACAAGATGTAAGTTATTATGACGTATAGCCGTCTGCTTCATAATTACTTAAAGAAATGAAAACTCAAAATGTTTACCTTAACTTGTTGTACTAAGTATTTTGATTACTTCACCAAGTTGTCACGATGACTGAGCACGATATATTCACCACAGCTACCGATCGTTCGACATAACAACAAAAAAATTCTAAAAGTGTGCTGCTGTATCAATCCATGGCATCAAATAACTTTTAAATTAAATAGCAAATAGAATTTAAAATATAATGCTGCATGATTTGTATGCATTTGAATCCTGGGATTTTAATCGAAAAGAGCTTGAGCGCAAATACTATGTAGCTAGCCTGAAGCTGTGTTTACTTACACGTTCCATGCGTCTGGAAGCAGGCTGTGCTTTGATGGCAGAGACTTTCGAAACTTGTCCATCTGGAAAGCTCCTTCATTGTAGATGGCAGAAATGAAACATTTTGAAATTAATGGCGATGGCTTGACTTGATGTAAATGCCATTGCGTGTATGAGATATGGTTGTGGTAATGTTCGATCATCGAAAACTATGGGAGGGCAGATGGAGGAGCTATAGCCTGCGTACGAGCCCCAACATTTGAGTACCAGCCCCATGCTCCTTTGTACATCCTCAGATATCAAAGTCATTCTCGTTGAGTATATGATCAGCCGGTATTGATTCCGGTTCATTGTTTTGGAGGTTTGAATTGCTGGAAGGAAAACCCTCCTGCTCATCAGAAGCAACAGCTGTTGTAAATATATTCTCACCATTATTTGCAATACCGAATTTTCATTGCGACATATTTCAAATAAATACTTTACTTAAATCACATAAATCAATTCATACAAGTTTCTTTGTCTTCATCAATTTCTTCCTAGTATTGGCAAGCATTGGCACAATTATTTGTTTGGAGGATTTCAATAAATTCACTATATGAATTCAAATCCACGTTTTGATTTGAGACGTTCGAAGTTGTGTTTTAAATGACTTGTATGGTTTTTCATCATTTACACCTCATACAAAGTATAAATTTAAATTCAAGTCTTCTTTGTGTCTTATATTACTACTAGCAATGAGTGACTCGCGCTGCTGGGTTGATCCATTCATTTCCACATAGTCAGTATAAGGGAACTTCCCTTATACAAACTATGATTTTCAAGACTGAAAGTCTACGTTACTTAGATTTAGAATTTGGTTGATAAATTTCATCAATGGAACAATAGATAATCGCGTGAACAATAGAGGATGGTCAATGATGCGTGTGAAATTGAGAAGGACAAATTATGTAAGAACAAATGTTGTATTACAAAATAAAGATATGTTTTCTTTCGATGCAGGAAACAGGGAATGAAATATAAAAACTGAAAGCGACGTTAAACTCGCGGGATGACATTGATTCTAATGAGATGTTTTCGAAATTTTTACGTAACAATTGACAGAGAAAAACGAAAAACAAATCCATGGTCGCGACGCGAATTTTTTTTTCCGCGACAGTCAGCGCATCATCGATAGTCAGGCGCATCATTTCTTGTGCGTTTTACATCAGTAAACTACTATCTCCCAGGCTATCAAATAAATATCTTAGTGAATTTGAGCGCGATTACACATAATTTTGAAGTTTGTAAGTTTTATAGCACATTGTTGAAGTTTAAGCTAATAATTATGGGTGATCTTAGTAACGACTTGAAATGTGTCGTGTGCAAAGGAGCAATCACTGCTGCTCATGTATGTGAAAAATGTAAGGAGCCTGTGCATACATTATGCGGGAGTAGAAAAGACGGAGAAGAAGGATACGGGGTGGCACTAATATGCAATAACTGTAATGACAAAGAAGAAGAGCCGAAAATTGCTGAAAATATATCAACAACAGCCGGGCAATCGAAAAAGATCACGGGATACCATGCTTTTTTGAAGAAGGCTTCTGTAAGTAAAAACTTTTATACTTACCTGCGTAATAGTTTTTGTGTAAAAATGTTATTGTTGGGTTAACGTTATTGTTTGACATGGTTTTAGAACTTTTAGTGCATCTCTATCATGGTTGTAGATTGTATTCAGGCCTATTTGAATGTATTGTCCTATTAAAACTCTGTATTTTTCTCATAAGCATAATGATATATGTTTACTTACTGTACCTTACAGGGAATTATCACTGACAAAATTCCTGATGCAGATCTCTCAACAATCAGTCACAATGCTTCATTGATGTGGCAAATGTCCGACCCTGAAGTCCGAAAGGTGAGTTTATTTCAATATATTCTAGTCATAAGTAAGTCACTCTACTAGCTTAGGGTAGCCTAAGCTACAAATTTTTTGATTCTATAAGAGAGAACACCCTTTATAGGAGCACAAACCTGAAGAAATGTCCAAGGTTAAGAACAAATATATTTATTGTTTTCAATTGTAGGCCTACTGTATCCAGGTACCAGGTTCAGTAGTTGCATATTGCTGTTTCGAATTAGTATGACCACTAGTAATTATAATCACACAATCAAAACAAAAACACGTTATGTAAACCTTTCAAGGCATAGTACACATATTTTAATAGCTGTATAGCATACAATTAAAATAGATATAGCATGAGCCTGTTATCAAGAAAATAAGAAACGATTAAATTTTCCAATGCAATCATTTCTAAGAACACATAGTATCATGTAAATTTCCACACCTTATAGGCCTAACCAAAAGCGGTTTATATAACAATAGTAATACTTCTATCCATCTAGATATTGAGCCTTTGTAATGTTCAAAATCAACTAGGTAAAGATAAATGCAGTGTCAGTCGAGGCTATTCAATCAGAAGATATCTGTCATCTCTATGAATCATGAAAAGGTCAAATCAGCGCTATACTGCAGTTACTTGAATCAGTGACCACCCCGCTTAATTCACAGCATCAACCTGATTTAAATAAATTTTCCACGTCAATCTTTATATTGTAGAGGCAATATTTATTTCATAGATGTATAATTTCAATTCACAATTTAGCCACATTTTGTGTACTTGACATTATGCAAGATGTTATTGTTATTGTTGAAAGATGACATCCAGCATTCATCATGACGATAATAATCTTAATTTTTGATTTGGCAATTGTTAGGATTGGCAACGTCAGGGTCAGCTGCTTCGAGAAGACATTGATTGTGGAATTGTCAATTACAGTTGTGGAAAATGTAAAAAGACTTTCAAAAGAGAGAAAGATATGAAATATCATGTGAAAAACTGTGTTTCATGTGCGTGTGATGTATGTGGCAAACAATTTGGCAATCTGACATCTTTAAAAAGGCATATACCTGTTCATACCGAACAGTTCAGATGCAATGTTTGCTCAAAGCAATGCTCAACGAAATTTATGCTGAACAGACACTCAGCAAGTCACAGTGACGAGAAAATATTTAAATGCAGTATTTGCACATCTGCATTTAAATCGTCTTCAAATCTGCAAAGACATAAACGGCAGCAGCATTGTTGAATGCTGATTTATCAGATGATTAGTTAGTACTTGCTCATTATAATTTTCATCTTAAGTAGCCTAGTAATAATTTCAGATACTATACAGTCAAACCTGTTATCACGGCCACCTCTATACATCGACCGCCTGTCTATATTGATCACTCTAGCAATGTTTAAAATAGTCTTTTCTATTGAAACCGTAGTTAAATTCTCTGGGTTGTGAATAGTTAAGTTACATTCATGTAGTAACAAAGTAGAAAAATGGCAAAGAAAAGAAACGTTTTTTTGCTTCAAATGTTTCATAATTCAACTTGATTATCAAGTAAATATCATCTATGTACAATTAAATACCATTATTATATCATATCTTTATCTATACTTAAGAATGTATACGCACACCTGAACATAAATGCATGGAAGTTTCTTCCTTTGTCTGCCTGTAAAAATAAAACTTTGGAGAAAATGTTATTATTGTCAAGTCAATAGGAGGCATTACCACAGCAGCACAAGTTGAATAATGTTGCAATAAAGTTAGGTTGAGCCTAAGATAACTAACTGTTCATCCTGACACCTGTATCATCAACAGTTTACCTGTTACCAGACTATAGTATGAAGTACACTGTTAACTACATCTTCATGCACTGTTGTTATTCAGAAGGGCAGTTTTGAGACTGGATTACCCTCGGTGAAAACTGTTCATGAATGTAAAATGCCCCAAATTTCATAAACAGTTCATGTACTCGGTGGACGTTTTCGAAGGGGTTGAACCTTGAAACAAACATGTTCATGTGTCTGCAACCAAATAATTTCCTTTGAAAGTGTCTGCAAATAGTCTTCTTGAGTTACTTTCTTGCGAAAGGATACTATTTTAGTCAGAATGACATAAACAAAATGAACAATATTTTCTAATTCAGAAAAACGGATAATAATGCTTTCATATTCTGCAATTTTGAAAGTTACGGTCATTCTATTGTTCTCAAAATGCGCCTGGGACTGGCAGTCCTCATTTTATTGCTCGGCATTAGTTCTTAGTCAACATCGTCCCTGTGAAAACAAGTTGATTGACTTTCAGGCAATTTCATATCCACAGCCGGTTGAAGTGTCATGAACTCTTCGTGACTGTTTATTGACCCACAAGAAAATGTCCATGAACTCATGGATTTTTTTCACAGGGGTAGATCCCATCAGTGCCTACCTCTACTGTTTCATCGAATAGTTGTTAATTAAATTCAATAGCATGTGAAAGCAGGGGATACTGTTGAATGAATTATGGAGAGATGTTTGTTACAGTTTTGTAGCAGTTCGGAGACTGAATTGCCTTTCCTTTCTATAAAAAAATTCATGAACGTAATTGGCCCAAATTTCATAAACAGGTTATGAAAAGTTATATCAAAACCATTAAATGTTCATGAACTGTTTATAAGATGTCATAAACTCAATGAATTTGTTTGCAGTGGTAGAACCTTTAACCATCTGTTGGGTACCTTACTAGAACAGTAAATGGTTGGCTGATATTGCCATATTGAAATATGATTATTTCATTGTTCTGTGATGTAAAATGTACAGTATAAATTAATGGATTTCATGGACATTAATGACAACTTTATAACAAGTTCAATTCGTGAACTTTTAAGAAATACTTGATAAAAGTTCATCATAAAAGTTAAACCGCTAATTTTTTATGATATTTTTCACCAGCCTATCATTAGCAGTTCATGAACATTGGCTATGTAATGTTCATGAACTCCTGTAAAGAGGGAGCTAGCCCATAGTTCAATAAATGTTTTCTAACAATTGCTTGGGTTCCTATTAAAAAGATGTTTTATATTTTTAATGTGTTAGATTAATGCAAATCACAGAATTAACAAAAGACTGACTGTTAGAGTTCTAATAACATATACATTTTATTACAGGTTTGACTACTTTTCTTTTGTAAATCTTGTGTGCGTTCTCATACTATTCCCAGATTTTTTTGGTGCTTTTTGATTTTTTTCTACATTTTCAATTAATTTATGGGGTCTTTTTGGTTTTCCCAGAACTGGCTGGAATGGATTATTTTGAATGCTTCCTTTGTTCTGTTTTTGCCTGGAGCCAGAAGGAGACGCCCAAGATTGTTTCCTCTTTCTTTTTGCTACTGCTGCTGGCTGCACACCTATTTTCCCACGGGAATGTTTTTTAAGAGACGTGCCAACTCTATTGACACTTGGGTTGAGCGCATCTGCGCAAAAGGAATGCAGGCCACTCGCAACTCGAGATTTAGGAAGTTTATTTATTTTGCTTACAAATTTCATCACCCCTTTCCGGAAATTTTGGTCATCAACTTCCATATAATTTTTCAGGATAGCTGACGCTTGCTCAAAAGCAGAAATACAATTTTCTTTGGAAATTGAGTCTATTGATTCACTGCTATTGGAAGCCATTTCTTGTTGCTGGGATGGAGACTCAAAGTAGCTATTATCACTTGGCAAACCATCGTCTTCATTGTACGAGGCTGGCATTCCTTGCGTACATAACATGTCTAAATTGCCTAGGTTGAGTTGACCGTGAAGATCTTCGAATCTATCCAAAGGAGCATAATATCCCAATGAAATGTAGGCAAACATTTGCCTTTGCTCTTTTGAAAACTTAGGCAGAAAGTTTACAGAGTCAGTAACAACTTGGTTTGACCATAAAACAAATTGGTGTTTGCATGGAGAACCGTCCCTTCCTATTGGGCACTCACAAAAACCGCAATTCGTGTCAACCATATATTGTTTCCCTTCATCTGTAGCGCTTGGCACAGAAAAAACCCCTTCACCATGGCAAATGACATTTTCGAACGCAATAGAGGAATTTCCTTTTTTTTGTTTACCAGCAAAAGATTTAAATCGTCTGCTGTATATTCCATCAAATCGGCCTGATGCAACTGATAGGAGCTTATTGCTGTAGTGCTCATCGAGTGATGTAGTAAGCTTGTCTAATAAGCCAATGACATTAATTTCTTTCTGCCTGTGTAGCATTTCATCCTTCATTACCAGAAACTGAGCCTCACAGTAGTTATTTGTGTGGTTTCCCCTCATCGGAAGATCTTTTCTGTGGTAGAGGGCCCAAAAAATTTTATAGCTATAAAGCCCAGCCAAATAAGCAAGAAAATTGGGATACTTTTTTATATTTTTATCGTTTATCATTGCTTCATAGCTTAATTCAAATTGCTTTTCATCTTTCTGGTAAAGCATCGTCTTGAATTGTTTCAAAATAGAGGGTTTTTCTTCATGCTTCACTCCATTTTTTGTCTCTTGAAGCCAACGCCACACCTGCTGCAGCATATGAAAAATGCACAAAAGTGTTTCTGAGCAGGGCCATATTGAAAGCAATGCATCTCGTAACTCACAGCAGTTGTCTGTCATAAAAACTTTAGGATAGCCAGAGCCATGAAATGAATATGATGGCAAAGAATCTGCAAACATCTTAAATGCAGTTATCAGAGTTGATGTAGTTTCGTCGCTCCTGATAACTATGCCGAG